>OZ025240.1:51417569-51652569 GCA_964019155.1 Osedax fenrisi | reverse complement strand
ACATTTCGAATGTTTCCAAGTCTTCGAAGACTTCAAAATCTCCAAAAAATCTGAAAGGACTTTCCTCCTTTATAAATTATGTCATCGAAGAATTTCATATCTCAAAAATAAGTTTTCAAAAAAAAATTAAATATTTTTAGATTTTAACCTTTAACCTTTAACCTATCCCATAGCATTTGGATGACGTAGGGGCGCCGTTGAATTCCATATAACTTTTCTCCATCCTTCTCTGCTCATCGTCGCTCTCATTGCTTTTACAATATCCATGCCAGTCCACTCGACAACATTGTCTTGCCATTGTAACTTCGGTCGTCCTCTTCTTCTTATACCGTCAACAGTTCCTTGCAGAATTGTTTTTGATATTGTGTCAGACCTAATAACGTGACCGAACCATTTGAGTTTCTTTTCAATAACCTTTGATAATAGTTCTGAGTGTGGGCCGATTTGACATGTTACCCGTCTTCTAACTTCCACGTTCGTGACTCTATCTTTATAGTTAATATTTAGTAATCTCCGAAGGCATCTCATCTCTAGAGCACGTATTCGTTTTTGCAGATCTTTACTTAGTGTCCAAGTTTCGCATGCATATAAGAATATTGAATTCACAAGAGATTGCATTAATTGAATTTTGGCTTTAAGATGTAGCGAAGTGTCATACCATATTACATTTAAATTTGATAAGGCTGCGATTGTTTGACCAATTCTAGATAGAATTTCAGCTTTAGAACCTTTGTCATCAATAATCGCTCCTAGATATTTAAATGAATCAACTACTTTTAATGGTGTGTTATTTATACTAATATTAGATGTAAATCTACCTTCAGAATTCGTCATTAATTGCGTTTTTGTACCATTTATTTCCATACCATAAGAACGTGAAGTATTATCGATTAATGTTATCAAATTATGTAATTCTTTTTCCGATCCGGCTAAGGCATCAATATCATCCGCGAATCTTAGATTAGTTATAATCTTTCCACCAATATTTACTGTTCCATCATGTTTATCTAGAGCGTCATTCATAATTTGTTCAAGCATTATATTGAATAGCGTCGGCGAAAGTAAACATCCTTGTCTCACTCCTGTTGTTGTCCGGAACCATTCTCCAACTTTTCCATCAATATATACAGCACTTTCTGCCTTACTATATAGGTTTTCTATAGTTTCAATTAATTTTAAGTTGATATTGAATCTTTTCATTGTAGACCATAATGCACTATGCCAAACACGATCGAAAGCTTTTTTAAAGTCGATAAAAACGTGGTATATTGGCTTATTATGTTGCGAGTACTTCTCTGAAATTACTCTGAGATTAAAAATCTGTTCACTTGTGCTTCTTCCTTTGCGAAAACCAACCTGCTCTTCTGATAAAAATTCTTCTGTGAAGTGCTGTAGTCTGCGTAGGATTATTTTCAACATAATTTTACTTGAGTGTGAAATAAGACTAATTGTTCTATAGTTTTCGCATTTCTGGAAACTTCCTTTCTTATGCAGACTTATTATCAAAGATTTTGTCCAGCAAGAAGGCCATATTCCTGTTTCCCATATGTAATTACATATATTTGTAAATATTTTTGTTAGTATATGTCCTCCTGCTTTCAATAGTTCAGCTGGGATGTTATCAACACCCGGTGATTTTCCAATTTTTAAGGATTGTATAGCCGCTTCAACTTCAGATTCCAGAATTGAAAAGTTTTCTTGATTTGTTGGCTCTTTTACATTAAGTAGTGACTTGTCTCCATTGGCTTGATGTTTATATAATTCTGAACAATACTCTGTCCATCTTTTTAAAACATCTTCCTTATCAGTGATACATTTTCCGTCTTTGTCTTGTATGTTTACAGCGATTTTATTCTTCCTTTTTGTTAGGTCTTTAACGATTTGGTATGCTTTCTTTGAATTGTTCCTGTTTAGACAGTTTCCTAAGTCTGCGCATTTTTGTTTTATCCAGTTTTATTTTGCCTTTTTCATGTCTCTTTTTATTTGAGTATTGATAGTCTTGTATTTACTTCCTGGTTCATGTTTCGTCTTTTTTAATTGTCTTCTCAGATCACACATGTCTAGCAATTCATTTGTTATCAACCTTTCTATTTTTAGATTAAAATTTAAAAATATCATAAAAAAAGTTAAAAAATATAATATAAAATTAATATTACAAATAATAATATTTATTTAATTTAGTAAATATCCTATATTGACAGAAGAATATTTTCAAACTAGATACATACTATTTACTATGCTATTATGTTGTCTATTATTTTCAAATTTAAAATTGTACTAACCCTTATTTCGTTATAAAAATTACATTTGTTAAGGTTTAATAATTTTATTTTTAATATCCAATGACATTGTACCAATGTATCTCGAACCTAAACGAAATATAAAAAGTATGCTTTAACTCTATATTAATTAAAAAATCGCGACTCAAAATTTATAATATTTATAATCAAAATTATTTTGAATATTCTCCGACTTGAACCGACTCGTTTTGAAACTCGAATTGCAAGATTTTAAATATTAAGGTATTATTAGGTAACTAAGAAATACATATACGAATATGTATATATGTATATATATATATATATATATTGAAACATAATAAATACAGCTATATATAGTCGTCTATAGTCGTATTATATAGAATACAACTAATAACATCGTATAATGCAACGTATGGGTGTATATGTATGTATGTGCATGTGGGTATGCTTATACACATGTGTGTGTACGTCGTACACTGTACACGTGACACATACATGATACCGGGGAGTGCTGATGATATTCTGCTGTCACGTGACATTATAGACGTATACGTAGAATTATCTTCATAAGGAAACACATATTACTATTAACGTTAAACGTATATGATTTGATACTATACCAGTGTATATATATATGTATACACTGGTACTACTATAGTATAGTATAGTATACTATTCTATACTATACTATACTATATATAGTATAGTATAGTATAGAATAGTATATTATACTATAGTATAATATAGTATAGAGTATACTATAGTAGTCGGCGAAGAGGTGTGAAGAGGTGTCCTTCAATGACGTGTCCCAGTATAGTATCGATGCATGTCTAATAGCTTACTACACGTTTACACGTATCACATTATATACACATTATACTAACTATAATGTGTATATGAATCATATGATAATGTATTATACATTATTAAACGAAATACGAATAAATTGTTTATAGTATATATTATTTAAACGATTTTATATATATATATATATATATATATATATATATATATAGTATATATTATATACTATGTGTATACACTATGTATATATATATTAAGAATAAACTAATATTTGTTTTTTTTTTAATTTAAAATAGTAATCGTTCATTAATTACTCTGAATATCAACAATGTAAAAAAGTGTACAGTGTATTTATATATATATTTACACTTTCCCGTCTACAAATGTAGATTATATGTAGATGATACTATGTATACATATAGATATATGTATACACTTATAGCTAATAGGTAGACTATAGTCTTCACCCCCCCCCCCCCCTTTCACCCCTTACCTTAAGGTGTTGCGCTAATCTCGACATGGGGTTACATCACCCCCACACCCCTACATTGTAGGGCCTACAACCCCACTCCTTCATAAACGCACATATATGTGCACGTAATAGGGCTGATAACTAACGATGCCAAGCTCATGCGCAGATACTCGTGTATTTAAACGGTGCCAGTGGCGATAATGATGATGTAAGTAATGTACAGTCGTTTATATAGTATACTATAGCATACTATAGTATACTATAGCATACTATATATAGTATTACGAAATTAGCGGCGGCTGCGATAATACACATGTCATGCGCTATATCTGCATCGCGCATGACATCGTTAATTACCCGCTGCCGCCACCGTCGTCGTATTACGTCACACACATAGTACCACGTGATCGCTACGGCGAGGACATACTAGCTCAGTAAGGACACATCAGCAGGTACACGTGTGTGTGTGTGTGTTCTAGTTATCGGCCGACATTAGTCGTATTAATCACGTGGCCACGTGGCATTGTAGTAGATCATCCTCACGTGACCCGGCGGTACCGTGTATCCCACGTGGTGTCCCCTAGCCCACCCCACGTGTCTATATTTCACTCGACTCGCGTCATAATGACACAGTACGACATCGTGATGATGATGAAGCGAGCGGCGCGACGTATACTTAATTATTAAATTATTAATAAATATGCATCACGTTCATTAACACTCACGAGTGCTGTCAATAGTAATGCAATTGTTAAGTGACAACAAATCGAACACAATAGTAAATATATATATATATATATATATACATAACAATGACGTGACGGAGTCAGTAGTAACAATGGTATAGGTGTTTTCACACACACCCACACACACACACACCCACACACATACGCACGCGTTATACGATATATTACGTAATGATTAGTGTGAGAATGGCGGGAGGGCGGGGTGAGAGCTAGAGAGAAAGCTCTATGGGTGAGAGCATAGAGCTAGAGAGAAAGCTATATGGGTGAGAGCATAGAGCTAGAGAGAAAGCTCTATGGGTGAGAGCATAGAGCTAGAGAGAAAGCTCTATGGGTGAGAGCATAGAGCTAGAGAGAAAGCTCTATGGGTGAGAGCATAGAGATAGAGAGAAAGCTCTATGGGTGAGAGCATAGAGCTAGAGAGAAAGCTCTATGGGTGAGAGCATAGAGCTAGAGAGAAAGCTCTATGGGTGAGAGGTTCGAACAATAAATCAACCCTAGCGGCGCTGTACTGCACACACTATAGATGTACCTACCCAGAGCTGTAGTGTTAGTAAGCCACCAAGTGACTCGTCACATTCACTTTAATAATCACGGCCGCGTCGTACAGTCGTATTGTAGTGTTGACCCGTATATAATTGCGATAGTATGTACGTTTGTGTGCGTGTTTGTGTGTATGTATGCGACTAATTAGTATACTATAGTATACGTATAACCTATAGGTTATAGGTTATAGTACTGAATAGCTGGTAAGAATAACGTGACACTTGCGTATATATCTTGTACGGGCAGCGTGCTATACTTTCACTTATAGTACGTCAACGTACTATACTACGTACACGCGTAATACCACGTGTAACCTCTAGTCACGTGAGCACTAGGCATTCCTAGTGGTCATGTGACTAGAGAAACGCGAATGTTTACTTAGCGCCACGCCTAGGTAGCGTTACCTCCGAGTAAACAATAGTCGTCATGCATTCGGCAATGCGGTGCGGAAATGAATGACGCAATATTCTAAATATAGAATATTATAAGTATATATACTTAAGTCAACTATAAATGATGAGTATATATATATACTATATACTATAGTATACATTTCAGTGTTTATACTATACACTATTTCATAAATCTTTATGTTAATATCGTCCCCAGGAATTTGTCAAGGAGGTACTAATATTCAAAGTAAATGTATTCATTTTATAATATATATATATATATATATATATATATATATATATATAGTACTATGAAATATCAGATATCGGATGCTACAACATGATGAACTGTACACACACGTAAGCCCACGGATATCCGCCGCTAGTTAATTATGTAATACCAGCTGGATATCACGTAGGTATACTAGGTAAATAAGTAGTTGTTATGCAACAATTGGTTATACAATAAGTGGTTATGCAATAAGGGGTTATGCAATAAGTGGTTATTTAATAAGTGGTTATGTAATAACCTATGTGATGTCGTCGAGTGCAGATGTACTAAAGCTCTCCGCATACACCGAACATATCCACATGTATGCGTGTGTGTGTGTGTTCGTGTGTGTATGTGTACGATCCTATATCGTGATATACTAGTCGAATGAGGGAGATAAGGTGAGATAAGGATAGATAAAGGGATATAAGTGGATATACGTAGAGATTATGGCAGATATAGTGCCAGATAAGGGTATATAAGGGTAGATAACAAGATATACGGCGAGATAAGAAGAAATAATTCGAGATAATGAATAAATATACTATGTTACGTAAGTAACTTCTCTCACTCTCTCATTAGCATCGCGTGCGTCGTAATCGCGCCGCCCGCAATTCTAGACGCCCCCCGCGCGCGCGCTCGAGTGCGGGCGTCCGACGACAAAAAACAGCGGCGTGTCCTCTAGCCTCAATTACGCAATAGTTTAGAACGTAATCGATTACGGCTGTCCTCACCGCCGGGGGGCGGGGCGACGATGACTAATCTTTTATCGATGGCGTCATTAAAACTGGGTCAGTAACTCGGCTCCGCTGTTGGCAGTCGAGGCGCGCAACAACTCTCGCAACGGACGGCGCACAATGGACACGGTATCGACGCGTACAATAGAACAATAGGCGTATTGTCATACACCGTGGTAGTGTGTGTTCGTAGCCTTTGTGGTCGCGGAACTGTGTGTAGTAATCGCACGCGTAGACACGAAACTCCGCGCACTTTTTCACATAATCCGCCGCAAAACATTCACATGTAACCGCGCGCGCGTGTGTACCTATATACCACCTATAGGTACCTACACCTACACCTACACCTATACCTATACCTATACCTATACCTACACCTATACCTACACCTACACCTACACCTACACCTATACCTACACCTATACCTACACCTACACCTACACCTACACCTATACCTATACCTATACCTATACCTATACCTATACCTATACCTATACCTATACCTACACCTACACCTATAGGTACCTACACCTACACCTATACCTATACCTACACCTATACCTATACATATACCTACACCTATAGGTACCTATAACGTATCGCCTACGGGCGTATTGTATGCACAAGTATACCGATACGATTGTGCGGTGTCGTATACGCGCCTACGTGGTAGTTCGTGATTACGTGTAGCGATACGTACAATGCTGCTTGGAAGTACTGCCTATAATATACGTATATATATATATATATATATATATACCTACGTATAATTAACGTGAGTGGGGATGCAGTTAGCTACCGTTCGTAGGTGATTATTTCTAATGGAATATATTACCGGTCAGTTATTACTGCCCTGCCCTACTACTAATTTAATTCGTGCGCTGTCATTCACCGTGAACGGTCGCGTTTCACATTCATATACATTAATTCCGTTTTTGTATAACAGTCTTAACTGGCTGAATTAGATCCTTGTTTAATACAACTTTACGTATAGATTCTATACGCCCTAATGGATCAAACCAATGAAGGATATTGCATAACCTGTTGTAAGCAGTTCAAGGGTACTCGTGGACTTGCTATTCATCGTCGACGTATGCATGCATATGCATACCATATTGAGTACACAGATACAATAGTAAACAACATAACGTCCCAGTCGAGACAGCGTTGGTCTGAGGGCGTCTCGAGAAAGCTTGCGTTAATCGAAATTGATATACTGTCCAAAAAAAGTGACCCGAAGAGGTTTCCAATCAATAAGGAGATAGCGGAGAAGTTTACTGAGAGGTCTCTACAGGCTATCACAACTCATCGGTCATCTGCGAAGTACAAATCTCTGGTTCGATCACTCCAGACAAACGTTAATATAAATCATATTGTACAGCCTGTTTTGCACATAGACAATCTACTAACTAACAATTCCAATAACGATACTGAAGATACATACGATACTGATAACATTACTGATACTAACAGTACTAACTATGACCCTAACGACACTTTGCCCATACATTTAGATACACCACATTTATCAGATTACATTGACAATATACAAACTAACATTTTACATAATAACAAAATTCATATAAACACTATTAATGACACGCAACCATGCGAAACGATTAATTCTAATGTCTCGAATAGCTATTGTTATGATTTATCTACAGGTCCTAGATCACAAAACAATATTGATTTAACTAATAAAACAAATATTTTACAATATATCTTAGATTTACACCCTAGCAAATACATATTACCTAGTTTACAATTACATATACAGAATTTTAATTTCGACAATATTCAAAATCTAATAGACCTAGATTATGAACAATTAATTAATTCATCTATAGTTCAATCTAAAAAAAAACCAAAAATATTACGTAACAATATTATTTCTAACAATACACAATGTAATGATAATATAGGCGTGCAATCAAATAGAAATGTTAAGCGTAAACAAAGGTGTTTATTATTTGCTAAAACGCAACAAATGTATTCTAAAAATAGATCCAGGCTCGCTAAATCTATTTTCGACGGCGAAGATATTACAAAAGAAATTAAAGAAATGCCAATCGATTTACAATTTAAATATTGGAGTGAGTTAATAAGTAAGCCATCTATTCCATTCAACCACTTATTTGTTAATAATAGTAATGCATATATACATCCAATTACGATAAACGAAGTAAAGTCATGTTACGGCACATTACACGACGGCGCCCCGGGAATAGATGGTCTTAAAAAATGCGATTTAACTAAAATTGGTCTAAATAATATAACAGCTCGCTTTAATATGTATCTCATATCATCGACTTCACCTTCCGCATTTAAATTAGGCCTAACTACTTTAATCCCTAAAACTAAGCACAGTACTGAGCCGTCCCATTATCGTCCAATAACTATGTCATCGATATTCTGTAGACTTTTCCATAAAATATTGGCACGCAGAATTGAAAACACAATTAGTCTTAATCCACGGCAAAAAGCTTTTGTTCGACGTGATGGTATTGCTGAGAATATCTTTTTACTTAAATCTATTATATATCAACATAAAAATGCATTACGCCCATTAAAGATGTGTTTGTTGGATGTTTCTAAAGCTTTTGATACGGTATCTCACAACTCAATTGTTGCATTAGCCGAAAGAGTAGGGACTCCTAAAATGTATACAAGTTATATCATGCATACTTATTCTGATTGTTCAACTCAATTAAAATATAAAAATGGAGTATCACCTAGTATACCAGTCAATCGTGGAGTAAAACAATGTGACCCAATGTCTCCCGCTCTTTTTAACTCCATTATAGATTATGTAACTGATAATATGCCAGGTAGTATTCATTTACAAGGAAATAGTACAATAAGCCATATGGCATTTGCAGATGATCTGGTTTTATTTGCGAAAGATGATGTAATGATGCAATATCAAGTTGATCATGTTTTATTTAGACTAGCTCAATGTGGTTAAACGTTAACAAATCAAAATGCGCTACATTGAATATAATTATTAACCCAAATAAAAAACAATGGATATGTAACCCATATAGTTTTATATCTATTGACAATTCTACAATTAAAGCGCTAAATATAGAAGAAACTTATAGATATCTTGGCATCAACATAGGCGCTTTGGATAATAAAAATAATTCAATTAATGATGACCTCACATCGAAACTCTTGGCAATATCTAAATCTACTCTAAAACCCCAACAAAAATTGTTTATGATCAAAAATCATCTAATTCCAAGTATGCTTCATACCTTGACTTTCTCTAACGTCTATTTAAATTCATTAAAAACGATGGATAGAAGTATTCGGGCGTTCGTCAGACGTTGGCTTCGACTACCTTCAGATACTTCACTCGGTGTATTCTACGCACCTAGTAGTGTCGGTGGGATAGCTATCACTCGTCTTTTTCTGGCAATACCGGTGCTGCGGCTAAAAAGGATTTCATCCATTAGAAGGAATGATGACACTATTATTCAAACTCTTCCCGATAGTGTTATTCTAAAATGGTCTACACCTCGAGTATACGATGAATACACGTTTATTGATAACACCTCCATAAATAAATATCATTCAATATATTTATTTAATTCTGTCGATGTCAAGGGTTTAGAATTAGGCACGCATAGTCCTTTTATTAATAATTGGATAACTTCTCCTATAAAGATGTTTTCTGGTCGCGATTTTGTAGATATGGTAATGCTAAAGCACGGTCTACTATATACACATTACAGATGTAAACGTATGTTTCCAAGTTTAAATACAAACTGTTTAAGGCGAGGGTGTAATTATAAATATGACTGCCTAAATCATATTATGCAGACCTGTAGATTTAATTATAATAACATTATTCACAGGCATAATTATGTTAACGCTCTTTTAATCACTCTACTTAATAAGTACAAATTTACAACTATACTGGAACCACACATACGAACACAACTTGGCTTACGCAAACCTGACTTACTGGCTTACCGAAATGACATTGTTTATATTATAGATACGCAAATCTCAACTGATACAATAGATACCGATACTAATTACCGACACAAAACTGACTACTATAACAAACCTGAAATACTCTCCTACGCAAAACAACTTACTGGTGCAAAGCAGGCTAAACTAAGTGCCTCTTGTTGGAACTGGCGTGGTATACCCTCATCCCTAACGTCTAAAGACCTATATTCGTTAGGCCTGAGGAAGCATGATATTACGCTACTCAGTATTCGTGTCATGACAGGCAGTCTAAATATTTATCGCAAATACTGCTGCAATGGATTATTGTAATATCCTTAATTACCTGGCCTCTCCCTTGCCTACTTCGTCATATTTTTATTAATATGTTTTCGCTAATAAATGGGATAATTGGCTCTGGTTATTAACTAACCATTGTCCGAAAAAAAAAAAATATATATAGACCTACGTATAATTAACGTGAGTGGGGATGCAGTTAGCTACCGTTCGTAGGTGATTATTTCTAATGGAATATATTACCGGTCAGTTATTACTGCCCTGCCCTACTACTAATGTCCTTCTTAATGACCCATAAGTATGTCCTCACGTTCCTCTATGCAATATGGGGCCCGTTACAGCGATGTAATAACGACGCTGGTCTAGTTGTATACTACTATACTATAGTATAGTTCTAGGTCTGGTGGGTATAACATTCAATACGGGACCTGTACGGTGTTATTACTATTCAATTGTGACTTTACTCGATACAATGTGTATATTATGTATGCGTATATACGATATATATGTCGTTATATAAATGAAGAAAAAAAGTTAAATAAACATAATGAAAATAGAAAAATAAAAAACGAAAAATATGTCGTTAAAGAAATATATACGTGTTAAAAAGTCGGCATTTAATAGTAATAACATTTGTAATACATCTAATATCAACTGGGAAAACATTCCCTAGTGTATACATATAGGACCACAATATAAACATGAGTATTTTCATATGCAGAATTAGACAGTATAGTTTAATAACAGTAGATATAGGTAATAACCTATATATTTCCAACAACTAGGTCGGTTATTGGGTGTTATATTAAGATTATTAGCTAGTATACAACATGTTGGTTAATTTATATAAATAATAACTTGGCGAAACAGTCACAATAATCTATATTTATATCCGAATTTAATCATTGCAGTGATCGTACTATGGCCTACAATGGCCTACCTGCAGACCATTGTGGTCAGTGAACAGTGGTCACTTCTATTAAGTTTGAATAATACTGCAAGGCGCATAATGATTCCATCCTGCCAACTACATGAGTCTTAATACCACGTATTACAGACACATTATAATTAAATCTAGAATAAATGTTTGAATATGTATTAGCTACTACCAGGGGCGTCACAGGGTGATTAAAAGTGGGGGGGATATCTCAGACTCATCAATTATTACCTTATAATTTCAAAGTATCGAAGCAAAAAAAACAACCTTGGATAACTGATGAAATACTCGATTTATGCGATAAGAGAAGATCACTAATGTCCAAAAAGAAACAACAGCCAGAACTAGACAGCCAAGAGATTGGATCAACATGCAGTTCAAATCAATCGATGGAGATATTAAATTTGGAAAAATAATAAACGAACATACCAAACACTAAGAACACACACAAATATATCACCAAGAAGCACCTCAATAATTGAAGATAATAATTGAAAACCATTAGCTGATGGAATGAAGATTCTAAATCTATGTACAGAATATTGTAATGATCTATATAATAATCAGATAAACCATGATACTCATGTATTGAGTAATACCGCAATTTTCAACGAGAAGTCGGAAACTGAGTTACAAATACTATATATTGACATTATGGATGCAATCAATACACTGAATAAAAGTAAATCACCTGGAATTAATAAAATACCAAGTGCATTAATCAAACACTGAGGTAATTCTGTTGTAAAAATATTACTGTTCTGTGCCAAAAATCATGGACTAGGGATACAAATTCCTAAGAAAGTAAACATTAAGAAATGTAAAAACAATAGAACATTGAGTTTAATCTATCATTCAATCAAGTTCTTATTAAGGATCATTTTTAAAAGATTGAATCCTTAAGTGGATCAATACTGTAGGAGGAGCAATCAGGATTCCGGAAAGGAAGAAGCACGGTGGACAGGTATTCAACTGCATAAATCTCATTGATAAATATCTGAACAGCCAAAATAATCTATTCAATATTTTCATAGATTTTGAGTAGTAGGCTACTACTTTAGTTAGATAAATAGATAATTTATTACGAGACTTTTAAATATTAGAGATGCAGATACTATATACCTAAATGAAGATATTGTATACAATTCACGATATGTTGTATATGATTAAATGATTGTATATGGGCGCTGAAAGGTAGATTATCATCGAACGTGGTTCCTAGCTTATTGTTAGGTGAATAGAATGGGACAGTAGTTATATGGTTAGTAGTATTTAGTGAAGGAGGCGTAGTAGTTATATATTTTCTAAAGATAATGTAATCTAGCTAAAAAAATAAACGGTTATTTAAAAAAAAATCAAAGATAAAGATTTTATAGAGAACCATTTAATTATAGCATAAATGCATTTATGTAAGGTAAATATATATATTTACAATATATAAATATATTTACACTGTAGTGTGGTATACATTGATAGAGAATCAGATGTATATATTTATAGATTTGTTAGATGTATAGAGTAATAGATATGAAGATTTGAGGTATTCAGCTTATAAGATTTCTAAGAGATGGTAATTACTTAATGGATTGATTGATATTTGGAATAATACATGTTAAAGGAAAATGTATATAAGGAAAAGTATTTGATCAAGTACATCTCCTTCAAGTACATCATGTGTTTGGCAGAAAGAGTCTGATGTTGAATTATTTATCTTTATAAATTATTCGCGGTAAGTTATAAATAAATGAACCTTTCATGAACTAGGACATTTATGCCGATTTCATTTAATCTAAGAGCAAGGACATCGTGATCAAGTATATTAAATGCATTTAATAAATGACAAAAATCGTATAGAAATCGTTATTAGTATCAAGTATGATAGTAATATCATGTAATACCCTATGTATCGCTGTCACTCTGGTGTCAGGATCAACAATGGCGTCATTAGTGTCATTAGATAATCAACGAGTGCTTTACATATAACACACTCACATACAATAACTTTGGATATGCTATACCATATAGATCATACCTCTATAGATAACAGCACGCGATGAGGGTCCGTAGTTTGAATACGTACACGATCAATATGGGAGCTGCAGCTCCATGGAACGATGGTGTGTATGTAGGGGGGACCAACCAATCAACATAAATGTTGTGGTAAAAGTAAGGGGGGGGACCAATACATAGGAGGTCCCCCTAGATTTTAAAGTGTGGGGTATATCCACCCCTGTTGCAGCTCCCCTAATGATCAAGGGTTGATGGTGTGATAATCGGTGTTATGCATGCTGCTTGCATAGCTGTGCGAGATATAATGTGATGATTAGTATCCGATAGTGGTATATGTCAGTTATATAGGGAATATAATTAATAGTAGTGTTGACTTCATTGTTGGCCATACACTCTAGGCCCTACATTGTAGCTAGAACCTATAGATTACCTATATATTATAACCTTTTATGTAGTATACAGTCTGTATACAGTATGTATACTATACACTGCATTCATATACCACAGGTAATATACACCTATAATATATACCTGCTAATATGTAACTATATATGTTCGTTCTAACAGATTGTTCTAATACTATAACTATTTTCAGGATTATTACAAATCTGTAAACTAGTGTATTTAAATGGAACTACCATAAAACCGTATGTTAGTATATCAAAATCACACTTATACTACCTACTATATGCACATAAATATGGTTGACGTTTATTTCGAAAATATCATAATTCATAACTTATATTTTTGTTTATATTTAATATACATTTTATAGAATAGTGATTAGTTAATAATAGGGGAAAGTCCCCGATTACCGACCCCTAAATGATTATTTGTAATAACTTTTTCAATATTAAATATATTTATTTGAAATTTTGTAATTAAGGTAATATTATGGCAATGGATAATGTGGCTATTTTAAATTTTTGATATAATTATATTTACAAGAATAAACAGGGGGGTCGGTAATCGGATACATGTACCTAATACCGACCCCCTTCTCCTATTACCGACCCCCTAAAATGATCGTGATATAAATAATTATAGTATTATAATTTCCAATAAAAATAGTATATATATATACATGAATATAATTAGTTATAACATTCACGCAATTTATTTTATATTGAATTTATGTTTTAATATTAATATTAAATTTACACTTAAACTTTATAGTAATTTTTTTCAAATACTTTATATTATTATTTAATATTTATTTATTAATCACCTATGTATATAATCAACTGGAATCATGAATCCTAAATCTATATTAATGATACACAAACAACTTACGACATATTTTAAAGTAAAATACGGATCTATTTTGATTGGATATTATAAATCACATGGGGTCGGTATTATGGTAATTTAGGGGGTCGGTAATAGGAAAATTATATGGGTTGTTATAATTAAGATATATTGGTTAATAGTTATTCAAATTAAATTATTTTTATAATAGTCATAAATATTTTATTGAACTACAATATTTTGCTCTGTATTAAGTTTTCTTTTAAATAATAAAGTATTTACAATGATTTAAAACAAATTATTATTCAAATATTTAAAAAGTAAAAATATAATATTACATTTGATCAAATAACAATTGTAGGATTAAATATTTTTTTAAATAAAATACTTATTCATATTTATTATTAAATTACTAACAGTTCGTGTATATATTATTTTTTGATATCTCTTATAGTTACTGAGATACGAGAGGGGGTTGGTATTAGGAGGGGGTCGGTAATCGGGGACTTTCACCTATATAGTTTGTTGGCTGATTAGATATTAGAGTAACATTATATTATATATATATACATTTAAATATAATATTACATATAATTAAATTCGTAATTATTATAATATTATTATATATAGCTATATATAATTAAACTAGGATATACAGCTATAGTATTTACAGATGTCACGTGATGCGGTTGTTACATTAATAGCTACCCCTCTCTCTAACACTATCCCGTAACACCATTCATGTAGGTCATCCTATATAACATATCATTATAGCCTATCAGTTATATGCATATAGGGGAAAGTCTCTGATTACCTACCCCTAAATGATTATTTGTAATAACGTATTCAATATTAAATATATTTATTTTAAATTTTGTAATTAGGGTAATATATTGGCAATGGATAATGTAGCTATTTTAAATGTTTGATATAATTATATTTACAAGAATAAACAGGGGGTCGGTAATCGGATACATGTACCTACATATACATTTTTTATTACAACGTGATATGCGATTATATATATGTACACACATAGACATATAATATGGTATTCACACCAATTATGTATATACATATATATATATATATATATAAATATATAACGTTTTTGTGTATACATAATAATTCATGTTTTATTCCAAATTTGGAATATTACAAAGATTGTAAATTTGTTAATTATAAACCGAGTAGATATATCTACTATATATAGTTAGATATAAATACTAGTATTCTCTATGTTTATCAAGATAAATATTTATTATCCTATTGTGTTATATTAGTTATCGGTTTATTATATAATTTATAATTTTAATAATTAGGTAATACAGTAATTACAGTAATACAATAACAATTGTATAGTTTACATATAATAAACTACGCAATTTCGAATAATTTTATAAAAAGTAAGCTTATATATATAAATGTAAATTTATGTGTAATATATTTATATGATAATTACCTAATGTAAATCTAGAATGTTTTATATAACATTTATATATATATATATATATATATATATATATATATTATTTAGATATAACAATGTATATAGGTTACATAACATACATAAATTCACTAAAGGATGAGTCGAACACGTTCGGAGGCTGAGCTAATCTCCACGGGCAACATCAGCAAACACTTCAAATCTGCCATCAAGCGTAACTCTCTACATAATCGAATTAGGAACATTATCAACCAAATTCCCGTAGATAAAAAAGCGCTGTTTTCTTATCCAATCAAATGGAAGAGAGTCGACAATGTTAGGGACCTACCCAGCAAACATTAACAGCCTCATAATATCCTCATAACAGCATAATAGCCTCATGACAGACTTAAAATAGCATATTATTAAATTATAGCCTCAAATCTGCCTCATAATAGCATCAGAACAGCCTAATAACAGCCTCTGAAGATCCTCATAACTGCCTCATAATATATTCATAACATCCTCATAACTACCTCATATAGCATCCTAATAACAGCCTCAGAAGAGCATCATAACTGCCTCATATAACATCCTAATGACTGCCTCATAACATCCTCATATAATATCCTCATAACTGCCTCATATATAAGCCTAATAACAGCCTCATAAGAGCCTCATAAATGCCTCATAATATCCTCATGACTGCCTCATATAATAGCTTCATATAACAGCATCTGCAGATATGTCTACACATGAAGCTGTTTTTTATGAGGCTGTTAATGTTTGCTGGGTATGTATATACGTATATCCGGATGTACAGTGTACACGTCAAACCTATGTACAGGTTTAACTATAGGTGTTAAAAAATAACCACTGTTTATAATCAAAATAAAATAATATTATTTTATTATGATTATTTTTATATAGTTATTATTACTTTTATAGTTTAAAATGAGTGATATTTTAACAGTGTATGTTATCGATTTTATTTAATTTGCAACTAACATTATATTAAATATACTCTGATATACCAAATACATATATTTAACATATAAGTTAACATTAATCTACACAGTGCTATTTATTTCATAATAATACTTCATATAGTTATACTTCATAATTCATACTTCCGGTATGTAGAAATGTGAATTATCTGTTTAAATAAATTACTTTAATACATTACTTTTAATACACACAACTATTATAGAATATCTACATATATATATATATATATATATATATATATATAACTTGTAAATAATGTATATTATAAACTAATTTTATATTATTCCATATATGTATACAAAATTATTGATTGATTATATGTTTATTTAGATAGTTAAATAAATCATAAATAATTTCTCAAATAAAAATAATAAAAGTAAGTAATACAGACATATATAGGATACTTTTAGAGGAGGTAGGTAATCGGATATATCCGAGTATACTTCCCCATTATTCTGTTTTATTGATCGAATTTTACAATATTCTCTAACGTCAAGAGAGTTAGTGACAGGCTATTTGTAAGTTAAGCTATTTTATTTTAACATTCATGGTTCAACTGGTGAACTAGTATCCTAGTATCCTATATGCATAGGTAACATAGCATATGTAACATAGGTAGCATAAACTATGTATCAATATAGAACTTCGTGTGTATTTGAAATGAAAACTTCGCTAATATGCTTGAATAATAAATAAATATAAATATGTATTAAAGTTATATTATTAAATTACAACTGGAGATTATACTCAAATACCCCGATTAGTGGTCTATAGTATACATAGACTCTATACTTAACAATAACCAATATCTAAAAGTAGAATTAAATTACTATGTTAAACTTAATGAAAATAAATTATTTTATATAATCTAGAGATCATAAAACTATGGTTGTATGCATGCATTAAACAATAGCATAACCATTAGTTTAACTTATTAACTTTTTTTAAAGATGATTTCATAATAGTGAATATACATATATATATATATATATATTATACTGGACACCTACAACACAATTAGGCCATGGTTGAACTAAGAATAAAACCGTGGATAAAGAGTCGTCTTAGAGCTTTTCTCAGCAAAAGAAATACGACCGTACACACAGAATACGTCTGTAAGAATATGCTGAGGAAGAAGAATGCCCGGAAACTGACGAAAGCATTGCATCGCATTCTGGGTGAAGATACGGTACTGTTCATCAGGATGCTCTGGAGAATTGTTATTTATGAAATAGAAGGGAAAAAACGTAAAGTCGTATTATATAAGTAAACAAGCATATATATATATAGTTATAATGTTTACTATATTTATGTATTATTTGTTACACAAAACATTTATTTAATCATTTGAAATTATATAAGTATAAAATATTTTATTATATACAATAAACATATCGATAAGGATACATATGTTCTTATATGTTTATATATACATTATTTTGGTGGAGTCGTTTCATCCCATCCATAAACTTAGATAAAGTTTAAAATTATAACCATATGAGTCTAAGATTTAGTCAAAGGCCTATATGGTTTTAACAAGAACCTTCATTATTGTACGTAGTTATATAAGATGATTTCTAAATACTATTTTAAGACTTATCTTATTGGTCCGGACAAGGATTGAAACCATGTTCCACTACATGCATGTATGATGCCTTAGCCAATGTATATTTATATAATATATATAAATTATAAATATTAATACATAATTGATAATATAACATTATCAACTCTACATTTATAATTGAATGATAAGAATAACATTTTATTAATAACTTAATATTTAACATTTGTTCTATGGAAATTGCATCTGAAACTATAGATTTAGTTTTATTACCAATTAATTAGTTAAATCTCTTTTTAATTAATAAGTAAAACGTCACAAATCAAAATAAATGTAGGTCTAATATAGGTACTGTATAAATATATACACTTAGTGTAGGCATGCTTGACTATAGTCAACTATAGTTGTAAACAGTTGAGTATTAGGCACTGATTCACTTATTATACAGTTTTTATTAATTATAATTATCGTTAAGTAAATGCATTATAATTTACTCCTGTATTTATACTTTAATTTACCTCTGCATATTGCGGATATACTATATTGTTAAATTTGTAAAATGTTTATTATTACGAAATACTAGTGCACTAGATCTGCAATAACATATATAATACACTATTCTGCACTGTATAATTGAACATATATTTTTATAATATTTGTATATAAAATATGTTATACTATTAAATAATATATTATATAAATAATCCGACACATTTATAATGAATACATTAAATATCATTTAAATTGTGTTTTTTATAAAATATAAAAAAGTTATTCTTATTAAAATTAAAGCTATATTATATTTTGTTTTGAATGTTACTGTTAACACAAACTAATGCATAAATATTATTCTGATTTATAATACCTATGGATGGTGATCTTAGTCCTAAAGGGTAATTGTGTGGTGATTGTAGATATAGTTTATAGATTGTATCTATGTTTCCTCGATAAAGGTTAGTGCTAGTGACTAATATAGTTAGGCTTACAAAATAATATTAAAATAAATGGTTAACGCATAAATAAATCTATATTTGTATAAATAATAGTAGATTTCTAAATAAAGATATATATATATATATATATATATAGATTATTTAGCATGGCATGGCAATATAACTATGCAATAATTATTATTTAATAGGGTTTCTATTTATATGTGCAATATTCATACTGAAATATAATATTAAGCTATCAAGTATGTAGAGTAATAAAATTATTCAATTATAGTATTATGAATGGATATGATATTAAACCAGAAATTATATATATATATATAGATTTATGCTCGTATATTATTTATATTTATTATTTTGTGTAACTTCTTAGTTCGATTCTTCTTTCTAGTTAGATATGATCAGCTTTGCTATCATCCTAGTGGAGTAATATCTACTAAACTTTAATATCCCCAGCGGTATCTACTGAAATGATAGTGTTTTCTTCTGATGAGAGTCAGTTTTTGTTAATAAACAACGATTATGCTTAACTATGGGTGTCACATTAATACGGGGGAATATACACTTATGTTTATTATATACAAAAATCATTATTTAAAACATTTATTTATAATTTTATTATACTTATTATAACTAAAAATAAATTAGTATATTTTGTGATCTATAATATAATAAATTATATTTATAAATATAAAATAATAAATATAAATATATATAAAAATTTATTTGAATTTCCTAATGGAATTTGTCATATGTTATACATCATATATGCGATACACAAATATATGTAAATGAATTATTATAATACATAAATCATCCTTGGTATAATTAAGGATTTTTTATATATTAATAATAAATATGTTACAATTGTTTTCTATTTAATATTGAATAACAAAATAATAATTAATGTAATAATATATATATATATATACATATCATTATAATGTCGATAATGAGTTTTAAATGGTTTACGAGGACATATCAAATATTTCAATGACTAGAGGTTGCAATTCTTCAGGGTTTATGTTCATAAGCATCTTTGTGTGTGTATCATTCAAATTTCTAATATCCGTCAACTTTTGCAAAACCTGATTTATAAATTTCTTATAAAGTACAGAAATTATATATTTATAAAATTACCTAATTCAAGATGCAATTAATATTATAAATAGTTAATATATTTATATTACATTATTAGTGATTGGATTTCAGACTATTATTAATTCAATACATAATTATAAAAATACAAAATTATTGAAATACATCTATTGTGAAATTCATAATTTGTAATAAATATTTGTGTTGATAAAGATTGAAAATTAGTAGTATAATAAAAAACAATATAAATTTACAATTATAATATATAATATATAAATATGTAATAAATAATATATTATAATGTATTAAATACTGACATTATTCTAAATAAATTATTGAAATGTACAACGATAATGACCTTGGCAAACATCCTTTCTTCTTTCGGGAATTTATTCACTATGTAACTGGACAGCAAATCAGCGTAAATCTCCTGCGCTTTCGTTACGTCTTGTTTATTTGTGATATCTTGTGGAGAGGGGGATAAGAGAAACCGATTAGTCATTGATGAATGTGATTGTTATCATAGGAGGGGCGTGGTTCCAGGAAATAGATAATAGCATGGTTAATAAGTAACTCTAGTAATAAGTTGCTAATATTTATTTATTATTGTAATTAAAATCGTATATTTACAACATTATAAAAAAGAATATGTATATATGAACAGATTAACTTTTTAGAGTACAAATATTATTGGTATTATTGCATTATGATATTTAAAAGTAAATATTTTAATAGTTAATATATCAGTTTAATTTTAATTTATTTAAATACATTTTATATTCAAGAGGTATATTACTACTATAGAAGAATTTAATCAATACTTATTTATATATATATATATTATAAATATCTATATAAATGTAATAATATCTTTAAGGGAGAGAATGTTGATATAAACTTTATTTTCAATGTATCATAATAGTTACTACATAACAAGAGAAGGTCGAATATGTATTTTATTTGAATGCAGTATTTATTGTATTTATTAAAATACGTTATAAACATATATGTAATTATTAATTAAATAAAACCAACATTTTATAAATAATTATGATAAAGTTAATGAATTTATGAATGTAAAAAATCAAGTGTATCAACATCTATAATTCATATAGGAAATATTTTATGTTTTAATAATAATAATATTTTTACAAATTTATAAATTTATAATTTATAAAAATACAGTAAACTATTTTGCGGTTCAAATAATATGATGAGGTAAGTTTGTACATACAGCCAAATCATTTGGAATGACTTAACAGTACTGATAAATAACATTATAGTAATAATATATAGCTAGATATACTTTGATCAGTTATCAATATAATAATATTAACAAATATTTGTAATTGATTAGATAGGTAAATATGGATATAATATTATGTAATAAAATATTAAAGATGTGTTATGTATTATATTTTGTATGAAGAATAAAATATAACATCATTATTTATATTTATATTTGTATAAATATTTGATTCTTTGTGATAAAAGTATTGGTATTTGTATTCATGTTTGATTCTTTGTAAAAAAAAAAGTATTTGTATTTATATTTGATTCATTATAAAAAAAAGTATTTGTATTTATATTTTACAATTATTTGATCCCTTAACCTTAACAGAGATAGGATATCTGTTATGTATAATTTGAAAATATATTTACATTTAATTAATTTTTTCATATTATATTATAATCCAGAGTTATATATTTGAATTTTACATACAAATAATGAAAAATCTCGTTTTTAAATCAATGATTTCAATATGATTATTATAAAATCATAATATGAGAATTAAAATTTATAATTATATAATTTATTACGAATTATATTATTTAGAATGATGACATAAATTAAATAGAACTACATCTTTCAATTCAATTGAATTAATTTGTTTTTTTAATAAAATATTTATAAAGAAATACAATTTAAAAAATATGAATACATTTTTACAAATGAATAAACAACTCTAATATTTTTAATTCACAGATTTAAATCATTTAAATATATTGAAAAAAGTATATGTTACTGAGTATATTAGTTACCATTGCAGAGATAGCAGTAAGAAATTTATCAGGAGATAATATATTATTATTATGGTTGTCAAAGGTAAGTTACCTTAGATAAATAATTTTAAAAGTTTTGTAAATCACATAGTATACACACAAAATTGGTATTAGTATACAATTATTCGACTGATATTAAATTTGACATTTACCTTTATAACAAACTATATACGATAAAAACAAAAAAATTATTATTTATTTTTAGAAAAAATGGATATAATCCTTTTCTTTTGATTAAAAATGTTGTTATTCATCTAATGGTACCTATATATTGTAGATATACATTATACATTTATTAATATGTTAACCTCAGGACAATAATTTTAATAGGGCAATAATTTAAAAAAAATATTTTTATTGTAAAATACATTCCTAGAAAATTATATATTTCCTAGAATATATAATTATTTACTACCATAATAAACTTTATTATTGTATAATAACCATGTATATCCTCTATAAAATAATGTATAATATTATATATAAAATAATAATGTAGTTGCTATATAATATATATTAAAAAAAAGTACATTTGTTATAATGTATATCTATACCATGTTGATGTTTACAAACAATTATGTTAATTTGCTCTCATTAGACTGTGTGAATACTTTAATCTTTTATTATTTAAAATTTAATATGTAAATAATTTAAAAATAAATTAGATTTACTAAATTTTAATATACACTTAAGTCGAAATATATGTTACATATATAGTATTCATAAATTGCATTGTCAATGACAATTTGTCATGGACAGGTTTTGTTATTATATAGTAAGCTTATCATGGCTTGGCTTATTTTATCAACATAAAAAATACAATTAATGAAGTCTGCTTCTAAATACAGTTAAACCTCTCTATAAGAAACTATTTGTTTTCAGTACTTTTTTTCTTATAGAGAGGTTTTCTTATAAAGAGGTTTTTACTTTAACTATGATTTTAAGAATTAATTTATAATTGAAAATGCATTATATAACCTATAGGTTATCTATATATAGTATATTTATATAATTCTTGATTGTTAGGTAAACCTTCATCAGATTCTTTAAGTATATTAGATTTAAAATGTATACTGTATTGTTTGGGCTTAGATATGTTAATACATAATGACATTTTATTAGATTTACATTAGCAATTATAAATTATGAATCATCATTAATGAATATAATATAATGAATATTATAATAATATATTATTAATTAATTTTAATACATTTATGGATATATATATCATATCATATATATATATATCGTATATATACAATTACATTTATTAATTAATTTTAATAAATTCAAGGATAAAAATAACTTTTATTAATTAATTTTAATAAATTAATGGATATACAATAACAATTATTAATACATTTTAATTAATTTCGAGCTTTTTTGTAATATAAAATATTTTATATAATAATTAATTTCTATAATTGATCAATATACAATACTTCTATTTATATATAATTATTTTTTATATTTTGTATACAATAAGTTTCTTATAAAGAGGTTTTTCTTATATTTTTCTTATATTTTTCTTATAATATTTTCTTATAAAGAGGTTTTTTAATGTGGAAAAGGTTGAATTCCAACCAAATGTGTGAACAATTTTCTTATAAAGAGGTTTTTCTTATAAAGAGGTTTCTTATAGAGAGGTTTTACTGTATATTCAAATATACAATAATTTCAGTATATTTATAGTTTTCCATGGGTTTGTATTTACTATAATTAAATATGATTACTTCATATCAGATATTTTCTGAATGATAAATCACAAAATATTGCTTTGTTAAATGCTTCGCAAAATAGTTATATTTTTTGAAAGTTTTCTACGATTAAATTGATATTTTTATAATTCTTATATTATATATTCTTGGTTATACGGTATTACGATTTGTCATTTTAGAAACTTTTATCCAGTTAATCCTGTATCATCATCACTAGCTTCTATATATTCACATACTATTTCATCAATTTCGTCTTCATTAAAATATCAAAATATCAAAGCTTACTTTAAATTATATAGCATACTTACATAAATTGTGATTGTTATAAAAAATTATTTAACTATATGTCTTATGTCTGCATTGCTCATGCACTAATTTATTGTACAGATTACATATAACAAATAATTTAATCTGCTTTAAATAATATCATATGGATAATTACTTTGAGAAGAATATTTTATACAAAACTGTACAGTGTATTGTACACTAGGGGAGCCCACATGTCATAATAAACATATTGGAAAGTTTCATCACAAAATATGTAATATTGGTAAAGCGAAGTGTACTTTAATGAAGAAATATTTCATTTATTTTACAATGTAAATTTCTATAAATAGAAATGTGTTCTAATGTATTTTATATATTTGTGCAAGTGCGCGTTGTCATAAAAATAAAATATATAGCAAGTACATGTATAAATATATTATAATATTAATAAAGTAACAAATTATTTAAAAATTTAAAATTAATTTAATTTTTTTTTATTTTTTAATTAATGTAATTTATTCGACTATTTTTTTGATAAATTATTTTAATTAAGGATCAAACTTTGTTGTGAGCTTATAATTGATATTTACGAGGTATAATAAATAAAAAAAATATTGAATTTTCTGATAAAAAATTGTTTACGACTATTTTACCCCAAAATTAATTTGTTGTTAAAATGCTCAATAAAAGTAATTTTTTGAATAAATATATGCTATTTTTATAACAATACTTATAATTTTATATTCATATAATGATGATAGACATATATAATATATATATTTTTTTTTTATTATTCCATTACTAATTTTATTTTTCAATTTAGAAAAAATTAAAAAATTAAATTAAAATTTCCGTTTTGTAAGGAGGTTGTTATATAATACATATGCTAATATGCAATTTTTACTTGTAAAAATTTTTTTCTTAAATATATCTGTAATTTTAATTTGTTCATAAATTGTCAATGTAAATTCCTATCTATTTTTGAGATGGCAATTTTTAGTTTCGCTTTCTGAATTTTTTTCAGATTTCAATTATTATTTTTTTATTATATATGTAATGATTAAAAGGAGTTATTCCGAGCGAGATGGTAATTTTATATGAAGGGAACTAAAAAAGTTTACAAAACAGGCTCTCCTACTGTACACTGTGTACAACTCTGTTATATAAGTAATGTTTGCATATATACTATATTAATAATAAAGTATTACAATAAAAAGTTATATTATAATATTTATATAAAATTTATAATACATGTAATGAGTTTATAATATAACACTCTATAAACATATTAATATACACATATAATATATATGATAAATAACAACATTTATAATAATGTAAATATAATTATTATTAAATTATAAACACATCAAAGGATTTTATTTTACAAATTGATTTTAATATTAAGTTTTATAATTATATTCAGTGATTATATATTATATTTAATCATGTTACTATCTTACAAAATATAATTGATCATTCTATATAATTTTATAAAACTATATTACCAGAAGTAAATATGATAAATATATATATTATCTCTAATAATGTACACTATTATATATGCTGTGTCACTCCCATCTAAATATAGATTATAGTTACTATTTGTATTGAAATATATAACTCAAGCAATACGCATATCTCGAAGATAAATTTATACCTATATAATTAGGTCATACAAATTACGATATTTTTAAGTTTTATCATGCTTATTAATTTGATTAATTAATAACATTATGTACAAATATTATGTTATTCTTATTAATATTATGTTAAGTGCATATATATTTACATTATATAATATAGAAATAACTTTTATATACTTGGATTCACATTAATTATTCATATTATATTAAAATGAACAATTCACAGCCTCCTTTATTTTGATTATACGTTTTTTCTATTTAGAATTATTAAACTTATCTACATATTACGATTTTTATTGTCCTTTGTAAGTCTAAATATGTGTTTATATCTTAAATAGAATCCAAAAGTTACGAAAGAATTATCAATTATTTAATTATATATAATATAAAATAAAAATTGTAAAAAATATTTGTGAAATTTAAAATTAAAATATCCTAGAATTTATATTTGGGATTCTACTACATCACAGTTAATTTTTCGTTTTTTGATTAAAACACATAATTTTGGTATAAATAAGTATTATATTAATATGGATAATATATTAACATGTATATTATGCTTTAAATTGAATTTAAATTAAATATATATATATATATATATATATATATATATATATAGTATTTATAATTGAATTTAAAATCAATATTAAAAGTACAATTTTATTTACTTTGAAATTAACAACAAATTAACAACAATTTTATAAAATTATAAAAATAAAATCTGTAAATTATAAAATAAATCCTATTCGGCTTTATTATAAATACTGTATTTTCATTGAATTTTGATTATAATATAATATTTAATTGATTAATTAATATATTAAATTTTATAACTTATTATAATATTTAATATATTTTATAGATTAATTATAATTATGATAAAGATTTAAATGATAGCTATAAACTAATATGAAAAATTCGATATGCAAAAAAAAACATTTTTAATTTTATATTAGTTAAAATCATATTACATATATGGAATCTAATGTATAGAATACAGTTTATATAGTTACAAATTAATGTCATATTTTTCCAATATTAATTTTAAATATTATATATATAAAATTTGTATATATGAATACTTAAGATGAATATAAAAAGATAATATAGAGTTAGTTTATTGATATTGTTAATATTAAAAATCTTCTAATATTCTTGAATACGAAATATACATGATTATAATATATTTATATTTATATTATCTTTATATATTTACATATACAAGTATGTACAATGTTAAAATAAGCTTTATCTTAAATAGAATTTTAAATAAGTATAGTTTAATAAATTTGAAATATTAATAATTGTCATATATATATATATATTTAATTTAAATTCAATTTAAAGCATAATATACATGTTAATATATTATCCATATTAATATAATACTTATTTATACCAAAATTATGTGTTTTAATCAAAAAACGAAAAATTAACTGTGATGTAGTAGAATCCCAAATATAAATTCTAGGATATTTTAATTTTAAATTTCACAAATATTTTTTACAATTTTTATTTTATATTATATATAATTAAATAATTGATAATTCTTTCGTAACTTTTGGATTCTATTTAAGATATAAACACATATTTAGACTTACAAAGGACAATAAAAATCGTAATATGTAGATAAGTTTAATAATTCTAAATAGAAAAAACGTATAATCAAAATAAAGGAGGCTGTGAATTGTTCATTTTAATATAATATGAATAATTAATGTGAATCCAAGTATATAAAAGTTATTTCTATATTATATAATGTAAATATATATGCACTTAACATAATATTAATAAGAATAACATAATATTTGTACATAATGTTATTAATTAATCAAATTAATAAGCATGATAAAACTTAAAAATATCGTAATTTGTATGACCTAATTATATAGGTATAAATTTATCTTCGAGATATGCGTATTGCTTGAGTTATATATTTCAATACAAATAGTAACTATAATCTATATTTAGATGGGAGTGACACAGCATATATAATAGTGTACATTATTAGAGATAATATATATATTTATCATATTTACTTCTGGTAATATAGTTTTATAAAATTATATAGAATGATCAATTATATTTTGTAAGATAGTAACATGATTAAATATAATATATAATCACTGAATATAATTATAAAACTTAATATTAAAATCAATTTGTAAAATAAAATCCTTTGATGTGTTTATAATTTAATAATAATTATATTTACATTATTATAAATGTTGTTATTTATCATATATATTATATGTGTATATTAATATGTTTATAGAGTGTTATATTATAAACTCATTACATGTATTATAAATTTTATATAAATATTATAATATAACTTTTTATTGTAATACTTTATTATTAATATAGTATATATGCAAACATTACTTATATAACAGAGTTGTACACAGTGTACAGTAGGAGAGCCTGTTTTGTAAACTTTTTTAGTTCCCTTCATATAAAATTACCATCTCGCTCGGAATAACTCCTTTTAATCATTACATATATAATAAAAAAATAATAATTGAAATCTGAAAAAAATTCAGAAAGCGAAACTAAAAATTGCCATCTCAAAAATAGATAGGAATTTACATTGACAATTTATGAACAAATTAAAATTACAGATATATTTAAGAAAAAAATTTTTACAAGTAAAAATTGCATATTAGCATATGTATTATATAACAACCTCCTTACAAAACGGAAATTTTAATTTAATTTTTTAATTTTTTCTAAATTGAAAAATAAAATTAGTAATGGAATAATAAAAAAAAAATATATATATTATATATGTCTATCATCATTATATGAATATAAAATTATAAGTATTGTTATAAAAATAGCATATATTTATTCAAAAAATTACTTTTATTGAGCATTTTAACAACAAATTAATTTTGGGGTAAAATAGTCGTAAACAATTTTTTATCAGAAAATTCAATATTTTTTTTATTTATTATACCTCGTAAATATCAATTATAAGCTCACAACAAAGTTTGATCCTTAATTAAAATAATTTATCAAAAAAATAGTCGAATAAATTACATTAATTAAAAAATAAAAAAAAATTAAATTAATTTTAAATTTTTAAATAATTTGTTACTTTATTAATATTATAATATATTTATACATGTACTTGCTATATATTTTATTTTTATGACAACGCGCACTTGCACAAATATATAAAATACATTAGAACACATTTCTATTTATAGAAATTTACATTGTAAAATAAATGAAATATTTCTTCATTAAAGTACACTTCGCTTTACCAATATTACATATTTTGTGATGAAACTTTCCAATATGTTTATTATGACATGTGGGCTCCCCTAGTGTACAATACACTGTACAGTTTTGTATAAAATATTCTTCTCAAAGTAATTATCCATATGATATTATTTAAAGCAGATTAAATTATTTGTTATATGTAATCTGTACAATAAATTAGTGCATGAGCAATGCAGACATAAGACATATAGTTAAATAATTTTTTATAACAATCACAATTTATGTAAGTATGCTATATAATTTAAAGTGTTATTATAGTTAATTAAGTAAGGTAAAGGGAAAATCTTTATATAAATTTTACAATATTTTACAATATAAAAATTAGTATTTTAGATTTACTAACTACTTATTTTATATATTTATATATTTATTTCACTTATATTTAATTTGAGTACTACATATTATATATGTATTTACGTTTAAATATTTATTTTGTATATCATTAATGTATTGTATTGTTGAAATGTATATAATAATTCATAAACATCACAGGAAATTAATGAAGTAGTAATAAACTATTAGAATTATGTAAAGTTACCGTATATATCATGTTTCGATTGCTGTCATTATATTTTTGTATTTATATTTTGAAATTCAAATTATAAATATATAATATACATATTATAAATTTAATTTTAATAAATTTAATTTATTGATAATATAATAAATCTTTTCAAATTAACTATCTGTAGTACTGTATATCATGATTTTATTTAACTTATATTAATTTTGATTGTATATAACATAGATTATAGAATATAATGCGTATATAGTTGTGCTATCAGTATGTAGAGAAAACATCTATGATAAGCTACTAACTTGCACTTCGAACAACAATGATTGAATGACAATGCATATTAGTACTAGATCACAATTCTTGCTAATCAATATAGCTTGTGAACATTTACAGTGTGATTGTATCATAGATTAATTATTCAATAATCTCGAATATTGTCAATATATTATCCTATAGGACATTAATCAATATTGTCTAATACATTGAATGTTAACAATTGAGTATTAAATATAATTCTATTAAATAATATATGTATATATATATTATATAAATATATCGATTATAAATTAATATATTTTATCTTTTATCCATTGAAATCAATATAAAATATAATGTAATTATAGATATTTGAATGTAACATGGATAGAATATGCATCGATTGATAATAACAAATTAAATAATATGTTAACCTATTATATAACTAAATAAAATAAATCTATTTTCTCTACCTCCTACAATGTTAGATTAATTAATACTATTAATTTAATAATATACCATTATTAGTTGTTGTACTCCGAAATATATACAATTCAGTGATTCTAGTTTATTTCAATGGCTGATACACACGTGTTATATCTATGGAGTTATAGACCTGCTAAATGTACTCCCGAACCATACTTCAATATGAAAACTATACAAAATGCGATCACCGTAAAATATAGTCAAATTGTAAAATATATTTAAAATGTTCTCATAAATAATATTATAAAAATAATATTCAACATAAAAAAAACAAAATAATTGTACTTAGAATAACTATTGAATACAGATGATGATACCAATTAGGGGCGCTGGAACGATTTTGTATGTAGGGTGGACCAATCAATAAAAATAAATTGTGATGTAAAAGTGGGGAGGACCAATACATAGGAGGTCCCCTAGATTTTAAAATGGGGGGGGGGTCATATCCCCCCGTCTCCCCCTGTTGCAGCGCCCCTAATAACGATACGCCGATAGCGTCGCGGTAACGTAGCGAACCTGGTCTATCGGGAGACATGATAGCCAGCATTATCATCAGCATCAGCACCACCGAGTCGTTCTGCATAGCGGAGAGCAGGTTAGTGGCGAACTGTTGATACTGGTTGAAGAAACACGCCGATTGGTTGTTGTTCAGTTTCAGACTTTCTGCAGAAACGTCGATCTTGTTGCCGCTCTGTCGGGAAGCGTATTTATTGGTTATTAGCTCCATACCGGGTATCGTCCATTAGTAATGTAAATATTGAATTATTTTTAAGTATACGTAATGTATATTACTATATTTAATGAACGTAATGAACATAATAATCATTTATTATAATGTATCGTTTATAATATAAGAAATATAAATAAAATGTTACGATATATTTTTCTTTCTACGCGGTTTCAAATGATGTACGTTATTTTCTAATATTATGTCACATGTAAGTTTTACTTTTAAATAAAATGAACGTATATTAATGCCATACGATTATCCTATTATATTATAATACCTATATAACGAATTATACATTATAACATCGCCGATATAACATATACGTTACATAGATTGATATACTTATACAAATACATGATGTCGTCCACTGTCATATCTTATTAGAAACTTATATTTTACGGTGATCGCATTTTGTATAGTTTTCATATTGAAGTATGGTTCGGGAGTACATTTAGCAGGTCTATAACTCCATAGATATAACACGTGTGTATCAGCCATTGAAATAAACTAGAATCACTGAATTGTATATATTTCGGAGTACAACAACTAATAATGGTATATTATTAAATTAATAGTATTAATTAATCTAACATTGTAGGAGGTAGAGAAAATAGATTTATTTTATTTAGTTATATAATAGGTTAACATATTATTTAATTTGTTATTATCAATCGATGCATATTCTATCCATGTTACATTCAAATATCTATAATTACATTATATTTTATATTGATTTCAATGGATAAAAGATAAAATATATTAATTTATAATCGATATATTTATATAATATATATATACATATATTATTTAATAGAATTATATTTAATACTCAATTGTTAACATTCAATGTATTAGACAATATTGATTAATGTCCTATAGGATAATATATTGACAATATTCGAGATTATTGAATAATTAATCTATGATACAATCACACTGTAAATGTTCACAAGCTATATTGATTAGCAAGAATTGTGATCTAGTACTAATATGCATTGTCATTCAATCATTGTTGTTCGAAGTGCAAGTTAGTAGCTTATCATAGATGTTTTCTCTACATACTGATAGCACAACTATATACGCATTATATTCTATAATCTATGTTATATACAATCAAAATTAATATAAGTTAAATAAAATCATGATATACAGTACTACAGATAGTTAATTTGAAAAGATTTATTATATTATCAATAAATTAAATTTATTAAAATTAAATTTATAATATGTATATTATATATTTATAATTTGAATTTCAAAATATAAATACAAAAATATAATGACAGCAATCGAAACATGATATATACGGTAACTTTACATAATTCTAATAGTTTATTACTACTTCATTAATTTCCTGTGATGTTTATGAATTATTATATACATTTCAACAATACAATACATTAATGATATACAAAATAAATATTTAAACGTAAATACATATATAATATGTAGTACTCAAATTAAATATAAGTGAAATAAATATATAAATATATAAAATAAGTAGTTAGTAAATCTAAAATACTAATTTTTATATTGTAAAATATTGTAAAATTTATATAAAGATTTTCCCTTTACCTTACTTAATTAACTATAATAACACTTATAACTATGTAGAATATTCCATGATTTATGTAGATAAGTTAGTAAGCAAGCTAAACCACTGAGTTATTAAGGGGGTTCGCGGCCTTTTGAAATTATTTTTAAATAATTTTTTTTTTTTTTTTTTTATTTGAGAAAAGTATTATTTAATATATATTTAATATTCTCTGAAACTTGTAGAGCAAATAAAGACTTATAAATGATATAATTTGATAGTTTAGTACAAGACCTATTTTGTAAAAAAAAAAATGTGTAAAAAATGGCCTAAATAATAGCAAAATATTCATATTTTAAACTTATAATATTATATATATAAGTGTATACTTTAAAAAAAAATGAAATGCAGTGTTACATACGATCTATTATTTAATAAGATGTCAACTGGCGACATCTATAATTAACGTATTGATATCAAATGAACGCATTACATTGGCTGTAAAATTCGAATTATAAACAAAGTAATTGAGATTGCGTCATTAATTATTTTATTTCAAAATGCCAAGACGTAGTAGAAAATCGATCACCGGACAACTTAACCGTACTAAAACTTCATATGATGATATATTACAAGACCATGTTAGTAATACATAATATATAAATCATATAAATCATCACGATATAATGAAAATATGTATTATAGAATTAAAAACTAGTAAATATTGTTTATTTTATAAATTTTATTTTCATTTTCTACATGTCAAATAAATATACTAGTAATTATCTAATTATATTATTGTATTGTAATCACAACATATAATATATATTAGAAACGTAACATACATAATATATAAATCATGTAAATCATAACGATATAATGATTATGTATTATAGAATTCAAAACGAGTACATATTGTTTATTTTATAAATTTATTTTCATTTTCTAGATGTCAACTAAATATACTAGTAATTATCTTATTTTATTGTAATCACATCATATAATATATATTACAAAATTAACATACATAATATATAAATCATATAAATCATAACGATATAATGATTATGTATTATAGAATTCAAAACGAGTAAATATTGTTTATTTTATAAATTTATTTTCATTTTCTACATGTCAAATAAATATACAAGTAATTATCTAATTATCTTATTTTAGTGTAATCACATCATATATTATATATTAGAAAAATAACATACATTATATATAAAATTATACATAATATATAAATCATCACAATATTATGATTATTTATCAAATTCAATACTATATATTGTTTATTTTATAAATTTATTTTCATTTTCTACATGTCAAATAAATATACAAGTAATTATCATATTTTATTGTAATCACATCATATATTATATATTAGAAAAATAACATACATAATATTTAAATCATAATGATTCTATCTTTAGGTACTTCAGCTGTGGAAAGAACATATACTCAATTTAGAGACAATTCAAGACTCAAAAATTCAAGAAAAAAGAGACTATTATATACTGTTTATATATTGTACATAAATAAATATGATAAAAAAACTTATTTTCTTGTAAAATAAATGTCATAAATATAGTTTATTATGTGTAATTGGTAATATAATTTAATATAAATATTATTAGAATAACTTATGAGTATATTATTATGGTATTCTGTTATATTATAATACTAGAAATATATTACTTAGTTTATATATTGTACATAAATAAATATGATAAAAAAATATTTTCTTGTAAAATAAATATAGTTTATTATGTCTAATATGTCTAATTGGTAATATAATTTAATATAAATATTATTAGAATAACTTAATAACAATGAGTATATTATTATGGTATTCTGTTATATTATAATACTAGAAATATATTACTTAGAGTAATTAGTACAGTAGTACATAAATAAATATGATAAAAAAATTTATTTTCTTGTAAAAAAATTATATAAATATAGCTTATTATATGTAATTATTTATAATATAATATTATATAAATATTATAAGTACAACCTTATGGGTATATTAGTGTGGTATTCTGTTATATTATAATATTAGAAATAAATAAATATACTAAAAAAAATAATTTTATTGTAAACATTTTTTTTTTTAAATGTCATAAATATTAGTTTATTATGTGTAATTATTGATAATATAATATACATATTATAATAATAACTCTATAGATATATTAGTGTGGTATTCTATAATAGTATAATGCTATAAATGTTGTCAAAGGTAGAAATAATAAACAAATATTACCATAAAATTAAAAATAAATCTAGTCAAACTTTAAACTCGATTTACTCAGAATATTGATTTAATTAATTTTGAATCTTAGAAATTTTTCAGCCCTCTCAATAATGATCCAAACTTGATGAATTTTTCACAGTATCTTCATTATTATATGTATAATAAAACTTGCTTAAAAGAAATGTAATAGACAGAGTATAACATATACAAAATTATAAAAATTAAAAAAAAAAATTTAATTTAGCATCATATTTTGTCTTAAAATATTTTGGGTTTTCAGTCAACCATTTTTTTTTTAAATAAGCAAGTTTTATTAACATTATATTGGTTAACAATATGCAATTTACATAATTGAAATCGGATCAAAACCCTAGGTGCTGAAAAAATTTTAAATTGGTTAAAATACATAAAAAAAAAATATCTCCTATCTTAATACATTGTATACTCAAAAGGCCGCGAACCCCCTTAACATGTACAAAAATGGATCTACTAAATTATTAAAGTACGAAATAATAAACATTATTTTTTGTGTACTAAATACAGATAACATCATATCTTTACATAGTAGTTTTTTAAATATTTAATTTAATTTATTTCTCAATATTACATAATATGATTATATCTATATATTTGTATAAAGATTCATTAAATGGGTCAGTTTTAAGTTCAAACGCTGACAAATATAAAATGCAAAAAAGGATAACAAATTATGAGATATAAGCATCTAAAATTGTACTAATTGTAATATAAAAAAATATTTGCTAAAAAAATAAATTAATTCTCGTTTCTCCGACCCTTTAATAGATTCATATATATTTTTTAATATATTTGATTAATTTATATTTTATGATCTTATTTTAAAATAGTGATGAAATATTTTTATATAAATATCATAAATATGAATTGTATATGTCATCGTATGTAATACAATATAAAATATATTATGATTTTAATTACTTGTAATTTACAAGTTGTAAATTACAATAAGATTTCATGATATGTTTTACGAAAATATGATATGAAAAAAAATTTAAATTAAACTAATAATATATATATATTCTGTAAATATAAGGTACCATTTTAGAGTTTACTTTTATTTTACAAACTAGAATAATGTGCAAGTATATGATATAGTACTAAATGTAAAATTATAATGTTACATATTACAATAGAGACTATAATCAAAGATTTTTCTAAGGAAATATATCACTTATGCGAAAGCGTGTGATTCAATGTGTACACTAAATAAACAGCGCTACCTATATTAGTTCAATTTTTGTAGTTTATGATATAAATTTATATCAAATTATACAATTTTAAAAAGGTTAATAATATATTTTAAATTATTATTTATATAATAAAAACTATGTGTTCATTACTAATATATAACAAAGAAATAGGACATGTTGGTTTTAAATTCTGAACTTAAATCTAAATTTAAATTTGAAATTATATGTGGCGTGTAAAAGCTAATTTATGTAGAATGTAATTTAATATAACAATGAAAACATTGTAGTATAGAAACTGCGCCAAAATTAAATCTATTTCAGTGGTTTCGATACTACTGCTAGACTAGCAGTGCTAGTAGAGGGAAGCATGACTAGTAATCACATTACGTAGATGGGGAGTGTTATATATTTACTTTGCAAAATATTTTCTATAATGATATAAAATATATTCACTATTCATATAGAAACCTTAACCACGGACCATGCTTGTTTTTTCGAATTGAACATATTTACAGATCGTAAAATTAATACTTCTACAACAGAGCCTTTTAATAATGCGATTTGATCATCCTTTTAATTAGGTTTAGATTTAAATTAGATTATTAATTAATTAAATTAATCTTATGGTTATATTATACATAAATAATATATAATTTATATCATAAAAAATTAGTTATTAAAATATTTAAAGTTTAAATTATTTTTTTTAATTTTAATCTAGATAATTAAATAAAATGCCTTAAGTTTTAAAGTAATTATTTATTATTTATAAAACTTTATATTTAATTTAATAATATTAAATAAACATATATTATCGTAAAAATTATAAGAAATATCATCCGACTATTAAATTAATAAAGATAAATATTATATTCAGTTATGTACAGATGTACGACGAACTTGGGCTAATTTCTTAAATATAGATATATTCTTAGCCATTTTGACGAGACGTCGGATGGATGACTCAGCCATGTTGAGGAACTCACTGTTCGAAGGTTTGTCATTCGGCTCGTAGGAAATCGGGGCATCGAACGATTTCTGTTTAAAAATATAGACATACATTAATGAATTCCTACTATCAATGATACAATTGTAATATAATAATACTTAATATCTAATACTTAATATCTAATTATACATTTAAAAACAATTTATATTTACTTCTACTTATGATAGGATTACGGTCGACGATCGGCAATTATTCATATAGTTCAAATATAAGGGACGCTAATCGCTATCTAATTATTATATTATTATATTACTAAATGTCTATTATTTAGTTTATTATTTTTGTGTATAAACTTGTTCATTACACAATATAAACATACAAGTTTTATATACTATATTTTATATACACGTTTTGAGATTAATAATCTATATTAAACTATAATCATTTACTAATAGTAAATTACTATATATTCCGATATTATTTCGATATCATTAATGGCTTCTATAATTGAACTATTCATAGTATTGTTTACATAAGTTTGCATAGAGAGATATACAGAGCTATATACAGCTCTGTAATAGTATAATAATATATTAAATAAAGAATGCTAATTATTAGGAATCAGATTACATTTATATATAATGAAGAATTTAAATATATAAATTCACATAATCTGTTAAAAGTTTTAACTTAAAACTAATAATAGATTGGATTATATAAAGTATATGTAATACATATTATATATTTAATTCTATATATACATATCATATATTATATAATAAATAGTTGCGAATTATTCATATATAACAATTATTATATATTCATATTTGTAGGATATCAATATAAGTTGGTATATTATTATAATAATTATATAATATTATAATATAATAATTATAAAATAAAGAGCTTAATAAATTATTGAGTTAATTCTATATAAAAAAATGTTAATTATTAAATACTAATTATGGTGACTAAAGAAGTAGGCCGCCGATATATTTAAGAGTTCAAGTTGGGCGGTCCTACTAATATATAAGAGCCGCCCATCGATGTAAATATATGTCACTCAAGTAAATATGATACGCTTGATTTCACACGCTAAAATATCCATACAAGTAACATAAATACGCTGCTTATGTGTATATCATATAACACAAATACACAAATATATATTATATATATATATATATATATATATATATATATATATATATATATATATATATATTATAATTATATGTATAATAATATAATACATCGATGTTATCCGTTATAGTAACTGTACAATTAAATATTTGTTAATAAATTTTATTTTTTATTAAATTGTAATTTATACTATTAGAAATAATTTTATTCTAATTCAATATGTTACTTACACATGAAATCGATATATTTTTAGGATTCCCGCATAAATTCAAGTAGAACCAATATATTATATATGTATAATAATATATTAATCGAATTATAATCGAATAATTTCTAATAGTATAAATTAAAATTTAATAAAAAATAAAATGTATTAACAAATATTTAATTGTGCAGTTACTATAACGGATAACATATAGATTGATTATATTATTATACATATATAATATATTGGTTCTACTTGAAATTAAACGGGAATTCTAAAACTATATCGATCTCATGTGTTCGTAACATAATCGAATTAGAATACAATATTTTCTAAAAGTATAAATTAAATTTTATAAAAAATAAAATCATTTTATTTTTAAAATAAATAATTTAATAAATAAAATAATTTTATTACATTTTAAAAATGTATTAACACATATTTAATTGGACAGTTACTATAATGGATAACATATAGATGTATTATATTATTATACATATAATTATAATATATATATATATATATATATAATATATTTGTGTTAATATGATAATACACATATTATGTGACATAAGCAGCGTATGTATTTTACTCTTGTGGAATATTTTAGTGTGTGAAATCAAGCATATCATATTTACTTGAGTGACATATATTTACATTGATGGACGGCTCTTATATATTAGTAGGACCGTCCAACTTTAACTCTTAAATATATCGGCTACTGCTTCTCATGTATCCCTTATTATTATAATTATAATAATATAATAATTTATATTATTTATTATTAATATGTTGTAAATGTAAATTGATTATATAAATAATAGTATACTTAAATTATTTATAATAAAGTATACACATATTATAATAAAATAATTTACTTAGTAATTTAAAATGGCTACTATAAAATTTATAATACATATTTAATATGATAATCATATTATAATTATTAATAATTATAATAATAATAATTTAATTATTAAAAATATATATTTAAAATGTGTTACAATATAGAGTCTTACATATACTCCAAATTAAATGTGCAATGCTAATTAAGCATATGGATGAGAATTTTATGATAAGCTAAAATTAAGTAAATTAACAGTTTTATCAATCTATTAATATTCCATATATCAGGTAACAGGTAATATTATATATCATGATAATGTTTATAAAATTAATTTTAAATTGTATAAATATGGATAATAATTTAAAGGAATATAAGTAAATATCTATGACCAATCATTTTTTACCAATGATTATATTTATATAATAAATAATAATTTTTCTAATTTAATTCGTTTATTGTTGATATATTTAGGTAATATTATTTTAATAATTATAAAATTAAAATATCATACTGCATTTTATTGTTTATCATATTTTTGAAGTATAAGAAAATTGACAAGTTAGAATATTACAGGATATATATATATATATATAGTTATTAACATTATTAACATATTTATATAATAGTTATTAATTATTATTAAAAATATACCTCTATTCACTAATTAATTATGTTATTTAAATAACGAGTTGTTACATAAAAAAACACATTACATCGTTTTTTCCAACTCTCATACGACACACATATAAACATGCCATATACCATCCCTGATAACCATCACAATAAATATCATGAACCGTCCCCCACACACACACACAAACACGCACACTGCGTCGCGCAGTGTATATACACATAATGTATGTATACCTATATAATGTATATAATAATAAGTAATATATATTTAAATTATTCAATTTTATATAGGTAGGATAATAATTTATAATAATTTATTTATTTGATAATTTAATTTTAAATTCATAAATTAAATTAATATTAATATATTTGTATTCACCTATAGTTTAATATTTTGTACATTATTTTGTTAATATATAATAGGTTTATATTAAATATTAATATATTTAATATATATATATATATATTAATATATTAATATATACCTATAGTATATTGTATATTAAAACTATAACTAATTAGAAGCAATATATAACCTATTTAAGTAATAATTAAATATTTAATATATGTTGTATATATATATAATATAATATCAAGGTCAGTTCCTCAATAATAGTTCACATATAATATACTATATAATAAGTTACAAATAATATATAATATTTCATATTTAATATATATATATATATAATATATATATATATATATATATATATATATATATATATATATAATAATAATAATAATAATATCAGATTCAGTTGATGACCGAGATCAAAAACCCAGGTATGGTATAGAAGTTCTATTGAACTTATCGAGATACCAACCTGCTCTTGGTAATGAGAGAATTAATACAAAATGAATAAATACAAAATGAATAAATATTAATAAATATTTTACAATTCTATATTGTTCATTCGTGTTCTGTCTCATAAAAAAAGCAATACAATAAAATTAAATATATCTCTCAATACCAAGAAATCATCATGTATATAACAATAAAATAATAATAAAATATAATAAAAATATATAATAAAATATTAAAAAATGTAAAAAGATACTAAAATAATAAATAAGTTAAACTATAAAAATCAAAGAAAACTAAAGACCAAAGGCTAGAGATAAAAATATGTACAATACGAATAATTTAAAAGAGCTAAAAAGAAGAAAAGATGATCATGTAAATAAAATAACAAACAATACAGATAAGGTTTAAGTGATTACATATAACTATTTAAAAGCATGTTTTTAATATGTATTGTAAAAGTATTCAAATTCGTCAAAGATGATGTGGTTGTATTTAAAGAATTCCATAAATATGCGCCTTTGTAACGAATACTAAATTTATCATGATCAAATCTTATTTTTGGTATTAAGAATGTTCTATTTAACCTAAAAGTATATAAAGAGCAATTATAGGTAAATAACTTACAAATTGAACTATGCACATAATGATTGTTATATATTCTAAACATATATTTATAAATGGATATATTTATTATATCTTTAAATTTAAGAATGTTATGTCTTAAAAAAATTTAATCAATATTGGTTTTGTTATCAAGTTTATATATTGCTCTCATACATTTATTTTGTAAAATTTGAATACATTTTATATTGCTATGGTAAGTACTTCCCCATATAATAGAACAATAATTAATATGACTATGAAAAAAAGAAAAATATAGCATAACTAAAGTATTAATATTAAATTTATATTTATATCTATGTAGTAAACTAAGTCCATAGTAAAGTTTATTTTTAATATTATTTATTTGCATTTTCCAATTTCGATTTTCGTCAATTAAAATGCCTAAGAATTTAAAATTAGTTGATTGTTTTATGGCTATATTATTTATTTTGATATATATATATATTACTATATATATATATATATTAATAATAATTTAATTAATAAAGTATAATTTTAAATATTTATATTATATAATAGTAATATTGTTGGTTAAAATATAGAGTATTGAATGATATTCATATCTGATGTATTTGTAGAGGATAATAATTATAGTTAGTATTTTAATATTACAGTATTTTCTAAATAATATATATGTGTTACTAATTTTAAATTATTATGTCAAGTTAGTAAAATGTTGAAATTATTTTAATGGGTTTTAAATATTATAAATAAATTATAAAAAATGGGAAATATATTTTTAAATAATTTTTAAATTTTTAAAATTTTTGATAATATTTTTAAAATATTAAATTGTTATAGGTATTGAACAGTGTAGGCTAAGCACATTGTATTATGTAAATTTATGTATCTATACATTTTAATAATTTTTTTAATTAATTATTTTATATTGATATCATTATTTTATTATTTGTAGGTTTCCTATATCTTAATTTTTATATGCTAAAAAAATAATAAAAATATAGGTAAAATATCTATAGTTAAAATATCAAATATTATTATATTAATTTATAAAGTTTTATTTTTGGCTTTAGTTATATTATATTTTATAGGCAACAATAAAATATTGAATTACTAATATATTTATATAATTTTACAAATTAATTTTAAATTTACCTATGTGATATATTTTGTTATAACAATTATCAAAGTATAAATGTAATATAATATTAAATTTAAAATATTTGCAATTATTTTAGATAATTCATTCCTATAATATTATATCCACATAGTAGTACCAAAGGGCTTTGGTAGTACCTATAACATATATTAAATTAAACATTTAAAATAAGGCCATGCAATACAAATTTTAATTAATTTTTTATTTTAATATACATTTTATTCCAGATGGGAATACTAATATTAACTGGAATTACTTCTTCTGTATATATGTATATATTGATAATTTAAAATTTCATTGTGTATTATTATTATTTGCATTAATTAATCATTATTTGTTTTAAATATATTCTTAAATTTATTATATAATTATATAATTATTTCCTATATAATTTAATTTATCATTTGACATTTGTCCTACACTTTTATTTATTAAACCTATGTCATAGTTATGTTGACAATAATGTAATTATAGTTAGTTTATCTAGATTAATAAGAATGTGCAATTATAAGTATAAGCTATATAATTAGAGATATATCTAGAGTATACTATAGTATACTATATATAGTACTATAGTATCATCGTAACATTTTTATTTTATTATTTTGGACTCAAGGTATATATACCTATATACCTATAGGTGTTTGATGTTGTACATTTTGTTGATGTTGTAACCTATTTGATGTTGTAAATTTTTCTGAAATATTAGTTAGGCATATAAAGGCAGATTTTAGAAAAAATAAATAAACTAATTTGTAATATTTTAAAAACCCATTATATTTCTTATAACTAGATAATAAGATCGGATAAAATAAACATAATGTTCTCTCTACCCAGAAAACACTGACCTCCTCAGAACATCATTTTATAAAAGTAAATTCTCAATACCATTAAATTATCAAAACATTATCATTTTACACAACCACACTATCAAAACATCATTATTCAATATCTGATATTGTTTCCTACATATTGTTCCATACATTCCCTACGTATACTTTTTACATTGAAATTATTAAATATCTTATTGTCCATATTATATAATAATTAATGTAATAATGGTATACTTATGTAATAATGGTATTTGCTTGGTGTTCTTATATGTCCTTATGTTAAGAAAATAACATCTTACTATAATTTTAGTGTAATTTTTTATATTTATAGGGTGGAAAAAATATTTCTTATAGGATATTTTTGATTATGATATATAGGTGTATATTATAAAATGGATAGTTAATATATTAAATTACTAGTTTTTTTAATCTATAATATATATATATATATATAGTAAAAACTATAAATATCTATGATATTTATCGTGATATATCATATCTAAGATATAATATTGTAACATATCATATTCTTTTATCTTTAAATTTACTTATTTATTTACTATTAATGTCCCTAATAGTCTATTCATAGGTTAACTAAATTTAGGTAAAAAATACCTTAGTATTATCAAAGCCCAAGGGCTTTGGTATTATGCTAAATTAATTGTGTTCACATATATTTTTCATATTTTCATTTATTATACTAATATTTCTTAAATAGCTCATTCAATATAATATTCATTTCATAATTATAGATTTGAATATTAAAATAATATTTATGAATATAAAATTAAAATTTTTTTGAATGAAAACAATACTGATAGTAAATATCTATCTTATCAAAACATATTTTAAAACCTTAAAACCTTAAAAACAATGAGTTTTACTCTTACAATTATTTCCCCTAAAGAGAAAGATAGGATGGTGTACAGAATTGTGGTTTAGTTTTATTACTAAAGTAAATGTGATATTAGGAATGTAATACTTATCCATTAATGCAAACATTATAATAATTATATTTTTATGCTTATACACTTTTAAAATATTATTCTTATTTATATAAGAAAAGTTTTATTAGTTTATTTATAACATTTTTAATATATATAGGTTTAAGAGATTCGACTAAATGGAAATTGAATAAAAAAATAAAAAAAAATATATTAAATATACAAAGAATAAATGGATAATAATTGATATATTGAGTAATTAAACTATTAAGAAAAGTATTACAAAGAAGAGTAAAACAAAATATTATATTCATTTATTAATTAATATTATTTGTATTGAGATTAAATAAATGTAACTCATTATATATCTAGGCATGAAAACATATATCTAGGCATGTATACATAGTAATTGCAAAGCCCTAAAGGGCTTTGGTAATTCATTGAATAAAATGTGTAGTATATGGTAAATAGTTAAAAATAGAATAAATATAATTTCATTAATCAATATTAAAATCATTATTTCAATATTGAAAGAAAAAGTGTTAACCAACTGATGAATAATCTAATAATATACATTATTTCAATTGAGTTATTAGAAGTGTTAATCAATATTATAAGGGAAAATAACATTGAATAGGTTCCAAAAAAACTTTTTAATTATCTAAATATGTAAATATTGTCAATTAAGGGAATATTCAACTTATAGAACTTTTACTATATTATAAAACAGTAATTCAAAAATAAAAATTTTAAAATTTTAAAACTGTTTAAATAAATACTTAAAACTAATTATAATTTTACATACAATATTTAAAGTTTTTAATTTATTATCAAATATATCATAAGAACACCCGTATATCTAGCTAATTTAAAATCATAAAATAATGTAGATAAATGAATAGTGATATTTAATAATGATATAAAAACTTAAATTGTAATGTCCCCTCCCTCCGTTCCCAGACAGATAACGATGACCCCCGTAGTACTACTGATGTTAGCGGCGCTATCTCTTCAGCGGATCTCTGCCGACGTTCTTCGCTTCAAGCCGGCGCAGTTCGACCCCGAAGAGCAGCACAGCACGTTCATGCCGGACCACTTCCGCTGCGACAGTTGTCGAGCAGTCGCGCACCAACTCTACACCACGTACCGACGTTACAACGACCGACACGCCTACCTTAAGCTGCGCGTGCCCACCTCGGACCTGATCACACTCGTCGAGACAGCGTGTTCGTCGAAAACCTACGACGAGTACGGCGTGAAGAGCGTCGAGGGAGACGTACGCCTCCAGGGGCCGGGCATCGAGTTCCCCGGTGCCGGCGTCATCGCCGGAGGTTCGCATTGGCCGTCGCGACTCTCTAAGATTTGTCAACAGGTGTTCGAGGATTACGACGAAGATGAAATCTACGCGCTGTTCAAGGATAACGCCGACTCGGCGCCAACTTTTATAGACGAACTTCTGGCCGCTAATAAAGCGATCTGTAAATGCGACGCGAAGAAACGTGCCAAAGATTCACCTTTGAGCGATCGACCGAAACAGGAACTTTAACCGATATCAACCGAAATAGAAATTAACCGTAATTCGATTAAATTCCGATAATGATATTGTATATATATTAAAAATGTGTCATATATATTATTAAAAATAGAAAATTTTCTACATATATTACTGCTTATTGTACTATATTTTGATTAATTAATAAAATAATCATAAAATTACTAATTGTTTACCAATTTCAATTTTTTTTATAAAATATATCTTAAAGTTTAAAAATTAATAAATAGAAAAAGTAAAGAATACTTTTTGAATACTCACATTTAATATATATTTTTTCTAAACTTACATATATAAATATAAAAATATTCACTCTAACAAGAAATATTCTAATCAATTAAAGTAGTTTTATTATTTAATCACCAAATGATATTATATATCTAACTTTAATAATATATATCTTTATATATCATATATGCTAATTATGTTCAATATTTTAAGTTAATACATAGTTTATTTAGAAAAGAGAATATTTAGTATATTTTAAATTATAATTATAATTTAATATCTAAAAAGGTCATCATTTTGAATATGAATGTATATCATTAATTTATAATTATGATAATAATCACACATATTTATAAATATATATATGACTAGATAAAAACCTTAAATGCATTCATAATTTCAATGATATAGTTCTGTTCTATGCTGCTAAGTCCAAACAGAGAGTCAGAATTCACATTTCCACCTAATGTATATTTTATAGTAATATTAAATTTAACAATTGAATTCATACTAAACACGAGTATCCTTATTAGTTATTTGTTATATATATATATATATATATATATATATTTATACCTATATTGTTTGTGTATAATATATTCGAATAACTTATTGTATAATATGAGATTATTTACTTTGACTTGTTGCCTATAAATATATCTTATTATATATAAATTGTTTGAAATATATAACAAACTATAGTGTTTACATTTAATAATTAGGCTATCTTATATATGAATCCGTGTTTTCTGTAATATAAACCTATAAATATTGTTTATTATTTTCACATACTTATTGAAATACATTGGTTATAAATAAAACAGAATATAAACAAGTTGAAATGTAAGATTTTATTAAGAGAAGATATTCTTATCCGATGTATTAACTATTTATTTCTATTTGCGAATGTGATATATATTAAGGCTACTATACTATTTCTCTTGTACATAATAACCTATGATATGAGGATCTGTTGGAGTTGTTTCTTGACAATTTTCTGAAGTAGTTGCAACATTCGCTTCGCTGAAGTTAGTCGGTGAATTGTTATCGACTCCTTGCCGTTTCATCTTGTTGCGGTGAATCTTTACCTTTCTTTCCTTTTTCTGTTTGTCGCCTGTGTATTATAACATGGACTATATAGTATACAGGTGATAATAAAATTAGATATTATATACAAATATTAGCTTCGAAGGGACATTAGAGCCATATGGTTATAAATGAAAACATCATCTAAGTTCCTGGATAGGATGTAAGGACTCCACCAAAATAAAATAACAATAATAAATAACAATATATATATATAAATATTGGAAGATTATGTTCAAATTATATTAAAATAATAATTATTAAATATAATTTATTTTTATAACATGATTTGGGAGACATATGTAAACTTAACCTAAGTAAATTAGTTTTTAGTTATAATAATGTATTAATACACAGTATATATCATTGAAAATTAGCTAATTTTTGTTGTTGTAGAAATATTATATTGATATTACTATATATATATATATATATATGATGATAGGTATTACTTATATATATATATATATATATATATAGCACCTAGGAAGTTGAGAATTAAATTTAAATTTGATATTAAAAGAGTAATATGTATTGCAGATAATTTTCGGAGTACATGTAACTTGAATATCATAATTTTTATATTTTGTATCACATATAATTAATAAAAAACATTATATGTATTGATAAATGTGAAATATTTGATTTGTCAAGGTCAAGGTTAATGTTTAAAGTATTTATATAATAGAATGATTTAAATATAATAATATCATACACATATTACTTACATAGATATATATATATATATATATATATATATATTTAATTTTCTAAATGGAGTTAATATTATTATAAAAATAGTATCACAACAATTTGAAAATTATAAATTAATTTATTTAAACAATTAATTTTATAAATTTTAAGAAAGAATTCATTACACATAATATCTTATCATGCGATCTTATTCGATAGAACATTATTACGGTACACAAAATATAAGAATTAAAATAATAAAAGCATTTTGAAGATTACTAACTAAGTATCAATTGAGATCGCATTCCAATAGAAAAACATTTTTTTAGTCTACAATGTTTACAATATCCGCGACTTTCAACAGTTATTTCACACATTCCTTCGCACCTTCCTTTTATGTTCTATTATATGCATTTCAATATTTAGTTATATCAATAATATATCGTTCAACAACAATGAAAATATACTAATGAAATAATGTCATATTGCGTATATGTTATAATAACCTTAGTAGAATTAATATTCTACAATAATATATAAATTTGTATATGAATGCATACTTATATTTAAAGAGAATTTATTATTTAATAATATACAATATCAATATATAACTATTATTATTATAATTATCACATATGGATGTATATACTATGGAAATTATTGAAGCAACAACTTATTGATAGAATTATCCACAACATGTTTTTTAAAAAATATTAAATAATAAACAAATAATGTATTGTTATAATTAAAATATTGAATATATATATATATATATATGTATATATATATTGACTTCCTTTTTACACTGATAATATGTAATAAAATGTAACATAAAAATATGTATATAAACTAATATAATAATATTTGCAGATTAAATAAATATACATTTCGTTGGATACAATTTAATAATTAATACTTGAATAAAATATTAATAAAGTATTAAATCATAACTGATGATATAAAATAAATCAAGCTTATTATGCATAATAGATTTATAATTAAACATAGTTAAATACAACTCAATATAAAATTAATTAAAATTAACATATTATTAATTAGAGAAAATACTTTTTATAAAATTGTATTAAATTATATTCATAATTAATTAATACATTGATAGCCATTCTATAGTCCCCAGTCAAACTATCTTAATGCTTAAAATATTGATGCTATTAATGTTGTTATTTAATATATAACCTCATTTCATGAACAATCTATTTAATATAACAGATGCAATAATGATTGATTAATCTCTATAGATAATATGAGTTAAATATGTAAGGTTTTTGTTGATGATTTCATATTATTTCAAATTATCAATTTATTTTACTATACTTTTTTTTTCATATCATTTATTTAATTTCACTCTAAAGAGAAGCATAATAAAAAACTATAATATAAATATATAACTAGTAAAATTATTCCACCTAAACACAATTTATTTTTAGTAATAACACCTAATTAAATTATTATAATTTTTATTTTCCCTTTTAAATACAATAGTTTATAACCTCGCAATAAAATGTATTATCTTTTATGAATTTAATATTATCGAAAATATATTAAATTCAAATATTCTACGAACATCGATTAACGATAACAAATAACTATCGCAGTAATGGGCATTTCGATATTCCTTTCCTAAACATAACTGAACCCAACTATTCTATAGTATAGTATTATATATAGTACTACAGTATAGTAATATACTATAGTATGCGTGCATTCATCGTAAGCTATTCGCTATCGCCGTGATCACCTTAGCGGCATTCCGTCTGAAGAAAGCTTTACAAGATTCGCAGGACATCGCGTTGAAGTTAAGACCCAACGCCTTATCGGAGCAGACGAGGCACACCTTCGGAAGCTGGGGGTCGACTGCGGTGGCAGCGACGATAGAGGACGGGATGCTGACGACGACGGGAGGGGAATCGCTGCCGGTGGAGAACGACGAACACGACGAAGAGTTTCGCGACGCATCTATCTGCGGTAGAGGTCGATGTTGCTGAGGGAAGGTCGAATCCAGATAGGAGTTATAGTTCGCGAATATACACATATGTGTATTATACACAGTGTATAGATGTATGATAATAATAGAAAAGATTCAATCTTATTTCGGAGACCTTTAATAGAAACACATATATATATATATAATATGAATAATAAAATAAGAGAGAAAACAAAAATGTCTTCTAATAAAACACTTATTATTATTATTAATTTACTGTGTTATTTATCTTTTTTACGTTAATGTATTAGGTCATAGGTTACAACTAACATTAGGTGTCTGTGAATTGTTGGTGAACATATTGCTAGGATGGATGTTGCTTTTCTTTACAATCAATTGTTCTATATGATCTATATCTTTAAATCCTGTGAATAATATGTCATTATATATATATGTAGGTTGTAATATATAAAATGGCAGTACAATATTGTACAATTTATATTAAATATGAATTAAACTATACATTAAAAAACAGTGATCTAATTTTAAGTCTGCCATTGATTGTCCATTCTAGTAATTTGACATACTACATAAAATACTATAGTCTAACATATGAAATGGGCATAGACAACATATAGAGATCATAGATTATTATCTTAATTTATGTTGAAAAAAATAAGATCATATACCACATTTTTAGATATAAGTTTACAAAAATTATATTTAGTTTATTTAAACTAATTAATTTATTTTTATTTTTAAATAAATGCATCATTTTGAAGTGTAATATTTGATATATAATATATGCCTACATACCGTGTAACAATTAATAGAATCTTAAGCCATATTTAAATGTCTGTAATATATTTAATGTATTTAGAACCATTATCCCACTGTTGAATGTGAACCACATTACCATTAATCGTAAGAGATTCTAACCAATCACAAACTTGTGTAACTAAACTCTCATAAGATACAGTATACTGTATAGTTTAATGAAACAGTATACTTATAAGTTGCTTACCATTACCATGAAGTTGAATGTGAATATGGGTATCCCATTACTAGGGGTGCTAGAATAATATTGTATGTGCGGGGGATCAACAAATCAAAATAAAGTGTGTGTTAAAATGGGGGGGACCAATATATAGGAGGACCTCCTAGATTCTAAAGTGGGGGGGCATATCCCCCGCCCCATGTTGCAGCGCCCCTATAGGGTATACCCATTACTATTAGAGGTAAGATCTTATGGTTGAGTTGCCTCAAGGTTGCAATCAATTTACAAGTTGGGAAAATAATCTCTTTATACTTTAATAACAGTATTTCTATCAATTTATTCTAAATGTATTTATCCGATATTGGACGAATTACAAATAGGTTGAAATCCATTACATCGAGAGGTCTCCAAAACTATTAATAACTATTATCCTACCTTCATTAGTATTGTTATAGGTGTCTAAATCTATAATCATTAATGATTATAGACATTGTACACAATATTTGCATTGTACAGTGTGCATTGTACACATGTGTAGACATTTATCACTTTTTATAATATACACAATGCACATATTCAAATACCCAGTAGTGCTACCACTATATATATATGATAACTATAGTTGATATACAAATTGTATACATTATTTAAATTATAATAATAATAAGGGCAATACTGTTTATTAGTTTGTATACTAACTATTAATGGTGATGATAGATTATGTAAAGTAATACATAAGTAATTATATTAAATACTTGATTCATAATTATAAATTACATAAATGGTGTATATTATTAATATCTACATAGGTATAACTTATCTATAGAGTGTGTGTGATCTGAGGCAATACCTAATTAATTAGTAGAGCTCACTCATATATATCATATGTCATTATAATATATTTAAATGTATTCAATGTATTCTTAAATAACAGTATAGTATATAAATAAAGTATTAATTAATAAAGTATATATACCCTATAGGGTAAACATATCAAGATATTATTAAATTATAGGTTAATATAAATATATATATATATATATATATATATATATATATATATAATTTATAATATATGTTTAACAGGTGACCTCATTTTTATTTTAATGGGCATATATATTAGGATTTACATATAATATAGATTTTAAAAACTTATAATAATGTACACATAATATATTATAGTATGATACTGGCAAATTTATATATACCCTATAGGGTAAAAATATCAAGATATTATTAAATTATAGGTTAATATAAATATATATATATATATATATAATTTATAATATATGTTTAACAGGTGGCCTCATTTTTATTTTAATGGGAATATATATTAGGATTTACATATAATATAGATTTTAAAAACTTATAATAATGTACACATAATATATTATAGTATGATACTGGCAAATTTAATTATAAATATATATATATATATATATATATATATATGTATATGCCCCAAAGCAATATATTATTTACAACTATATTATTAATAAATTAGGAATATATATATTATGATTTACATATAATATATATTTTAAATAACATGTAATAATGTATTATAATATGATACTGGCAAATTTAATTATAAATATATATATATATATATATATATATTCCTTAGGGCAATATATTATTTACAACTATATTATTAAGAAATTGAATACATATTGCCTTGATGTCTCTGAAATGTTACAATATTACATTATTGATTAATGTACCTAAATATAGCCAAAACCAGAGAGTGTTAACTGACACCATATATGGTATGTGTCACCATGCCACAACCGTTATACTACACCATACCATAACCTACATATAATGGAGCATATAGTATAGCATATATAGCATATATGCTCCATTATATGTAGGCTATAGCATGGTGTGGTATAATGGTTGTATATAATGTACTGTGTGACACAGTACATATTCTTAATAATATTAAATATAACTTAAAATAATACATGTGTATTCATCTAGTGGTTGGTATTAGAACTATATTAAAATAATTACATAGCTTAGATAGGGAGTGAACCATCTTTGCTTCGCAAAATCTTTGATAAAAGTTATATAATAATATTGAATAATTGAAATAATTAAATGACCTATATTTGGACCACACATATTAATAGAAATACCGTTCAATATACACATATATATAAATATAATAGACTCACTTATTATACAAGTTAAAGTATGTATATAAACTTGCTTAGGTTGTACTATAGTTCTATAGTTCATTCACCTTGACTGATACAATGTATGACCTATATTGTTTGAATGACCTATATTGGTTGAGTGACCTATATTGTTTGAGTGACCTATATTGTTTGAGTGACCTATATCGTGATGGTGATTGCGGTACGACACACTAGTTACAAATCGGATACATTTTTTATATTTATATATAGTTTATTGACTTCAAAAATACATGGTGATTAATCATTTATATAGTATATATATATATATATATATATATATATATATATATATATATATATATAATTATAGGCGTCGTTAGATAATAAAAACAAAAACAAAAATAAATAAAAACGAATGATAAAATAGAACGAATTACAATGATTTAAAATGGACATAACGTTTACGTTTGAAAATGAAATAGATGTTATAACACGAGTAACATCGTGAACTGTGAACTATGTATAATATTGATACACTAACCTCGAGGTTGTATGAAGTATTGCTTATACCACGAGGTAAGGTATTTATAATACACTGTATTATACAGTATATATATATTATACTGTGTATACACACTATATATATATATATATATATATATATATATATATATATATATATATATATATATATACATAGTGTACACATATTGGAGTTACACATTACCCCTTAAAATGTAAACAGTGCACACTGTACACTGTAAACTGTACAATGTACATTGTACAATGTACATTGTACAATGTACATTGTACAATGTACACTGTACAATGTACACTGTACAATGTACAGTGTAAAAGTGTACTAACTATAAATTGTAAATCGAAATTGAAATCTACACCGCACACCTATACATACAGGTATACCTATATATAGGTCCGTATACGACGTAGGAAAAAGTAGTATGTCCTATAGGGTGCATAAGATCAAGAGGTTATAGGTCCTCAAATGTATGGGGTCTTGGTATAGGTGTATAGTATACACTGTATACTATATTACCGTGTGTGTATAAGCGTGTATTCTATTCAGCATGTACATTAGCCTGATTTTGACAGTTTTGCTATCTCGCTCACAGTAGGTCATAAATGTCATAATAAACATATTTATGAAGTTTCATCAAAAATATTTAATATTGGCAAAACGAAAGCACTTTAATCAAGAAATATTTGAATTTATTTTACAATGTAAATTTCTATAAATAGAAATTTTTTCTTATGTATTATATATATATGTGCAAGTACGCGTTGTCATAAAAATAAAATATTCGGCAAATACGTGTATAAATATATTATAATATTAAAAATTAATAAAGTAAAAATTATTTAAAAATTATAAATTAATTTAAATTTTTTTTATTTTTTAATTAATTTATTAGATTATTTTTTTGATAACTTATTTTAATTAAGGATCATCCTTTGTTGTGACCTATAATTGATATCTACGATGTATAACAATAAAAAAATATATTATTTTTCTACCAAAAATATTTTTACAACTAGTTTACCCCAACATTTATTTTTTTGTTAAAATGCTCAATAAAAGTAATTTTTTGAATAAATATATGCTATTTTTATATCAATACTTATAATTTTATATTCATATAATGATGATAGACATTTATAATTTTTTTTTTCGATTTAAAAAATGTAAAAATTAAATTAAAATTTCTGTGGTCCGATTTAATTATTTAAAAAAAAAATTTTTTAATATTTTTTAATTAGGTTTTTATATATTACATATGCTAAAAGGCAATTTTACTTGTAAACAATTTTTTCTTTCATATATCTGTAATTTAAATTTTTTCATAAATGTTCAATGTAAATTCCTAACTATTTTTGAATATGGTTTAACTTTCTGAATTTGTGTCAGTTTTCAATTATTATTTTTTTATTATATATGGAATGGTAAAAATGAGTTATTCCTAGTGAGATGGCACTTTTATATGAAGGGAACTCAACAAATTACCAAAACGGGCTACCTTAATGTACATTGTACAATGTACAATGTATATATGCTATGTTGTGTACATGCAATAAGTGTACAGTGTACACTGTACACTGTGCAATGCCGGTGTATATATGTATAACGGCATATCACAACGATAATTTTCAATCTTTGTAGGATTTCTTTCATCTCATCCAGGAATTTAGATGATTTTTTCACTTATAACCATATATGACTCTAATGTCACTTCGAAGCCGCTCTCATGTTATCCATGGTTTCAATGAGAGTCGATCATTTATTTATACACAAATGTGTATAAATAATTATTTAAAATCACTTATAAATATTATTTTAAGACCTATTTTAATGGTCCGGACGAGGCTCGAACCCGTGTCCCACTGCTTGTATGTCTGACGCTTTGCCAACTGAGCCATGTGGCTGTACAGTGTAAACATGCAGTTAAACTATAGTTTAGCGTTAATAATATACGCTTTGTTATACAGTCACATGACTAGTATGCGTGTACGAATTGTATGTTGCACATGTACACAGGTAAGCGAATCGTGTACACTTATGTGTGTGCATAGGTAGGTGTGTGTGGGAGTGTATATGTGGGTATGGGTGTGTATATGTGGGTGTGGGTATGGGTGTGTGGGCAAATAAATGTATATATGTCACCCAAGTAGTTATGATATTTGATATATAAGCTCAATACAGGATACATACTATAATATAGTGTACTTATATCGAGTATACTCGTATACATTACAGTACTGCATATACTATATACTACCAGTGAAGTAATATCATAGATAACGGAGAGGGCACTTAAGGTGGCTATATCAATGGTTAAATAATGGCTATAAGCAAACCTATATCTAGTGGTCACTTCGAATACAGTGTGAAACAAATGGCGTGAATTCGACCACTATGCTGAAGGTGATAGATGTGATTTATAATCCCGCTCGTGTCTATAGCTACCCGACACTAAAGTTAAATGTATAACGACTTGAAATGAGGCTAAGAGGGGCGGGGCTTATGAGCGTTAACCTTATGGGTCACCGGCTATAGTCTCTATAGAGCGCCCTTATGTGTGTGCGACGCACACTGTGCGTGTATTCGTGTAACCGAAATATAGGTCAAACTATAGGTATACCATGATATATCATTAATTTCACACTATATATACCATAATTCCACACTATTGTATAGCCTATAATGATTGACGTTATAACGTTCACCTTAAAGGTTTTTAAAAGGCTTAAAGGGGTAACACCCTCATCTCACCTCACCTTAAGTAGTGGTAGGTTTAGTTCTATACGGAATACTATAATCTATAGTCTACAAAGCAACTCTTCGATTATAATTAATTGTTATAACTTATGTATTATATAATTGTAATATGTATAATATATATATAAATATATATACTGTATAATATACAGTGTATACACTGTATACACTGTACACAAATATATATATTTTAAGTAGAAACTGAATTTACACATAGTAACAATGTACAATGGACACTGGCAAGTGTAAAATATACACTATAGTATATGTATATGTATATATATATATATATATATATATATATAGATAATATAATATAAATTGGAAATATCCATGATTACTATATGTATAATATATATGTAATACCATATGGTATTCACTCACAGTGTATACTATACATTATTAATAAACTATTAAAACTTATAAACCTAAAACATAATTAATAGTATTTACTACATACAATATATATATATATATATATATATAAATATTAATTCCCATATAGCTAATATATCTACTAAAACTATTAAGCTAACTATCACCTCTTTAAAATTCGTCGCGTAAGAAATGACCTAACTCGCCATATTACCACTGTCCTCATTAACTGTCACACAACTGTCCTCTCTAATATCGACCCCAGGGCCCGGTTTATCCGATAAAATAAAATCGCGTAGCTGCGCGATATTAAGGCGAAAATTTACGCCGTAGCCCTCATTTAATTGTCGGAACAACTCGATTTGCATATGGTCAGAATAATCGCGCAGGACAATTTTGCTAGCGCTTTGCGTGTGCCAAAATTATCAAATGTCGCAGCAACCGGGCCCTGCTCCTCACTACTATATCATCTCCCCACTAATTCATTATCCCCTTTAAATAGTATAGTTCGTGCATCTGTACGAAACATTTTCTCCATTAATCGGTTTGATCATTACATTACCGACTCCCACCAACTCCTATCCAACTGGTTCCCTACAACGTTCCCTCCTACAACCTATATCACTGGCGCATAGCATTATATTATAATTTTCCTCATTATTTGACTTCCCTACTGATACTATGACGCCCACTAACTTCCTTACGTTCTAATGCCGACATTTCCCTAATTTACCCTCATGTTTCATACCTGAAATACCATAACCGCGAATTTAGTTATATTGTTCCATCCTCTTGGAACTCCATCCATGCTTTTAATAGAGATTAGATCATTCCATTCACACTCGTCCTTTATTACACACCTCAAAACTTACATGTCATCAATTTAACTTATTCACTTATTTAAATCGTACAACATTACTATTTTTATCAATTATATTATTTTATCGTGTTGTTTATTTATTTATCTAATTTATTTATTTTATTTATTTATTATTCTCGTTCTATGTTGTTATATGCATCTACGAGGGGTGATCACAACTATGATAAGTGCTAATAAAGCACAGTATCATCATCATCATCATATATATATATATATATATATATATATAATTATATAAAAACAATGTCATTGTCATATCTGTACCGATTTTAATGATGATATCGGTTATGTTGCCAATTACTATAGTATAGAAATACTATTAGTGATGTAGAGGATTATGATGTTTATGATTTTAATGATAAATACTGATTTGTTAATTGATAAGTGTAGTTAAATAGGAATATAATAATGATATAACCCAACAGCACGTAATAGCTATACGCACATAGTATATATGCCTATATACGTTAGTGCGAACTGAAAATTACATTACAAATCAAAAATAATAAATTTGAGAAATGTTACCTTTGACAAAAAGAGTAGGATGTTACTATAGTGTGTATATATTGTAATTGTGAAACAATGCAAACATTATAATATGATGATGAAGATGATTATGATGACAATGTATACTATCAATATACCATAACTATAGTTATATAATTATAATTAAAGTTATATAGTACACATATTTCTATCAATATGTACATTATATATATTGATATTAAAATGTTAACAATGAGAATATTGGTGTATATATTATATAATATAATCTATATACTATATACTATATACATATACTATGTATATATAGCTGTATATAAATAGCATGGAGCCTAAAACCAGTGTAACAGACTCTTGCAGGAAAGCGAGAGGTCTCGGGTAGATTTGTATATTTTGTTTATAAATAACTTAATAAATGATAAATTAGAACACAAGAAACAAATGTAATATTTGTATTCTATTTACTAGGCCTCAACAGTAATTTATAATATATACACGTCTAGGAATTCTTAAGAGGTACATTTATATCCGCTATTTATATTGTATTATATATATATATATATATATATATATATATATATATATATGTGTGATTTCAATAAATAAATATTATTTTTATTATTTATAGCTCCATTTACATATCATTTATTATAATTATGGTATATATGAATGTATATATGCATGTATATAGGTATGTATATATGCGTGTATATATTCATGTATATATGCATGCTATATATGCATGTTATATATAGTATAAATCATACACACCGATATACGCATATATTTAATAGTAATTCGTATGCCATCTATAGAGATCATAATTATATAATATAGAAAATGCATTACTTATATAACTTTTATCATAGAAAATTCTTCACATTTTTCTCTATATAATAACTAGTCCAATTGAAGTTAACTTACCTAATTGTGCCACATAAATGACCCTAAATTGATAGTAGTATACTACTATCAATTACTATAGTAATAGTAATAGATGTAGTAGTAGTAGTAGTAGTAGTAGTAGTAGTAGTAATAATAGTAGTATAGGTAGAAGAATTAGCACTGATTTACTGTCACATATCACAATATCCGGATGCGGTATACATCAAGTAAACAAGATAACAACGCATGCGCACGACGGTCACTAACACGCGCACGCCTTCGTACATGCCTTCGTACATTCGTTCACACACCAGCATACTAGTCACCTCAGTACACACTATAGTATGTGTGAATAGTGTACTGTATAATGTGTCGTACTAGCAGAACGCCGGAGTCTATTAATAGCGCAATCATTCTATTTTTAGATTGCCTGTACGTCTGTAGACATCTATGTACACATATGTGCGAACGTAGACATGCGTTATCCGATGATGGGTACACTGTAGACCGGTACGTGTGTAGTAACGTTAAGTACACGTAACCGGATATGTGATGGCGGGTGGGTTGTCTTGGGAGTTTTCCGAATTTAAGGAAAGAACAACTTACGACTTTCACAATTTTAATATTTGGCTTAATTTAAGCTTTTTACAACTTATTAGAATTTACAATTGCAGGAGTAAATTAAACTATTATTTAAATATATATATATATATATATAATATTTATATATATATATATATATATATATATATATATATATATATATATATGATATCATATACACCAATAACTAATTTAAAATATATCAATACAAAAATAACATTTGAAAAATTGTGTATACAATTGGTATTAGATTTTAATTATATAAAATAATATAATTACAACAGTGTTACAATATGTCGATATTTCTCGGCATGAATCATACTTTCCATATTTCGCAAAATATGTTTAACTTCCTTAATTAAATGATATTTATTTGAATGTTAAATTATTTGTGAATTACGAAATCTGACTGATAAAGTGATGTTTATATTTATGTGTGCAGGTATACCTGATATAATAATATACATGTATAGGTATACCACCCTGAAGGGATCCATGGATAACATAATATAGTTATTATTACTATGACCCCTCTAAGCAAGCTCGTGATTGTTATCACTGACTACGTATATTGTTCGATAGTGATACTGTATGATAGGTATTCTGGTTTATATGGTACAGCATATCATCGTGTCAACCATATATATGGTATACAAATTATAACACAATATTCATAATTTAATTTATAAAATAATATATATATATTAAAACAGAACTATTAACTATTAATTGAAGTACAACTATTAACTACTATTATAACTATAATTAACATATTTAATATATTTAATATATATTATGCATTTATATATGCATATACATTTATATATATATATATATATATATATATATATATATCATTGTTATTGTAATTTGCTAGATGTTTGTTTACTTTACAATTAACTCAGTGTCAGCTGACAATACAGATAACAATAGATTACGTAAGTATTATAAAAACCAATGTTGGTACTTTGTCTGGCGATATTTCTTTATTCATTATAATCTATATAGTATATCGGTGCATGATATATATTTTTATTTGTATTGTTATTTTATTTTGGTGGAGTTCTTTCATCCCAACCACGAACTTAGATGAATCTTCATGAAGTTTTCACCTATAACCATATGTGGCTATAATGTCCCTTCGAAGCGGCTCCCATGTCAAGCCATCCGTGGTTTTAACGAGAGCCGATAATTTATGTATATACAATTATATATGATCACTTCTAAATATTAATTAAATATTCAAGGTAGGTATATACCTATCTTAATTGTCCGATGCTCGAACTCGCGTCCTACTACTTATGTGTCTGACGCATCATCCAACTGTAGTTCGCTCATAGGCACCATAGTTAGTTATATATAATAACTGTTTGCAAATTGTAGTATGTTGCAATTAAAGTCTAGTATTACCTCCCCGGTATTACATGCATGTACTCGTGCAGTCATTTATAAATATATATATATATATATTCAAAGTAATAAGATAAAATTGACATTTGAATATGATGTCCTATTATTATATGCATTTCAAAAGCGTATTAATAGTACGGAATATCTAGAACCTGTTTATTATCCAGTAATTATTATGATGGCTATTTATAATTTTATTATTCCTATGAGGATATAAGGAAAGTCTCCGATTACCGACCCCTACATGATTATTTGTAATAACTTATATAATATTAAATATATTTATTTTAAATTTTGTAATTAGGGTAATATTATGGCAATGAATAATGTGGCTATTTTAAATTTGTGATATAATTATATTTACAAGAATAAACAGGGGGGTCGGTAATCGGATACATGATCCTAATACCGACCATCTTCTCCTATTATCGACCCCCTAAAATAATCGTGTTATAAATAATTGGAGTATTATAATATCCAATAAAAAGAGTAGATATACATAAATATAATTAATTATAACATACACGCAATTTATTTTTCATTGAATTTATGTTTTAATAGTAATATTAAATTTAAATTTAAACTTAAGTTTATATAAATTTATAGTAATTATACTAAAATAGTGTATATATATATTATTATTTAATATTTATTTATCAATCAGTATGTATATAATAAACTCAAATCATAAATCTTAAATCTATATTAATGATACACAAACAACTTACGACATATTTTAAAGTAAAATACGGATCTATTTTATTTGGATACAATAAATCACATTGGGTCGGTATTAGGGTAATTTAGGGATTCGGTAATAGGAAAATCATATGGGTTTCTATTATTAAGATATATTGGTTAATAGTTATTCAAATTAAAACATTTTTATAAAAGTTATAAATATTTTATTGATCTATAATATTATGTGCAGTATTACGTTTTCTTTTAATTAATAAAGTATTTACAATTATTTAAAAAATGTTATTCTTCAAATATTTAAAAAGTAAAAACAGAATATTTCATTTTATCAAATAATAATTATAGGATTGAATATTTTTAAAAACAAAATACTTATTCATATTTATCATTAAATTACTAACATTTCATGTATATATATAATTTTGTGATATATCTTATAGTTACTGATATTCGAGAGGGGGTCGGTATTAGGAGGGGTCTGTAATCGGAGACTTTCCCCTATCCATTAGTCCCTATCATTAACCCCTATATATATATATATATATATATATATATATTCTTTTCTAGGATTCTAAAATATTGTAATTAATAGTTTTTATCTTTTTATTAATGGATATTATATATATATATATTAACTGTATGTGTGGATCAATTGGCTAATGAATCAGACTCACAATCTGTATGACTCGGGATCTACGTTAAGAGTGATAATTCGGCTGAATAATCACAACGCCTATAGGAGTATATAGTATACTATACAGTAAGTTAGAAATGTTGATATTAGTTGTTGACCATTCTATAGAGGATGCGACAATTCCTAGAAGTTTAACACGCATCTCTCCATGGAGAGAATACTAAATTTAACATTGTATTTTCAAAAATTACTAAAAATGTGACTTTCACCCTATTAATAATTATTGTTGTATTATAAAATTGTATTAGTATATAGAAGTATTATAATAATTATGGAAAATTAAAAAAATTAAATTGTTTATTATTTTTCCTATAACTATAATGAAATTAACGACAATTCTATGATATTTTTAATAACTCAAATATATGAACGATATTTATTTTTACAATTTATTTTTATGTATGCCTAATGACTATAAAAGGAAATTTAAAAAAAATATATGTAATTTATTAAAATATTATATTTATACAACTTTTACTATATTTTATGAGGAAAACTTAATATTTTTAAAAAGGTATAAAAAACGAACCAACATTTTTGTTCTCACTTTTTATGATAATATTTAGAAAACAAATATAATATCTATTAAAATAAGAGCTAATGTAACAAATATTAAATAATTAAGTTGTAGAAACTTTTTTCATATATTTTTCATTGTAAATTATGTTTCTATAATAATTTTCAATATAATATTTTACTAATTATTAACGGTATGTCGCATCAGCAATATAAACTTACATCGCATACTTTTTGTTGCATGACATGTCTTATAACATCGATAATTAACCTAAAATCATTGGGAAAAAAAATTAAATCACAAACGGACCAATAAAGATGTTTTACATATTATTTAGAAGCGATCTTATATAATTGTGTATAGATAAATTATCGGCTTTCGTTAAAACCATAGATGCCTTAACACGAGAGCGGCTTCAAAGAGACATTAGAGCCATATATTGTTATAAGTTTTATAAAAAGTCATATAAGTTCCTCGATTGGATACAATTTCAGTCATTAAGGATACTACTATATATAGTATATTTATATATACTATAGTTATATAAAAACAACCAAATGTATATAAACACAAATATATATATATATATATATATAAGTATATATATATGTGTGTGCTTGGATACACGTATAACATATAATTAATATAAGTCCCCAATCATGAGTATTTTGCATTACTATGCAAATTACATATACTTATAGGTATGTATATAGTATGTATTACATGCTAACGTTATATCATTGTTGAGCTAGTATTAACATATGAGTTTGTGAAATAATCAACACATTGTCTTCTCCCACCATAATTTGGAGAGGGGTTTGTTTGTTTTATTTTTGTATCAACAACTATTTTACATTATATTTGTAAACTATAATTAAATATCTTTAAAATCATGTATAACGTGTCGTTCAAAATTAACAATAATTGTATTATTTAAGCATTATAAACATACTACTTTATAAAATATAATACACCTTATTCAGTAATATTTATTACACATAACACTTTAGAAGCTTATATATCAGAATATTTCCTTTTAAAAATGTACTATATTTAGAAGATTTAACCTTTCAATACATATTTATAAAATGTGTAGAGTTGTTATATAATATGTGTGTTATAATACGTATACGTATATATATATATATATATATATATATATATATATATATATATAGGTGTACACGTGTGTAGTGGGTGTGTGTATTTGTAAAATGATCATTTAACCAATATTAAATGGAAAATTGCTTCCGGCTATCACGATACACATATATATTCTCAGTTTGACCGATCTCTATGATATTAACGTATACGCGCGTATCACTATTGTGTCAGAATATAGCATTCATTGTATATTAAGTAATTATGTAATTCCAATATTATATATATATATATAATATTATACCTATATACATATATATATATATATATATTGTTAAATAGTTAATATGACTCTTGCAACATATGTTTCTGCGAACCATTGTTTTGCACACATATGTGGCACCTCCCGCATATATAGATATCGTTTTGCAGAACAATACATTATAACTAGAACTATAGTCCTATTATATATAATAATAAAATAAATACAAACAAAATAATATAAAATAAAGAACTTCTCGGACAATAATTAATAAATAATATATATATATATATATATATATATATATATATATGTATATGCTATAGCATGTAAGGGCGCTGGAACCATTTTGTATGTAGGGGGAACTAACCAATCAAAATACATTTTGTGGTAAAAGTGGGGGGTGGGACCAATACATAGGATGTCCACCTATATTTCAAAGTGGGGGGTGGCATATCACCCCTGCTGTAGCGCCCCTAATAACCCTAATAACCCTAATAACACTGTATACCGGATATACGATAGATGTGATGGAAACGGCTGCAGCGTATTGCACAATATCGACACGTACCGTTAAACGTACTGGTAGTACATGGTGTACACTGTACAATATACAGTGTATACACTGTACAATGTACACTGTACAATGTACACTGTACATGGTGAATAATGTACAGTGTACACCTAGACCGGTTCGTTCGATTCAATTTGTAATCCTTCATATAAAATATAATACATATCTATATTTTAGTATAATATGTGTTAATAATTTTTATAAAAAAATAGTTACCTTTGGTCACGAAGCATTTAAAGTTTGAAATATAAATTATTATTTTAAGATAAAATCTATAATATTCCATGTATAATAGTAATGACACCATCTTATTATCTTTGATGTTTATAAATATTTAAATTAATATTTAATATTAATTATGTATTTGTATTATATTTTAACCCTTTGAATTAATATAATATATATTAAATGATTAAAATTAAATTATATTAAATGAATTAATATAATATATACAATTATTTATATTTATTATTAATATAATATCTATATTTCATGTTTATATCTACAAATTACCAATATTAATGTATCCTAAAACTCGAGAAAATACACCATTTTACAAAGTATTTATTTCAAAATAATTCAAAAAAATAATTAATTTTTTAAAATTAATATATATAATTATACTTTACATAAATTTGAGTGACCAGATTGTATTGAATTGTGGATATAAGTTAGATATAAATGTCCTTTATACAAATATAATTAAAAAAATTAAAAAATATGTAAACTTATTTTGTATTTCATATTACAAATAAAAATCCAAAAAAATTTAAAAATGATGTTAATTTTTTTTCTAAAAATAATTTTTAATTTTTTAATAATTAATTTGAATTGTATTATTATTATCTATACATTATATATTTTAATTTTTTAAATTAAATTGTAATAATTTATTTATATTAAATTATACGATTTTTAGATATTTTTTTTGACTAAAATTATTTTATAAAATTTGGGCATCTAGATTGTTATGAAAAATATTTTGTACTGTTAATACTACTTGTTATATATGTTTCTAGGATATATCCATAGTTGGCTTAAAAACAATCATCCAATTTTATAAAAATTGAATAAAACATATTTCTATATCTCCCCCATGTTAACTTTTGTATGTATTCAATGTTAAAATAAAAAGGTCTCGTGACATAACAATATATAAGATAAAGGTCTAAAATGTTAAACACTTATTCATCATAGCATAATTGTCACAGATGTGAAGGTTTTTAAAATTGCGAAAAAAAATTTAGTACGAACCGGTCTACTGTACACTGTACATACATGCAAGTAAACGGACACGTGTCGTGCACTGTACGAGTTTTTTGGCGGTGGCTGGGGCATTCAAATGCAGGTACTTATTACGTGTTACCCATGGGGTATGTTGGGTATTCACCGAGGTAATCATTAAGGAAACAATATACTCTCATATATTACTCAATATATATATATATATATATATATATATATATATATATATATATATATTTGTATATTATTGTGAAAAGGGTGAATAATATGATGGTAATATAATATGGAAAAAAGATTTATGTTTAATTTATCAAGTTTGTTTAGAAAATGGTTTATAAAAATGATTCCTACAATTTTTGTACAGATAATATCGATTCCAAAACTAATTATTGAGAATCGGTTTTTAAAAACGATTCCTAAACTAATTATTGAGAAGCGGTTTTTAAAAACTATTACCAAACGAATCATTGATAATTGGTTTAAGTTATTGATGTAATTATTACCTAAGTTAAAGGTATATTATTTTTTAATATAGAAATAATAAAATATGTTACCTTATAATTATTTTAATATATTGATTCAATTGTTATCTATGCAAATTAATTATCAATTATTATTTTAATTTTATATATACGTTAATATACAGAATTTAATAAATTAAATTTTATTTTAAAAACTAAAATTATTAAAGTAATCCTATGTATTTTTCTAAATTATCATAATCTCATTCACGTGACACGTTGAACTACGATGCTAATCATAATTATATTGATAATACAACTGTAAATCATGTTGAACTAATTGTTCGATATTGAATATATGATATATAGGAATATATAATAATAATAATATTTATTTATTGAAATCTCATATATATATATATATTGAATACAATACAAATAGCGGATACAAATGGACCACATATAATCTATAGCAAGTAAATATTGATTACATATTTTATTATAATGTTATTATTATTGAATTTAAGTTTTAAATATAACTTAAATGAAATTATATAATACATTATAATATATGAGGTAATAATTTGCTACGATAATAATATTTATTTTAATATTATATTTTACAACTAAACTTACGTTCAACTTACATCAACAACTTCAGTTAAACTATTTCCTAAAGTAATAGTTTAGGAATCGGTTTCAAATAAACAGATTCCTATATTAATATTTTAGGAATCGGTTTATTTGAAACCGATTCCTATATCAATTTAAGAATCTGTTTCATATAAACCTATTCCTAAACTTGAATTGTAGAAATCGATTTAAAACCGTATTCATTAAGACACCCAGGAAACAATAAAAACGCAAATAGGAATCGGATATTTTTAACTGTGTATTATTACAGATTATTACAGATTATAACTTAATAGGAAATCAAAGTAAGTATTTGTCTATACGCTATACAATGTTGTGTGGTTAGCATAACTATATAGTTCAGGATGGCATACTATGGTATCCTGACATCACACAATACCGCCATGCACTACAGTGAGGATAGTAATTGAGATTATATGACGACCAATGAATTATTCTCGATCAACAATGTACTAATATGGACATGACCTTGATACTATAGTATATAGTATATACTCCATAGAGTGAGAGGGATGAGAATTAAAAATGAATATATTATTATACGTATACGATTGTAAAGCGATGTCGATGAGTGGAATAGATAATGTAGGAGTGTTTAACATAGACAAATCGCGATTGCCACCTCCAGTGTATACGGTGAATCTATATAAACATATACAGCAAGGGGGATAGATAAGTATACTGGCGATACTATAGATTATATATAATGTCATATATTATATTATTTAATATTTTCTGGATTGCATACTATTTATATATATATATATATATATATATATATATATATATATATATATATATATATATATATATACAGTAAACTCACTATAATGTACACACGCCTATTACTCAACATTAACCATTAGTCATCATACTATTTATAGTTGGGCTATTTATATATTTTCCGTGTTTATATGAAACTTTATTACTCGACAATAATCGAGTGACCCGGTTTATGCCTATAAGTTATAAGGTATAACCTATAACCCATAGGTTATAGACGATACCACCGGGGCTAATGCTTACGTTAACGTTAACCCGGAAGATATAGGTTAATAGGTTAACAGATTAATCTATGAGTCATAGACTATGAACGATAAGTCGATATTATGGAATATTGTTTATAGATAAGTTTTCATAACATCTACGATAATATCACTACACGATACGCGACTCCTGATAACACTCGATAAGTCGACTCTCTCGATACATCGGCGTCTAACTACCGTCCCGTAATGTCGAGTTATCGGGAGTCTACCGTATGTACACAGCGACCTCCGCTTTATTCGTAGTGAGAACCTGTTACGGCGCATATTAATGACGTAAAGCGTTGTCGTCTAGCATACTATAACGTATATACTATATATATATATAGTATACAATGTATATTATAGCACGTATAGTATAAACTTTATAGTCTAGACGCGAGTAAAGTGTACACACACACACTATAGTGTATCCGTGCGTGATGTTTACTTTCGTAAAGGTTACCTAGTTGTGGGTTAGTTGTACACATTGTGTGACCCAGTGCTGTCCCCTGGTGGTTGAATGTTTAGCGATATAAACCGCCGTAACGTTATGTAATATTAACGGTGTGGATATCGTAAATATATATATATATATATATATATATATATATATATCTATATATATATATATATATATATATATATATATATATATATATATATGTATATATATATATATATATATACTTTCTACATACGCTATGCGTGGGTGGGGTGGATGTGGGCGTATGTGTATTCAACTATACACTTTACCCCAGATACATACGAGTGGGTGGTATACAACGCTACGAGGGTATACCACCCTTCCCTACTATAATGTTATCTAATAGTGCCGTGAGCTTGGCGTGGTTATATAATATATTATATATATAATAGGGGCGTATACTATTATATAATCCCCTATAGGGGGCGCTATCACCACCCTGTAAGGGGGTCGTGTTATAGTAACGAGAATCGCTCATATTATCAGTATACATTATGTATATATATATATATATAAGGATACGATAGCATGTATATATATATACGAAAACCAATGTCGTACCAATTACCTACTTACTTACTCGTTACATGTTAGGTGTTAGAGACGGCTTGTGCCGGAGAAATCATCCAGGCACGAGGCATCCAGGCCACATATATGATGTATACGTACACACACGTATATATCATATATGATGTATACGTGTTGTCTACTGTGTTCGTTACTAAACTGATCTAACTAGGTGTGTTTATATTAGTCATTGGTGTACGATCCGTTAATGTACGCGACATGTTAATATCACCTTTGTCGATAGCTTTATAGATTGATTGATTTTATGTAAGGGGAGGTACGCCTTCGTACCTGGTACGTCCTTCGCGAGCGTGATGTATACATAACTTCATACAATACATATATATATATGTATTGTATGAAGTTATGTGTACTTCATAAGAAGTAGGTATAAGTATTTAGCGGCGAACTATTCGTGACCTACTGACTTATTAAATTATGTATTCGTTAAATATGAATTAAATCCACGCATTACATGAAAACCAATCGCTATCTCATTATTGGGCACACGTTTATAAATGCTACCGGATACTCCCTGATACCACGTATGTTTACTAGTATGATATTGCATACACTTTTAGTATACATCTTTCACATTGACGGTATACATATAATATAGTAGGTATTTAAGTACATGTTTAAGTAAAGGTTTAACCTTGAACTCGTAGATGTTCACTTGTTGAAGGGTAAACCATAAACGTATATAATATATACTATAGTATATATATATATATATATGGTTATGATATTAAATAACCATTTAGATTTAGTTATCTTTAAATCGATACTTTAATAAATTAGTTATTTACCGTATTTGAGTGACTAAATGTTAATTTTTATCAATTTCGATTATTTAAAATTGGAATCCTATATAGTATTATACACTATTATACACCATTATACACTATTATTAATAGCATAGTGCATAATAGCTTACTATGTATACTATGGGTCATAGAGTCTACAGACTATGTCTCTCTCTCCTTTAGGAGTTATTATTTTACATGTATCCTTTTAAAATATAATCTAATGAAATAGTAAATACTTTTAAACGATCTTTCAATATAATAATGTTTATCGCTAAAACAACAGTGTGTACACTACGTGAGTGTATACATTATAACGGTAAACAGCGCACGACGTGTTTATAGTTGCCATGACAACGCAAAGGTTTACATCGCCACGTAAACAAGCGTTATCTGATCTAAACCGACGGCGGCGGCGGAGGTCGGGAGGGCATCACGTGATCTAAACAATAGTGAGCGTACTACAATGCTTGTGCCTACCACTGCTACTACACTGCGGTATAGTACACCCATCACCTACTTAGTAATGGAGGTGTTGTTAGTAGGGGCGCTGCAACAGGGGGCATGTCGCCCCCACTTTAAAATCTAGGGGGACCTCCTATGTATTTGTCCCCCCCCACTTTTACCGCAACATTACTTTTAATTGGTTGGTCTCCCTACATACAAAATCGTTTCGGCGCCCCTATAGGGGTTAGGGTATAGGGACTGTTATGTAATACTCATGCTGTACGTTATCTATAGGAATAGTAAAGTGTACTATGTTGTGCGCTATATATCTATGTGTGTGTATGTTTAAATGTTACATACATTTTAATATAATAAACCAAAAGAAAGTATACACTATGAGTATATATGTATATGAATATATGTGCAAGTATATATATATATATATATATATATATATATATATACGATGTACTTAATTTATAAATAGAGTACGTTGTATAATAAATGGTGTTTCAGTGACTGCTTACTGTGTACACACACCTACAGGTGACAACTACGCACGCATTAAAGTGTAAGGAAGTGTACGACTTAAAGTGTACATTGTAAATTATAGTATACGTATAAGTTTATAGACTCTAGCTGGTAGTAATAGATTACTACTAATATATACTATAGGTGTAACGTGGCCTATATAACGTCGTAGACGAACCTGTGTATCGAGAGTGTGCGAATAGTAGTGTGCGGCGCGGTGTGCGGTGCGCGACCAGTGTATACAGATATAGGCCGAAGTACGAAACGAGTCACTCTCTAGAGCGAAGAATAACGATAAGACACGAGAGACGTCTGCTTAGGACCTCGTTACTGATAAGTATATGTCGGACCAGAGTATTAATATTGCGGGCGCGCGCGACCAAAGATCGTGGAGGTGAGTCGTACGACGTACGTCGGTGACGCTGGCGTCGACCAATCAGAACGAGCGAGTCGGGTATTGTATCTAAAACAGGATAACGGTCGTCGTCGTTTGTCACGGTCTGACAGCTAGATCATGTGATAGTGACATATCGCTATTTCGTTATCTATATTCACACTATAGTGTGAACTTTGAACGGACATATATGTCATTGTATTAACTAGGTATACCTCAAATAAATTACAATTATTAAGCCTAAACTAATACGTATATATGTATATATATATATATATATATAAATATATATATATATATATATATATATAGCGTGTAGTACATACTATGTAGGTGCAAGTACCTACCCTATAGGGTACTATTATATACAATAAAAATAGCTCATATAAATATAATTATTGATGTAGAATATTTAAATATATATATATTTACGATTATAAGCGAAACGTTACATATTATATATTCCAAAATAAACTTTAAGTTCAATTTAATTTTAAAATATAGTTTAGATTATTATTCTATAATGTATATAGGCACTAAACACACAAATAGTAGGACACGGGGAAATTCAAGCCACGTCCGAACCATTAAAATAGGTCTTCACATATTATTTAGAAGTGATTTTATATATTTGTGTTTAAATAAATGATCGGCTCTCGTTAAAAACATAGATGCATTAACATAACGAGAGCATTGAAGAGACACATCGAAGTGACATTAGAGTCACATATATATATATTAAACGTATACGGTTAAGTGAACACTTCATCTAAGTTCCTGGATGGGATGAAAGGACTCCACCAAAAAAAATAACAATTACAATAACAATATCAACATATAAACTATGCCGGTCATAGTGTATATGTTATATAATAGGTATTTGTATACACTATATTATATATATATATATATATATATATATATATATAATGATATGATAACAATACCAAAGCCCGGGCTCCCGTCAATACTATGCTATTTTAAATGTGTTTATATATATAAATATATAACTTATAAGTTATAATATATAACTACAGAAATAAATAAGGTACACGATATGCAGTGCATATTATGCACACATTGAGTATGCATATGCATATATATATTATATTATATATAATATATATTATATATAAGGATACAGGAGTATTCGTTAAATATGCACTTAAACAGTAAGGTACTGATTTCAGTTGCTGATAACTTTACTATTATTCATAACTTATTTACAGAACTATAGAACACGCTCTAAAGATATACTATTGTACAAGAAACCAACGTTACTCCTCGGTAGGCCGGATTTAATGAAGTAAAGAAGTTCGGCTATACTTGCATTAAAGTGTCGTGCACGTCCATTGTATCACGTGACATCTACATCTATCCGATTATGTCATGTTTATGAACGATGTATCGTAATCGTGTGTGTATGTTTGTGTGTATGTGTGTGTATGTGTGTGTGTATGTGTATGTGTGTATGTGTGTGTATGTGTGTGTATGTGTGTGTGTATGTGTGTGTATGTGTGTGTGTATGTATAAGCTATTATCCCGAACCGTTTCACTCCTCACATCATACTATTATAACACCTTTCACTTTTCACATCACCATATATGGTGATATACATCATCACAGTTTCAAACTTCACAGTAACTCTCATTGTAAAACTATCTATGTATAGATACCTATAGGTATTCTATAGGATACTTATAACTATCTTACCTCTATTTATAGAAAATATACTTTCTGTATAGGTTAGATTTAATCAATTTCCGATATTATTTATTTCACAGAATGATTATGTATTCCTATACAGAAAGTATATTTTCTATAAATAGATGTAAGATAGTTATAAGTATGCATTATAATTAGTCACACATGAACTTATTACCAAATGGTTGAGGTGAGTATGCCCTATAGGGTACTTAAGTATACTTATAGTTTTAATAAACTTCACATTTAGCTTCATATTGACCTACATGAACTTATTACCAAATGGTTGAGGTGAGTATGCCCTATAGGGTACTTAAGTATACTTATAGTTTTAATAAACTTCACATTTAGCTTCATATTGACCTACATGTAAGTATAATACATATATCTGCATCTATACTACATGCAGGGGAAATTAACCTAATACGGACACTTTAACAATACATGGTCTTACCATTTTATAATTCAATATTTGTATTCAACAATTACAATATATTACTATTATATGATTATAGATATTATTGTGATTTTTAAATTTTATTTAATAAATTGTATTCAATAATAACTATATTATATTAGATATTGTGATATTATTATTGGTCGGTATTTTATTCAAACCTTAAGGTTTGAATTGTAAAAATATTTGTTATAATTTTTCTAATTTAAGAAGATTAATTTAGATTAGGTATATATATATAGTAAAGGTTTCTCCATTGACATTTATTTATATGATTTAGTTTTACGTTCAATAATAGATAATAATGCTATTTTAATACTGATATTTCTTGCAAATAAACTAGAAAACAAGAAAGTATATAGGTATATTGAATCAACTGAATTTGAATTCAGTTGACAATATTACAATATAATACTTAATATTAATCCACTAAATACCCTTTTAATGCTGAGCAAGCTCGACCTGGTAATGTGAGGTGGTAAATACCCTTTTGAAATTAATAGAATTTCTCTAATTAAAAATAAATATTTTAAAGTTATACATAATAAACCATGTTTTAATATTTATGCATCACATTCAACAATGATTATACTAGAAAATTTAAAATAATGTATTTGAATAATCCTCCTATTATTATAATAATTAATTATAATAATTATAATTATAAATAATTAGCTAGAGCTAGAAATTCATAATGAAAATTTCATTAGATAACAAAACTTATTATACAAATAATGTATTTTATTATATAAATAATTCAATTCCATTTTATTCTATTACTAGTAAACTTATTGGCTAACATTTTTTTTAAATTATCCCCCTTTTTCTGATAAAAAGTTATGTTAATTATTTATTGAAAATTGTATTACTAAAGTTATTAATATTTGAAATAAAATAAATAATATTGTTTTAAATGATGATATTAGCACTCCTTCAATATCAGTTCATGATTTTATAAATGTCTACTTCCTTCAATTGATTATTCTACTTTCGATCAATATAGTTATATAATTACGTATTTTTCATCGTTATTTTTGGAATCTCTTCCTATATATATTGAGTGATTATAATTGGGAAGAGAGGAGTAATATTATTAGATACGTTCTTAAAGACATATATATATATATATATATGTCTTTAAGAACGTATCTAATAATATTACTCCTCTCTTCCCAATTATAATCACTCAATATATGTGCAATTTCTAAATTCTTTAAATCATATTTGATATGTCGAATAACAAGAGGATAATATCTTGATTCCAAAGATATTGGCAATTTTATACCTATCCATGATGCCAATTGGATAAATATAATTCCATATCAAAGTGTGGCCTATCATCTGCATTTGATAGTATATCTCATGGTATAATTGTCAATAAACTATCGCTAATGGAAATAAAATAAGATTATTTGAAAATACTTTCTACTAGTGATATAAATGATGCTCAAATCTAAAGCATGATGCAGTCTCAGTCTCAGTTACCTAACGTCTCAACTCGGCTCGGGCTCGTTTTGTTAGATTCTCAGCTCGGCTCGGGATCGTTTGGCTAGAGTCTCGACTCGGGCTCGTTTTTTTCCGAAATGAAAGTCTCAGCTCGGCATCAAAAACCAATAGTCTCGGCTAGGCATCAAAAGCTCAGCATCATTTACATCCCTACTTTCTACTTATAAAATATACCACTTATTCTAATAAGATTCATGAACGAATTTAATCTGAACATATTTTATTACAAAAGGTTCCATGAGGATATAAACTAGATGTTTTTTTTTACTTTTTAATATTTATATTTCCACGCTGACATTTATAACTATTTATGAACACATATAATCTGATGACATTTAAATATATACTTTTCATCATGAATTATTAATTGTATATGCTAATAATACAACATAATACTTTACTTATAAATATATGTATACTGTAATAGTAGTATTATTATAATATACAATTACTATATATTAAATAATATTAAATATTATTCTTTCTGTTATTGCTTTTCCGAATAATTCTTTCATCTAAAATGACGTGGTATAATCATTGACAAATGACGTCATTTAATTTATCACAGTAAGATCATGTATCATACTAATGTAGGAGAAAGTAACTGCATATGGACAGTGCCCGAATACGGACACTCTCGGTATCTAAGAAACTATAAATCCTACACAAAAAATTGTAATGAATAAAATATTTATAATTATATAAATAGTCTAATAAAGTATTTTTTATTGTTTAATTAGTCCAAATATTGGTGATATATTCAATAAACTGATTTTTTAATTACGTTTATAAATTTATGAAAACAAATTTCAACTTAAAACCTTCTCAAGAATATAAAAGTATGTATCAAGTATGATTCAATATAAAATATAACACTATATTATTAAAAAATAAAGCATTCTAAAAATTATATTTATAATTTCTATATTTGTTATCAAATATTCATTAAGTTCTAAGCATATATCTAGAGGTCATATAAGAACACTCTAATACGGACACTCTATATGTCTTAATACGGACACCCTATAACCAATCAGCGCGCAGCGCATGCACCATATATAGTATATATTATAATATTCATAAAAATCGCGTGAGTTATAATATTAATACTACCAATAAAGATAAATCTACATTTTTTATTATTTAGATACTTAAATTGTATTATTAATTAATAAAATAATAAAAATAAATACATTATTAACTAATTAAATTAGAATAAATTATTCATAAAATTAATTATAAATAATGTAATTGTGATTTGTCTGATTGATTCATTAATAATATATAGTTTATCTAGTGGATGTCCGTATTATAATACAGGGTGTCTGTATTCGGACATGAGTACCTAATACGGACACCCCCGTTATCTATGGATTTAAAAGATTAAATAAAATTTTAAAATAACAATAATATCTATAATCATATAATATTAATATATTCTAGTTTTTGAATAAAAATAATGAGTAATAAAATGATAAGACCATTTATTGTTAAAGTGTCCGTATTAGGTTAATTTCACCTACATTTAAATCAGTAAATTATAATTAAAATAATATAAATAGTATTCGAAAATATATTAAATCAAGTCAAATATTCGATTTATAGAAAGTTATATTCTAAGATTAGGTTATGTAAATATAATTCAAAGAGGAGATTTTATTTTTATAAAAAAATATTTAATAAGTTATTCAAGGATACACACAACTTATTTATATACAAATACATTTTTAACCAGAAACTATATAGTTATTTAGATATATCTTAGATATATCTAAGCAAATTGATACTACAGTACATTTATAATATATAATAAATTTATAATATAAAATTTATTACTAAAATATATTTTGAATATATTCTAAGATAAATTACAGATTAGTATGTCTAATTAAAAACATAATTATAAACACTTTCTAATTTATCCCGTTACTATCTAAAAAATGACTTTACATTCTTTGAATATATTCTTTCGTTATCCTCCGAAATTTCAAGATGTGCACAGTTGAATACATATCAGGATATCCACTTCTTAGATATGGAACACGATGCCTTTGGCAGAAAGAAGTACTCCTTCTATTTTAATCTTCTGGAATAAACCTAAAACACAACATTTAATATAAGATTTATTAACATTATTTCCATATTTCTATATAATATATACACTTATAAATTTGAGATTTATTTCATAACTATAGAGTTTAAAGAAACAACAATTTATAATTAGTATAAAAGGTCAAATACTTCACTTATTATTTATTGGTACCTTAAAACATCTGGGACTATATAGTTATATAGTTATATTATATTATATAACTTATATACTATATAGTTATATAACTTTTCCAATAATAACTAAAGATATGTTTCTGTTATATTAGCTGATTACAAAGTATTTGCATATTTACTAGTGTTTATTAAGCCAGGTCGATATCGCGTACGCCGTTCACTTATACTTAAACTTTTGTTATTTGCATTTTCGTAATTGTAATAATATATAAGTTAATTCACTAATGATGCCTCTTAATTTATAACTCGATTAGAAACAGTACAGTCGTGTATATTCTAGATAGATCCCATTCAGGTTAGTTACCCCGCGGGTATTTCTTTTATAAATACTATACTATATAGATTCCACATAAGTAGCATGCCCACAGTATACTGTAAATGGGTATACCCATGCATGGTTTATTTGCAATATCTACTTTATTACTTTTGTACACCTAATGCAATATATGTATTATATATATATATATATATATATATATATATATATATATATATATATACTATACGTACTTATGTTTAATATACTACTGTGCATATAAATATAATATATCTATATGAACTTATATTTTCCAATAACATAATAATAACATATAATTTATATATATATATAATAATAATAATAATAATAATAATAAAGTTTATTTAGACACTTGAATAATTGTAGAAACATATCTCTAAAGTGTAATAAAATAATGATAACATTAAATTAACAACAAATTATAATAAAATATGTTATTACTCTTGAATATAATTCGAGACGCGGCTTGTGTTGTATTTATTATATAATACATATATAACATACATTGTAAAATTATAGATATATATATATATATATATATATATATAATAGTTGTTTACTTCTACGTATTTTTGTCTGATATTAAATAGTTTATTATACTAGTTTAATTATCTATTTTAATATTTTTTATTCGCTTAAAATCTATTTTTAACATATGATTTATTATACTTATGATTATTTGTTATCTAATAATATATATATATATATATATATATATATATATATGTATTGTGTGTGTGTATATTCATATTTTCCGGTTAAAATTATATATTTTTTAAATTAGTCTGTTTATTTTGTATTCATTTATAATATCATCTACGAAAATCTATATTTAGATAATATTCGTTACTTTAAAGCATTGTTATCTATGGTTTTAATACGCCCACAAAGTTAGGTACCACTCGAGAATGACAATCGGGCATATGTTAGTGCCTAATATAGCGTATATCATCATCATCATCATCATATATATATATATATATGTGAAAATATATATATATATATATATATATATATATGTGTGTTGCATATTATGTATCTATTGCAATATAATGTACATTGTACACTAGAAATACTACAATGTATATAATATATAATGTGCATTATAATGCATTATAATTCTAATTTATAATACACACTTCAGTTCCTGTAAATATATAACCTAATTCAATTAGATAATTCGAAATAGAAAATCTAATAATTTTACAATATTTTATGTTTTATTGTCTTATTTTTTTAAATTATAATTAAAATAAATAGTCGTTGTATATAACATACACTCAATATTAATTATCTCATATATTTATATTATTTGATTAATATTATTTTAATAACTGATATATATATATATATATAAATATTATAAGATATCATATTTATTTATAAATTTATACAATAAAACATCATATATGAAGTTTAATAGAAATATAAAATATAAATAGATATATAAAAATGTTAAAACCACCTATAGAGTTAACTAGTTCTAGCTTTAATACACTACTAGCTAACGTACGAAATACGACATTAAGTAAGTAAACCCGTGTTTACAGGACACCCGTGTAACTCATATATAGTACGTAAGTATTGGTATGGGTATTGCATACAGGTAATGCGGTATATATATATATCGTATACCGGGCTTATATGTATACTAATTGTAATTAAATATATACATAAGCATGTTAAATATATATATATATATATATATATATATATATTCAGTTCAGGCAACTGTTATATATATTTTATTATAATAAAATAACAATTACCGATTAATTATGTTAAAAAGTGAGAAAATATCATAACAATATAATTAATCCGTCGTATATATGATTAGTATTCCTCTATAGAGGATTCTTGAGTATTGCCTAGGTTCGGGCTCGTTTTTTCCCGCAAAAAGAAAGTCTCGGCTCAGTATCAATAATAAAAAATATCGTCTTGGCATTAAAAATCTCGGCAACATTTGCATCACTAGTGTTTATGTTGAAATATGATCTCGAAATATATACATTCGGTAAGATCTTTAATAGATATAAATTAAATTCTACATATAAATGTTTTCTGAAAATATTCTCTAATAATGTTTTAATCTTATATTTCGTGAATCGATCATTGGCCAAGTTAAAAACTATATCCCAGACTTATTAAATTGGACATTATTCACTCTAGAATATAATTCCGATCTCGTTCACATAATCTAATTCAGATGCATTTATTCTAAACTCTAGATCTACCTCGAGGGTTAAATATATTCCACTCAGTCCATTACTATTTACTTTAGTTTTAACATTACATACCGATACAATAGGTAAACAATGTCCTACTTTTAATCTATCATTATTTTAATTAGATGATGGTGTAATTTATTAAATTTAAATTAAGTAATATTAACTTAAGAACAATTGATATGATTCTCCAAATGTAGTCTTAAAATTAACATAGGCTATATGCGATTTTGTGGCCAACTTTCGATGAAATCACTTTGGATATTTTTTCTGATCTGATTGAAAGATATGTGTATCAGGAATTGAATTACGGTTCTTTTATTGGTACTCTAAAATAACAGTAATCATCCGCGGATACTATAGTGGTTATCATAAACTTGTGGTTAGCCATTTGTAAAAATTACCTTTTGAAATTTAACAAAATCATTTATCTTATAAGTTTCAACCACCGCCATGTTTCTTTATGCGACTTTATTTTTTAAATGAATTACGCACCCAGAACGTATTTACTAGGTTAATATCTAACTTTATAACTACATTTGACAATTGTTTTACAAATATCTTGAGGAAATGTGTCAATCTATTTTAGATGAAGACTCGTGGTGTCAGGTTACTCTTCCAATGCATGAAGGTGGTCCTGTATGTCTCAGTTCTTATAGCAGTATAGCCTATCTGCATATTTATTTTCTGAAAGTATTAATTTCAAGCATTACCTTTTATTTTTAATTTAGCGAGCTATACACCCGTATACGGAATATTCATTTGTGTGGTTTAAAATTAAACTATATTTATAATAATCATACCTGATAAATCTATATAAATATATATTCATTAATATCAGTCACTATTATATAGTTGAAGACCGATACATATTATATGTTTAATATCAATCAGTAGATGTCTAACTACTGGTGAACTACTGAACATGGATACAGGCGACCTGAGACAATTTGTTGTTGAAGCTAGTGTGGAAATTCCCCTGAGATTCATGAATCATTGGACTAAAAGTAAGTTACCAAGAGTTTAATACCTATAATCAGGTGAATTTGATATGTATCCATTAAGGTGGTTCACGGTCTAGATTTCAATGTAATTAGATAGAACATTTGTTGTTGTTAAAAATTCAAAATCTCACGAAATAATTAAGATTTTCACATAATTTAAATTACATAACATTAAGATATATTGTGTTAATTGGTCTATAGAATTTAAATGATTAGAATATTAGTTTTAAAAATATCAGCATTTTAAAAAAGTAAAAAATGTATCAACTTTATATCTAATAACAAATATTTTCTATATTTACAATATACATATAATACTAAACATACTGTGAATATTAGTTAATTATTTACTGAGAAATAGAAACTTTCATTAAAAAAAACAAATATTCTGAGATAATTGATATTAAAAAGATGAATATATTATTTATCTTTCTGACTCTTATTATGGTAAAACTATTATAGCTAATTCTTACAATTTTTATATTATTGTATAACTATTTATATAACTTGTATAATTTGTCATGATGTTGACATAAATTGCATCTATATAAATTAATGATATGAAAAACAGTGTTATAATATATGTAAACACTCAATTTTGTGTCATTGTTTTAATAATTATGTTATTAAAATAGGTAGTGTTATTATGTTTTTTAATGCTTTATATATGTTTTTAACATGATATTTTGAAATCTTTCTCATATTTTGACATCCATATCACATCCACTTCCACCTGCCATACTATAAATAAATAAATGTATATCTATGCCAGTTATGTAATTGGCTATCGCATCAATTAATCAATTCATATCGCAATTTAATCATATATAGTATATATTATCTATTAGTTTTTTATAGCTCATACTATCATTCACTATATGAAATATATATTAATTAATATCACTCACTATTATATAGTTGAAGAATGCGAAACTATGTTAATATCAATCAGTGGATGTCTGATCATCGGTGAACTACTGGACTTGGTTACAGATGCTATCCTCTAGAGGTGACCTGGGACGATTTGTTGTTGGAGCTAGTGAGAAAATTCCCCCTATGATTCACGTCATTGGACTAAAAGTAAGTTAATAAGTGTTGAACACCTATAATCCAGTGAATTTTTTCAGTATCCATCACGGATGTTTTCAATTAATAATAATAATATAAATAATATAATATACTTTATATTGTTCCTTAATACTTTTACATTCGATATATTTCCAATATTAAATATAATTATTAAATTCTTTATAAAATATGTATATATGTTATTCAAATATATTTACAAATCTGATTATTAAAATAATAATTATGTTTTATATAACATATTTATGTGTAATGTCATTCAAATATAAATACTCTATAGAGTAATGCTATAGCAAATAAAAATATACATACTTTATATTATTTTATTTTGTCACGGATTTTATAAAATCCAATACATCATATGTTTTAATATTGTCTGGAATTGTGTATACACATATATGAATATGTTACATACATATATAAAATAATTAGATAGATAATTTCAGTACTTTTAAATATGAAAATTAAAATAAATTATAAAGTAATCAAATTAGCTAATATAAAATCAATATTATAAAGTAAGTTTTATATTTTCTTATCCATATATAAATGGTATTTTTATAAAATTCATATGTATATTAAATGTTAAGATAATATATTGTAGTACCTATATAAATGTTACTTTTAGAGTGTAATAGGCAGGGTTGGCCGATATTGGGTTTTTGGGTTTAAACCTTTTGATATTTTTTGTGGTTTTTGTGGTTTTTATGGTTTTTGTGGTTTTTATTATTTTTAATAATTTTAATTCTAATATTTATATATATAATATCTATTACATAATGTAACTAGGATTCTAGATATTAAGAACTAATACTAATAGTTTTTAAATACTAATTCTAGATTTTAAGAAAATATATAAATATTGATATAAAATTTATATAATATTAAAATATTAATATAATAAGCCTATAAGGATAATAAATAGTATTACCTCCCTTGTATTACTATTAAAATCAAATTCTATAGAATACATATAATATTTTTTATGACATTTGTATTCAATAGAAAACAATTAACATTCAATAAAAATATAATTTCATAGAAATTATTCAATAAAAAAATATTTTATTACAATTCTATAGAATAAAATTACATAAAACTACTACAATAGAAAACATTAAAAAATTAACCTTACACATATGGTTTTAATTATTTTGATATCACTGTTTTTATATATTAAATTAATATACTTCATTCTTGTATTAAATTAATTATATTGAAGAGGATGAAGAAGAAGAAAACGAAGAAGAAGAAACCGAAGAAGATGATATCAATTTATAATAAACTATACATTTATCAATTTTAAAATAAACTATATGTTTATTATTATTTTTATACCTTTTATTTTGTTTACGAAAAACCACAAAAACCACAAAAACCTCAGTAAAACACCAAAAACCACAGTAAAACCCAAAAACCACAGCAACTTATTTTGGATTTTTGGGGTTTTTGCCATCCCTGGTAATAGGCCTATATAAAATCAATATTATAAATTAATAGATGTTTTCTTGTCTATATATAAATTTTATATTTATAGAATTTATATATTAGATATAAAACATATAATAATTTATATTAATTAATTATATTAAATTAAATGTACATGTATCCATCATTAATTTATTATTGTTTTATAGCTGGATTATAAGTTCTACAACTTGGTGATTAAAAGAAAGATAAAGAAAAAAGATCCTATTGTTGTAAATGTTCCATATGTATTGTGATATTATATATTTAAAATTAATATTGTATTAAATATATATATTTATTTATATACCGTTATACATGTAGTTTAGTACTTAATGTTAACATAAATTGTATATAGGTATTTATATTTTGTAGTAAGTATTTTTATAAATATATATATTTTATATGTGGACTTGATGTTTAGAATAAATGATGTATTATTGAAATGTGTTTAAATAATTATAATTTAATTTTAAATTAGAAATAACTAAAGTAGGATTTAAAAATTATTGAAATTTGTGTATAAATTATTAAATAATATTTTTTACTCTAAGTATTTTGTATAAATATATATTTTAAATGTGAACTTGAAGGTTAAAATAAATCATGTATTATTATAATTTAATTTTAAATAATAAATAAATAAAGTGGGATTTAAAAAGTATTGACATTGTGTATAAATAAATAATATTTTTTCCTTTTGTAAAAACCAAGATACAAGTTATATAGAAAAAGATATGTAATATAATTTACTAGATTTAATATAAAATATGAGTTGTATAGAAAAAGATATGTAATATAATTTAATATAAAATATTAGTAATATAATTTACTAGATTTAATATAAAATATAAAGTAGTAATATTATTTACTCGTTAATATAAAACATGAGTAATATTATTTACTCGTTAATATAAAATATGAGTAATATTATTTACTCGTTAATATAAAATATGAGTAATATTATTTACTCTTTATTTCAATAAAATGAGTAATATTATATGGCATAATTACTCATTTTTATTTTGTAGACCGAGTAATATTACTAGTTTATTATAAATATGAGTCGTATTTGGCACCCAGTCTTTACTCATATTTATACCGATTTATGAGTATATTTACTCGTTTATTTTTCTCAGTGTAGTTATAAGCGATAAGCTACTACATTACTATAAAGAGTAATACAGATGAATGTAACAATGATAAACATAACGTATACGATATTAGTATACTATTAATCGCTAAGTAGGTTGTCATAAATATAAATAGATTTCCATAAGTTAATTACTACGTATGCATTAATTATTGACAACTGAAAAGTGAAGCGTCGAAGCGTCACTATAGTTGCATTAATAAATAATAGCGGCACGATAGATAATATAGGCATCGTAGTCGGACACAATGTATCAGTACTAACTACAGTACTAGACAGTACTAACTACATATCAGTATGCATACATCGCGGTTGTTTTGTGTCGCGGTAATCTGTTTTAAAATTACTACTATTCGAGGTATTTAAGCGGTATTAACATATATAATAAATATTATATTATATGAAATATATATAACTAATTAATGTATTAATTAATTTATTTAATTACTATAACATATTATAATACATCCTAAAATATTCATATAGATGTATATAATATATATATATATCTATATATATATTCGTCTAAACATACTTTAATTAGGTGGTGCGCGGCGGGCTCGTACGCCGAGGCCGCAGGCCGAGTCGTCCCCAACTCGACGTTATCGGATAGGAAAATAATTTTTTTAAATTGAGGTGTGATTTTTTTTCAAAATTTTTCAAAATCTCTTTCCCATAAAAGTCTTTTTCCGTCAAAAATCTCAATAAAGTGTATTCTTAAATTTAAATAATTCTCGATTTGAAATTTTTTTTTGCCAATATATATATATGAGGTTAGCTACTCGAAATATATTTAGGAATACATAGTATGCGCACACTCATTTTCATCTACGGGTAATATTTAAGGTAGTATTTTGAGTTTTTATCGTTAACATTTAATATTTAATATTTTGTATAAATTCAAATAATTAAAATTCACCGTAAGGAAAACGTAAGGAAAACGTCGGGAGATAAAGTGGGGCAGCGGGGGTAACATGAATGATTTACTTTTTTGAATATGTATTCACGCGATACCAATAATCGTTAAATAGTGTCATTTTTTGATCGATTTACGTACTCGAAAAATTTAAATTCTACGCAAATTTTTAATAACAAACATTATCGTGGAGAATTTTATCGTAAATAATTTCGTAAAAATGAGTTTCTTTAATTTCGAATACATTACGTAGATTTACGAAATGGTACTTCCGGTTTGAATATCGAAATAACAATTGGTAAATCGGAATTTATTTACCCGTATTATTGAGAAAAAGTTCACGAACGAGTAAAATCGAGTTACTATTTTTTACGTTACGAGTTTATATTAATTATTTCCTATCTACATGTAAACATAAATTATTAAACATAGTTGATGTACAAAATCAAAATCTACAATAATTATTCGATTTCAATAATTTTAACTTTATCAAATAGTTAATTAAAATAGAATATACTTTGATAAATTGTGACTTCTTATGTTTAATATTCTTCGAGCTACGGCCGAAAAAGTGAAAAATACATGATTTTATAATAGTTTATTTGAACGACTTCCGGTAAATTTTTCGTATAAATTACGAATTCATCAGATTAGGAGTTCGAAAATACATGTAATAAAATCAGAAAAATCATGAAAATATGAATAATAGGGTGTCCATCTCTGTTTTAATATTTCGCCAAATGTCATCATGGTCAAAGAAAAAAATATAGATTTATAAAAAAATATTTTTTCTAAAATCTATTCTATAATTATATATGCATTACATACCGAGTGAGTCTATACAAATATATATATATATATTTCTATATACAGTAAAACCTCTCTATAAGAAACCTCTTTATAAGAAAAACCTCTTTATAAGAACATTTTTCACACATTTGGTTGAAATTCAACCTTTTCCACATTAAAAAACCTCTTTATAAGAAAATATTATAAGAAAAATATAAGAAAAACCTCTTTATAAGAAACTTATTGTATACAAAATATAAAAAATAATTATATATATAAATAGAAGTATTGTATATTGATAAAAATTATAGAAATTAATTATTATATAAGATCTTTTTTTCTTACAAATATTTTATATTACATAAATGGCTCGACATGAATTAAAAATAATTAATAATTGTTATTGTATATCCATAGATTTATTAAAGTGAATTAATAAATGTTATTTTAAAATAAATCATATTTCTAAACTTTTCTTTTGATTAATACTAAATAAATAAAAATAAATAAATATACTATATATATAACATATAGGTTATACATAACCCTATGCACTATATATAGTGCATTTTCAATTATATGTCCTAAATGAATTCTTAAAATCATTGGAAAAGTAAAGACCTCTTATGTGTGTGTATGTGGTAATTGATATTTTTAGTTATATTTATTGTCACTGTTGTGTTTAGGTTGGGTTAAGTTTTAATATTGGTAGATTTTTTTTAGCTGCATTACTTCCCGTGTGAGACTATAAAAGCATATTCATTTATATTGTTATTTTCACAGTTGTGGTTAGGTTGGGTTAAGTTTTAATTTGTGTAGGTTTTTTTAGCTGCATTACTTCCAGCGTGAGCCTATAAAAGCATATTCATTTATATTGTTATTTTCACAGTTGTGGTTAGGTTGGGTTAAGTTTTAATTTGTGTAGGTTTTTTTAGCTGCATTACTTCCAGCGTGAGCCTATAAAAGCATATTCATTTATATTGTTATTTTCACAGTTGTGGTTAGGTTGGGTTAAGTTTTAATTTGTGTAGGTTTTTTTAGCTGCACTACTTCCAGAGTGAGCCTATAAAAGTATAGTGATATATGTGTGTGTTGTCATTGATATTTGGAGTATTAGTTATTTTCATTGTTGTTGTTAATTGGATTAAGTTTTAATATTGGTGGTTTTTTTTAGTTGCATTACTTACCGAGTGAGCCTATAAAATAATGTTTATTTATATTGTTATTTTCACAGTTATGGTTAGATTGGATTAAGTTTTAATATTGATGGTTTTTTTAGCTGCATTACTTACCGAGTGAACCTATAAAAGTATAGTGATATGTGTGTGTATGTTTTTATTGATATTTTGAGTTTTAGTTATCGTCATTATTTCGGATAGGTTGGGTTAAGTTTTAATATTCGTAGGTTTTTTGTATCCGCATTACTTCCCGAGTGAGCAAAATAAAGCTAAATGCATATACTTTTTTTAGTTGCATTACATATATATGTATACTATATATCTATATACCTAGCTGCATTATATCACCAAGTGAACCTTACGATCGAACACGGGCGAAGCCGGCCACCCACCCTAGTATATATATATATATATATATATATACAGTACAAATTTCAGATACAAATAATAAAAATCAAAAAGTATGAGAAATTTACATATGGTTACTAAGTGAACAAATAAAACTTGAGAAAATTTAGGAATTTAATTCTAATATATAAAATTTAAATTAATATAATACTATATATTTCAAATAATCAATATATCGATTAACCTCACTTTATATTGATAATAATTATATTTATAACTCAAAAATAATTTATGAAATTTAAAAAATGTATAAATAAGATACTATAGTATAAATATTATATTATACTATAGTATTATATTTATAAATATGGAAAATATGTAATACAATATTATTGTTAACATTAAAATATTACAAATATTTTAACTAGAGCCTCCTCCATTAAAAATCATATTTTAAAACTTATTTAAACTTAATTAATATTTAAATTTGAATGAAATGATATACTTTTGTTATATATAAAAAGTAGTATTTACACTTTAGATACAAAAATAGAATAGTGCATACTTAGTTAATCACTAATTAATAATTAGTTATTGCATAACTTCAGCTAATTATTACATAATATTAGGTTTTCATTGTGAAGAAATCAAATACGGTACGTATTTCCAATACTCTTGCGGTAATCCTGGTACTGAATATATACTAGACGACATACTTTATTCATACGGAGTCTCTTGTTGGTATTGCGCAACAACTGATTACATAATACATATTTAATCATGTGATATTAGAAATTACTTTATACATTTTTAAATTAAATAATTTTAGAAAATATAAATATATATATATATATATATATATATATATATAGATATGTATATATATATAAAGGTATATTTATTAATATATGTATATTATACTTATCATATATGTATATATGTATAAGTATAATAATATCATATAGCTAAAACTTCAACTCTATGTCTTCTATGCGAGATAGATAATATATAATAGATATATACGTAATACGTGTATTCACACTATGTGCTGGTAATACAGCACATTATAGTGCATATATGTACATTACATATTATTAGAATACATTTGCTATAATTTCAAATGAAATTTTGGTAGAGTTATTTTATAAAATAAGTGATACGAAGTTTAGAAAAAGAAGATGTAAACTAGGAGTGTTATAGTTACAACTCCTTATACGGAGTTTAATTGTAGGTTATACGACGTATCTCCTATGTCCTATTGATAATTATATATTATTATAATAAAGAATAGTCGTGCTATGTATTATACACATATGTATATGACGTAATACACAATACACTATCTATTACGTAAGCCCGATTAACTTTACACTGGAGTAAGCTGCACCACTTGTTATTACAATGTTAGACATTACAATAAAGCACATATATTTAAAAAAAGAAGTATTTTAACAAAGTGATAACGTTGTAAAACATTGTTGCGTTAATGCCACGTTACTATAGTACTCTACTAATTTTATAGGATATTTAATACGACGAATAAGAATATATATATATGTTCTTATTATTAAATATTCTATATAATTATTATATACATAATTCTATATATATATGTATACAACATTCACACACGCGCACACGCGCACACACACATATACACATACACACGCACATACACATGAATAAACACAGCTACGGAGTGGGTATACCCCGGTCCAGACGTAGACAATGGAGTTTGCAGTTCGCTAGCACACGATCACAGAAGCATCACGTCGGCCTTAGATCATACATTCTCCACGTTTACTTTCGAGGTTGTATTACGTAATAATCTTACCACGTGATCGGTATGTAATGGCGCGATAACCGTACGACTTATACGGGATAGATATATTGATAATCTACAAAAATTATCTATATATATATATATATATATATAATTCAGAATTTGGTATAAGAACCCGGATAGATATTAAAGCAAAGCTTATGATCATCCGTTGAAAAAAAATTATGAGTATAGTAATACAACAAAATTAACTATGGAGATTATATTTAAATTGTAATGGTAAAATATAAGTATTATAAAACTTTGAAACAACAAATTAAAAAAATAATTAAAAAAAAAATTAACTATGAAGATTGTATTTAAATTGTAATGGTAAAATATAAATATATATATATATATATATATATATATATATTTATATATATTGTTTTTGTAGTTGTTGTTATTTTTATTTGGTGGAGTCTTTTCATCCCATCCAGGAATTTAGATGAAGTTTTCACTCATAACCATGGTTATGCATATATGCATATATGGCTCTAATGTCCCTTCGAAGCCGCTATCATGTTAAGGCATCCATGGTTTTAACCATATGAGAGCCAATCATTTATTTATACACAATTATATAAGATCACTTCTAAATAATATTTTAAGACCCATTTATAATATTAATTAATGGTCCGGACGAGGCTCGAACCCGTGTCCTACTGCTTGTGTGTCTGACGCATTAGCCACTGAGCCACACAGGCAGTTTTATATATTCATATATGTATGTATTTATTTTATTACAGACGATATCATCTTTCCCCGCGACTAGATCGGAAACAATGTACCATTTCTATGACGTTAGATTCCCTGATATAAAATCAAGTTACTTCACTTTCAACATTAAAGTGTACGAGGAACCTATTCACAAATATGGGAAGGTTGATTAATACTATGTAATAGTGTATTATATTATATAATAGAGTATGCATATATGCATAAATATATAACTAGATGTATTAGTTTTAATTTTAATTTAAACGTGATATTTAAATCTCAAAAACATACATTTATTATATATATTATTTATTAATATTTAATGATAGTTTTACTATAATACAAAAATAATGATTTGATCAAATAATTTACATAATAAATGATATTATTTAATTAGTTATATAACTAATCGATAAAATATAATATTATATAATAGTATTAATATAAATACACATATTTATATATATATATATATATATATATCAGAAAGAATATAAAGATGATGTATTAATGAGGAACGATGGGAAGATGCATTATTTTACGTTGGTTCTAACCGGAACAGTAATCAAGATATACATTGACGGAATCATAAAGTATTATCAAACTATCAATCCGTCTTCTATATATACCATGTATCACTTGAAAAGACACAAACTCGACATTAAGGTATACCTATTATATACCTACTATAGTATATATATGTATATAGTATTATTTTATGTATACATATATATATATATATATATATATATATATATATATATATATATATATATATATATATATATATATATAATGCATTACTAATTGGTATCATAACTAGGTAATCATAATTTAAGTTATCATGTTTAATGTAATTAATTAATTTACGTATTGTTGTTTATGTTATGAATTTGTTTATCAATTGCTATATTATATTATGTATATATGGAATAACAACATTTTATTTTATTATTAAATAACTATTTTCAAATCGATTAAATATGTTTCCTATCAATCGTTAATTTAAATTTAATTCTATATATTTTATGAGATTCATGAAATAAAATTCTACCAAAAATAGTACAAATTAATAAACAAAATAGATAGTTTTGTAATATTTAGCTGTTATTTGTATACAATTAATATATTATAATAATAAAATGAATATCGATGTGATGTAGACCCGCCTATATGGTTATAGGTATATATATATATATATATATATATATATAGCATTATTATTATGAATCGCAAATAATTATCACATATACAAGTCATTAGGGAAAAGTAACAGAATACGGGCAGTGTATAATACATAATACATAATACATCCTACAAAAAAATGTCAATGAATACAATTTTCATGATTATATAAAATAGTATTTAATTATGCAAAATAGTACTGATATAATCAATAAACTAATTTTTTTATTACGTTTTTAAATTTATGAACAAAAATGTCAACTTAAACGTTTTTTGTCAACCTTCTCAAGAATATACAAATTTATATAAAACATAAAAATATATTATTAAAAACTAAAGAATTCTAAACATTATATACATAATTGTTATATTTATTTTCAAATATTAATTAAGTTATAAGCATATATATACATAGAGGTCATATACATCCCTAATATAGATACTCTAGATGTCTTAATACGGACTCCCTATAACCAATCAGCACGCAGCGTGTGAACTATTCTGATTTTCATAAACATTGCGTGCGTTATAATAGTAATACCACCAATGAAGCTAAATCTAAAAATTATTATTAAGATACTTAATTTGTATTATTAATTAATAAAATAATAAAAATTAATAAATTATTACTAATTAAATTATATTGAATTATTCATAAAATTAATTATAAATAATTTAATTGTAATTTATCTGATTAGTTCATCAATAATATTTAGTTTATCTATAGATTACCACTATAGTGGTATATAATGTGTCGGTATTATAACACGGGGTGTCCGTATTCGGACATGTGTACCATATATATATAATATATATTATATATATATATATATATATATATTATATAACCTACATGTATTGTTAAAATGAGCCATAAATGTAATATTTATATTATATCTTGGCATTTAAATCCAGTAGCTAAGTGTCATTTAAAATTAAAATATATTTTTATATTTTTGTATTACCTTCCTGTCTATAGACTAAATGTATACATTACACTCCTGACCACATTACCAACCTGGCCATATTACACTCCTGGCCACATTACCCTCCTGGCCACATTACACTCCTGACCACATTACCCTCCTGGCCACATTACCATCCTGGCCACATTACACTCCTGGCCACATTACCCTCCTTGTCACATTACCCTCCTGACCACATTACCCTCCTTGTCACATTACCCTCCTGACCACATTACCCTCCTGGCCACATTACCCTCCTGGTCACATTACCCTCCTGACCACATTACCCTCCTGACCACATTACACTCCTGACCACATTACCCTTCTGGTCACATTACCCTCCTGGCCACATTACCCTCCTTGTCACATTACCCTCCTGGCCACATTACCCTCCTTGTCACATTACCCTCCTGGCCACATTACCCTCCTGGTCACTTTACCCTACTGGTCAGATCACCCTCCTGGCCACATTACCCTCCAGGCCACATTACCCTCCTTGTCACATTACCCTCCTGACCACATTACCCTCCTGGCCACATTACCCTCCTGGTCACATTACCCTCCTGGCCACATTACCCTCCTGGTCACATTACACTCCTGGCCACATTACCCTCCTGGCCACATTACACTCCTGACCACATTACCCTCCTGGCCACATTACCATCCTGGCCACATTACACTCCTGGCCACATTACCCTCCTTGTTACATTACCCTCCTGACCATATTACCCTCCTGGCCACATTACCCTCCTTGTCACATTAACCTCCTGACCACATTACCCTCCTGGCCACATTACCCTCCTGGTCACATTACCCTCCTGACCACATTACCCTCCTGACCACATTACACTCCTGACCACATTACCCTCCTGGTCACATTACCCTCCTGGCCACATTACCCTCCTTGTCACATTACCCTCCTGGCCACATTACCCTCCTTGTCACATTACCCTCCTGGCCACATTACCCTCCTGGTCACTTTACCCTACTGGTCAGATCACCCTCCTGGCCACATTACCCTCCAGGCCACATTACCCTCCTGGTCACATTACCCTCCTGGCCACATTACCCTCCTGACCACATTACCCTCCTGGCCACATTACCCTCCTGGTCACATTACCCTCCTGGCCACATTACCCTCCTGGTCACATTACCCTCCTGGTCACATCACCCTCCTGACCACATTACCCTCAAGGTCACATCACCCTCCTGACCACATTACCCTCAAGGCCACATTACCCTCCTGGCCACATTACCCTCCTGACCACATTACCCTCCTGGTCACATTGCCCTCCTGGTCACATTACCCTCCTGGCCCCATTACCCTCCTGGTCAGATCACCCTCCTGGTCACATTCCCCTCCTGGTCACATTACCCTCCTGGTCACATTACCCTCCTGGTTACATTACCCATATTTCCCCTATATATTATTTAAGTTATTATATTAAAATATGTTACTATGTAAGTACATTATGAATAGGTATTTGTTTAAAGTTAGCATCATTACTATCTATACACCTATACATTGATCTAGGTGGAACATGTATTGATCTAAGTTCGGCCGAAGATAAAGAGAGGATCACATACGAGGATCAACTGAGATGTAAATACGGGTTCACCCTGGCGGGAGATTCGTGCATCGCTAGAAGGTTAGATATACACCGATCTAGTATTACATTTAAATAGTATGGGTATTGTTGAAAAGTGTAATATAAGTTAAGTTATATGTCCCCTTAAGGTAACGTATATGTTATACCGAATGCGATATATATATATATACACTTATAGTTTGTAATATTTTAATTATATAATTCATTTAATATTGTAATTAATAATGCATAGTATACTATAGTGATAACTATACTGATCAGTATAATTATTATATACAAATGTAATGTTCGACAACATTATTATACCAACATTATTAATTTGTATAAGTAACATTAAATTATTTTATAAAATGTTTTATATTTTAAAATATTATTATATTATAACTAATTAAAAATTAGTAATCAATTATTATTTTAATTTTATATTTAAAGTGGTATTCTAAATTATATAAATAAAGTACTTTTCAAAATTAAATTTTAAGTTTCGTGAAACCCTTTAGTTATCTACGAAATATGACAAAAGGGTTTTGTTAAACGAAACCCGTTACCTACTTATGGATATTTTATAAAGTAAATGGTTTTGAAAGCTATTATATTAACTGATAAATATATACTCTTTATATATTCACATTTAAGATATATTAAAGGGTTTCAACACAACCTTTAGTTTCCTATGAAATACCATTACAGATTTTGGTAAACGAAACCATTTATAGGTATTCATAGACATTCACCTATATTAATATTTTATAAAGTGAATGGTTTTGAATGCTATTATTTTTAAAAGTGCACACATGGATATTAAGTGACATATATTTTACGTGATCTTGTCTTTAATTATAGCGATATAATCTACAATTTCTTTAGATGTCTCCTTTAAACCACTATAACAATAATAACCGTAATACTCATTTTTTTAAGAATAAGTATAGACTTATCATGTCCTATGTGATCTTATCTATAAGTTATCTATAAACTATATACTATAGTTTATTGCTATACTAATATATTATATATAATATTTAGATTAAAGGATATTATTTTATTTAATTATATATTTCATGATTTTCTTTCTTCGTATGCGTTATATACTATAGTTTATTGCTATACTAATATATTATATATTATATTTAGATTAAATGATATTATTTGATTAAATTACATATTTCATGATTTTCTTTCTTCGTATGCGTTTTTAATATTTTATTTGCTTGGTTAATTTAAAATTTAATTTTCTATTGAAAGATATTTAGTGTATATTTTCCTAATTTAAAGAATATTTCAAATACTTATTTTGATCTTTATGATTTTCTGATTTCTATGATCAGCATTGCAATTTATCTTTCTGAACTATAGTTCACGACTATAGTCGTTAATATTAGGTTAATATATCTTACCGCTAGGGGCGCTGCAACATGGAGGAACAGGGAGGATATGACCCCCCGGGGGGGCATATCCCCCCGGGGCCCCCCCCAATTTAAAATCTAGGGGGACCTCCTATGTATTGGTTCCCCCAACTTTTACCACAATATTTATATTGATTGGTTTGTCCCCCCTACATACAACATCGTTCCAGCGCCCCTACAACTATATAAAAGAAATATATATATATATATATATATTATAAAGCTAATTTCTATATCTGGATAAATATCTGTAATATCATAGATATGTTTATATTATTTATCATATCAGATATTATAATATTTTCATAGTCATCATATTTTAATTAAAAATGAAGTGAAAAAGTTAATTAATTCATCTTTGATATAAATTGTATACTGTATACAGTATACATGATAATATATATATATATATATATGATAATTTAAAGAGTATATATACAATATAAGTACAAATATACAGTTTATATATAAATTGTATACTTTTACTAATATCGAAACTGTTTAGATTATCATAAAATTACAATAGGTTATATAATATTATTACGAATTGACTTATTTTTTTTAATGAATTTGTTATAATATATATTGAAATATTGTATACGTATATATATATAGTATTTGGTATTTTAGTAATTAAAGATATAAACATATACAGATATATATATATATATATATATAGTATTCCTAATTATATAATATATATGGTATATGCAATGCAACGTATATACTATTGTATTTTATAACATAGTTAAACATTATTAATTGGATATAATAAATATCTAGATAATTTTAAATTTTAAAAAATTTAAAAAATTTAAAAAAATTAAAGAAATTTAATAAGTTACAAAGTGGTTATGTAATCTGTATCGATTAATTCATTGAAACATAGATTACACACGAGTTTACTTATATAGTTACATAATTAATTATTGAATATTATCTATACATTAATTATAGTAGGTATATTAGTAGGCATTTAGGTAACCTAATACTTTATCGAAGTTTTTAAATTATTAATTATATAGTTACTTCAATTAAACTTGATTGCATAATCTTTCTTATGGCCTTTGCTATTAATAACCACTAATATTATATATCATGAATTACATGAATTTACAGTTTTAATTAATATATCGGTTATTATAAATGTAACAATCCCTTCATTGGTTCTTTAATTCATAAATATAATATATTACACACAAATAAGTGTTTACTTTAAATTTTTAATAAAATAAATACGATAAATACGATAAATACCATCTTTTCGCACGTATCATAATGGAATATTATTTTTAATGTAAATTAAGAAATGAAGGACATGTTATTTACATTTTTAATTTTTTTATAATATTTGTAATAACCTTGAGTATTTGATATGTCATCATAAACATAACATTATTTTTTTTAATGATTACATATTTGGCTTTCAACATTTTTTTGATGAGAAAAGTTCCGTTTTGTCTTACAAAAAATGCGGCCATGTATAAATAACATATCTATAGATAAATATATTTATATTATAGAATAATATAATAATTATTGTATTTTAATTATATATATTCTATATATACTATAGTATATAATATATTAGGTGTTCGGGTGGATTTCAATTGAGCCACACTACTTCTGTATGTAGACCTGATAATGAATGGAGCAATACAATCAAATGTATTAGTAAGTATTATTCGTATATAAATATGCTTTTAAGTATATATATATATAATAGTTAACAATTTAAATATTCTATTTATTATTAATATAAATCATTATACTTTCATTTAGTTTAGGGTTGTATTACAAATATTAATGTTATGTGAATAATCTAAATAACTAATTTATTAGAATAAATGAAGACTTTATATATTTAAATAGTTTGAATACATTTTAAATTATATTGATAATTATCATTATAGTGATTCATATTTTTTATAAACATAGAATTATAGACTTATATATATTTATATATATAAATTGATATTCTATATTAATATATGAGAATTTTAATACGCAGATTATCTATATAAGATTACGGTTTATAATTATGCTATATAAAATAAATCCAATAAAAGAATACCTATACCAATAAATTGTACCTATGGTAATATATATATATATATATATATATATATATATATATATATTTATAAAATATAGGTAAAATAGATTATCATACATAATTTATTCTATATACATATATAAGGGTTGTAAAAAATGTAAGTCTTCGAGTCCAAATATCGAGTCCTAGTAATGATATGTAAAGACTAGTCTGAAATACGTCTATTTAAAATTAATGAAATCGAATATTTATAGTTGATTTTCGAGTTAAGTTAGGTATTTAAAATAATACTCAATTTTGTTAATCTGTATATAATTATATATTAATACATATAATTAAAAAAATTAAATACATGGAATTATTTCATTGTTAGATACATTTTATTTAAATAAATACTATATTTCATATATACATTTATTTATTTATTTAAACATCATTCATAACATATTTTGATGTAAACTCGGAACTTTGAATGTATAATGTTTTCTGTAATTGTAAATGGTGTATTATAATACGATGGATTCTAAAACTTACATTTTTCGATTTGAATGATTCGAAGCCATATATTTTAGGATTTTAAAATTTGATTATTAATATTTTATGGCTTCCATGCCTCGAGTATACAGTTATTTTCTCTGATAATAGAGTGATAAATAGGAAGGTACTCCAGAAATAATTACTCTTTTAATATTTATTATTATGTTTAATTAAACATAAAAATATGTAATTAATTCTGGAAGATACCCCTAACCATTTTAATTTGTGTAAATAATAACTAGTCGAAAATCTATTGTAATATGGGATATTAAATATAATTTTATACATCTACGAATACATGTTATTTAATATATATTTATATTACTATTAGTACTATATTTTTACTACTATTTTAAGTAAATTATTATTTAAGAGTTATTTACGAATATTATTCGCACATAATATTAATTTAGCATGATGACAAGTTTCAGCGTAATGAATGTCATCCGCATATATATAACATTTCATATTTGGTGTTTGTTCTATTATGTATTTCAAAGGAGAAATATAAATAATAAAAAGTAGATGATCTAATGTGGATCCATATAATGACATATTCTCACCTGAAATACAATTATGCATCTTAACCGAATAGGTTCTATCTTTGATAAGTATAGGTACCTAATTAATATTTTTAAAGCATTTCCATTAATATCTATTATTGATAAGTAGCCTATTGATAAGTAGGTATATATCATGAGAAATACTATCAAAAGCAGATTAAAGGTCAAGTTGTAATAATTGAATACGGCTATGTTTATCTGAAGAGAAATGAATGGCATTCATATTCATACCATATGGTAGCGAGTAAATCAGCTTTAGTATTATGTCCTTTCTTGTAATCACTTTGATATACATCAAAAAGGTTATTATCATTATTATAATTAATGAGTTGCTTAGATATATTTTTTTTCAAACAGTTTACCTATAATAGGAACCATGGATATAGGTTTAACATTATCGAAATCATTAGAATCTAAATATGGTCTTTTTATGATGGGACATATCAAAGATGATTTGAGAATTTCGGAATTTCACAGTTAATTAGTAAATCAATAATAATTGTAGAGAAGAGAGGAGTAATAGTATTAGCTAATTTTTTAAGGACAGAAAGGGAAAGAGGATCAAAAATACGATGAAGTAGATGTAATTATATAATTATACATATTAAAATCAAATATAATATATATTTTTTGTTATTTTTATTTGGTGGAGTCCTTTCATCCCATCCAGGAACTTAGATGAAGTTTTTACTTATAACCATATATGGCTCTAATGTCCCTTCGAAGCCGCTCTCATGTTAAGGCATCCATGGTTTTAACGAGAGCCGATCATTTATTTATACACAATTATATAAGATCACTTCTAAATAATATTTTAAGACCCATTTTATAAAATTAATTAATGGTCCGGACGAGGCTCGAACCCGTGTCCTACTGCTTGTGTGTCTGACGCCTTAGCCACTGAGCCACACAGGCAGTTTTATTATATATATATATAAATATATATAATTTAATAAAAATAATACATGAAATTAAAAATGGTATTCATTTTATTGACTATTTAATATTGAAATTTCTCAAATAATAATGTACAGTTTATACTTTGACCTCGCTATATACCGATACACAGAGGAGATATATTGCAACACTAGCGACATCATGCGAGATTACAACCATATCGTCGAGAGTACCACCTTACAGATAACGTATCCACGAGGATTGGATCTAGTTACCATTAAATGTCTGCTCAGATACGAGTTCGAAGATAACTCCACGAGTAAGGCTATATCATGTTCCGCGCAGGCGCAGTGGTTCCCGAATACTTCCTGTCAAGGTTACTCATGCGTATTGTGAACTATCGAGTAAACAATGCCATCAAATAGTGCACATATTATTAACATACATTTTTGTACATATTATGAACATAATAAGGCTATCATATTATGTGTTAATTTTATGAATTCATGTTAAAATAATATGACCATACAATTATTAACATACTATACACATCGAAATAAGATCTTACTGACTTGGAAGCAGGCACTTTATCGACATAAAGCATATATGCTTTATATATATGCTACAATTATATTTATATTTTATATGTAATATTGTATTTTGGCTATTAAGGGTATGTTATTATATATATAACGTTTCATTGATACATTTTCAGTATGGGTTGTTTTACACTATAGTGACTATAGTCATCTCTATTTCTATCTCTATAGAGTATATAATTATATACTATATTATATACTATAGTAACTAGGCCAAATATATATGGCAATAGTAGTAATTCACTAATTGATAACATTTATTATAATGTAATATTTAAACCCGTAAATAATGGAATTTTATTTATTGATAATAGTGATATTCTACCAATTTGTATAATTTATGACATATTAAATAAAAGTAATAAAAAAATAGTACATATAAATATATCAGAAAATTAAATAATCATACAATAAATAAATTTAAATGTAGCATTAATGCATTTGATTAGAAATATATATATATATATATATATATATATATATATATATATTCTGAAATTGATTTAGAATTATTATATGTTAAATTGATTAATTATTTAGTAGAATTATTTAATTTAAATTATCCATTTTTAAAGACAAAATTAAAATAATAAAACATGGTTATACAATAGTCTGATTAAATGTTTAAATAAAAAAATAATATGTATAAAAAAATGATTAAAAATAAATTATTCCCCGAATTCTAATGAATTTAAAAAATTATTTAGTAATATAGGAAATATTAACTTATATGTAATTTATGAATATCTGAACCATTTATAGATAATAATATTTATAAAACTATGCTAGATAATAATAAAATCTCATTATTTTTTTTCACAAATTTCAATTTATTAAATTTTGAATGAGGTTAGAAATTCGAAAAGTAAATCTAGTACTGATTTTACCGATTTAAGTATGTTTACCATTTAAGTGGGATTATCTTAAAAATTAGTCATTTATTAAAACTAGCTGAAGGTATTTTCCAAAATTTTTTAAAAACAAAGTTAATGTTATTCTATAGAAAAGTATACTTTTAAATTAATTAGCTTAATATTACAGACCTATATACGTACTGCCACAAATTAAAAACATACTTGAGAAACTAATTAAAATAGGATTTCAAATTTTTTAAATTTAATATATTAAATGATGATCGATATGGTTTCAGAAATAATTTGTCTACATCTGATGCATTGTTTGATGTAATCGAATCAGTTAATACAAATTAAGAAAATTTAGAGAACTGTGTTATTGTTTCAATAGATTTACGCAAAGCCTTTGCTACGTTCGATCATGATATTTTAATCAATAAGCTTTATATGTATGATATCAGAGGTATAGCGCTAACATTAATAACATATTATTTATCAGATCGTCTTTAATTTTCTAGATATAATAATACTGACTCAAATTATAATTATATAAAATGTGGTGTACCACATGGATTTGTACTGGGTATGTTATTATTTATTTTGTATATTAATGATCTTCCGAATATATCAGATAACTTTAAATCAGTTTTATTTACCGATTATACAACGTTAATTTTGTCAAATAAATCAATTTTAGAATTACAAAAAAAATATTCAAATTAATATTAACAAACTTTATGATTGGTTCAATGTAAATAAATTGTCACTTAATATTAGTAAAATGAATGTATACATTACTAATATATTATTATTTAATATAATAAATAAAAATAGAAATATAAATCTGAATGATATTAATAATAATATTAAAGTTAAATAGGTAAGTAAGTATATGCAATTCTTAGGTGTCATTATATATTGTAAATTGAATTGGAAATCGCAACTCAACTATGTTTAAAGTAAACTTTCTAGAAACAATTTCAATTTTACACAAAGTTAAAAATAAATGAAATATGAAATATTTAATTTTATTATATAATGCTTTATTTTTATCATATCTTAATTATTGTTCAAATATTTAGGGGGACTACCTTCAGGGGGATTACCTTCAGATCCAGTTTTAAAAATATTTTCATTTTACAAAAAAATAGCAATTAAATGTATTAGTAATAGTCATTCTATAGAATGATTATACATATTGATTATTGCCGATTGTTTAAATACAGCGCGCTCCTGATGGTATTTAAAAATATATAAATATATATAATAAAATATATTTAAAAATACTTTAAAATGATACTAAATATGATAACATATGTATGATAATATATCGTTATGTTGGTGGGTACTATTAAATATGTAATAGTACCCACTAGTATATATACTTTACAATAAATAATAAATTACAAGAAATACATATACATTTGATGTAAGTTTCATAACAATTGTATATTTTCATTTAATAAATATGAACATATTATGTGCATTATATGTTCATATTATTATGTTATCAACAAATATAATTTTCATAAAAATAATGATTTCGTTCGCATTAAAATATGAAATATTAACTCATTATGTTCATAATATGTTTATATTTCCATCCAATGAAAATATATAATTTGTATGGAACTTACATCAAATTTATATGAATGTATTGACATTTATTATTTATTGTAAAGTATTTTTTAAAAGTACACACAAACATATTGTTATCATATTTGTTATCATATTCATATTCATATATATGTCACATAAATATGCAGACAATATATATGTTGTAACTATATGTTCATATGAATATGAATATGATAACATATATGTATTATTAGATATATTAAAACATAATGTATTTAAAAACTTCCTCAGTTTCTCAGTTGGCTACTGCATTAGACAACATATAGCATTATGTGTGACCATTAAAATGGGTCTTACATTTATATTTAGAAGTGAATTTATACAATTATTACACACAATGATCATCTCTTATTAAAATAATGAATATATTCACATGGTAGCGTCTTCGAAGGGACAATTATGAGATTTTTTTATAAATAGAAACTAAACTAAGCTCATGGATGGGATGAAAGTAATCCATCAAAAGCAATATAATATACATAATATAAATTACATATAGTATCTATAGGTATATAGGTATATAACTTATACATATGTAGTATGGTAATTACGTATATAACTTTATGTAGGTATTTATAAATGTGTTATGCACTGAGTATAAATGTTTTATGTAATTTAGATAAATATTGATTTAATATATTTTGTTATTTGTATTTTTATATAATTTGATTTCAGTTTTATAAATTTCAAATAGTTGACGTGACTTGAATGAATTTGAATGTTATGTAATCTAGATAAATGTTGATTTAATATATTTTGTTATTTGTTTTTTTTTATTTCTGTTTTGTAAATTGTAAAAGAGAGCGTAGTTTATAATTAGATTAACTAGTTTTATCTAGTTAGCTAATTAGAGATACTCCCACTACGCCCATCACGTGATCTCGTTATTATCGAGAAGTTCGGTATGATATGGTTTATTAGTGCATACAGCGTACACTGAAAGGCTAGCAAATCATATCGTATTAATTGTAAGAACACATTCCCCATCTACCCCCATCCACGAACACACCCATTCCCCATTTACTTTATTGTCCATGAACGCACATCATTCCCTATTCACGTCTAGTCGTTTCCATTCAATACATATATAACCTGTCGAGAACTATCATTATCCGTGTATCGGAGATAACATACATACACACATATATATATATATATATATATATATATAATATTTAATATCAATGGTTTAACGCAGTGATTCCCAACCTTTTTTTCAAATTGCCCACTTTTATATAACAAAACAAATTTCGCCCCCCACCCTATTATAATTAATACATTATTTATAATGAATACATTATATATAAGCTAAATAGTATAAACAGAATTTATTGTATTAATAATATGATATGATTAATGTGATCCTTGAGGGTGATGATATGTTAACATTTCTTCTATGCGTGGTTCAATATTTGTTAAGTATAATATCAAATCTCCTCTATTTATTATCTTTAAATGGTTTCTTGATTTTGTTAATATATTCATAACAGCGCTAATTTATGTAAGTACATAATATTATAATATATCCTTAAAGATAAATAATTCAATAAACCTCTTTCTACCAAATATGACGTAGGAAATGCCACCAAATACAACTTTATATATTTCAAATTTCTGGATAAATAATTCCATACTTTACCCAAAATGAAACATAACCAATAGCTTTAAATTCTTCTTTATATTCATCATTACATTGAATTTCTATTATATTATCTTGTATAATTAGAGGAACATCTGTAATGTCAGAATCTCTAGGTGAAAGTAATAATGGCAGTAGGTATCAAGCTTAATTAAATCTTGGAATCGTGTATTCATATTCTCTATTAGCAAGTTAAGGTGTGAAATGTATTCCAGTTTATCATGTTCGTTGATATATTTTTCATTATTCATGTCTTGTAATCGGGGACAATGGAGCAATTCATTTCTTCCTAGTTGCTGTATATAGATTTCAACCTTTTTAAAAAATGTACACATAATACTCTTTACTTTCACGAGATTTAAATCATTATCTATATAAAATTTAATATTAAATTTATATTTCACATAATATATATATTTTTTCTCTTAATTATATATATTTAATAATATAATCCAATATATTTTAAAATACATAATATGAAATATTATATTATACTATACTATAATAATTATAGGGATAGATCCAAAATATTAAATAAATATAATATAATAAACTTGTAAAGATGTATTATTGATATTAAAATGTTCGAATATATCACTTACATAAGCCAGATCATATTTTATGTTCTTCAGTTCTCCATGCAACCCAATATCGATTGTCTAAACATGTTCCAAAATTGAAGAATACAATTTATGAAACCTTGCTAGACAGTTTTATTTTATTTATTATTCTTATTATGTTTGAAGAGTGGTTTAATTTAACGCTCAACTCTTTAGCTACAAAATGTTGTCTGTGCACCTACATAATGGATTGAGAATAGTGAAGGGTTATCTTTTACCACTCCACTAGATTTTCCTATCATCGAAGGTGCTCCATCTGTAGCTATAGCTACCAAATGTTCTAGTGAAATACTTTTTAATTCAAAATAATTCTTAATTTCTTCATAAACAGTAAGTCCTTTATAATTAATAATTAGCTTGGAAAATAATAAATCTTCCTTCATCTCTCCATTTTAAATAAACCGAACATAATATAATAATAATGACTCAGAATTTCGCAATATTGAATCATCAATTTGCATAGAGAATTGGATTTCTTTTAAATAGTAATATAATTTATTTTCAATATTGTCACTCATTTCATCAATTACATTTATAGTATTACTTAAAGGAATTTAATTTATCAATTTTTTAATATTTTCATTTAATTCTGCTGCAATTTCTTTTATTACAGCTTTTATTAAATGTTCATCTATAATATGAGGTTTGCCCGTTTTTTCTATCAACTTTGCAATTTTATAGGATAATTTTAATTCAGTATTATTGGTATTTGTAACTTTTGAAAAACAATTATTTATTGTATTTCTTTGAAATAAATTATTTTTCACCAGTTCAAAAATTCTATAGGTTTACTAGCCTTATTAGGATGCGCTTTACTGAAATGGTCAATTAATCAGGATTCATAGCCTCATTGCTAAACTATTTATTGCTAAAATAAGAAAATACGGTTTAGTTTTGTTCAAAATAGATTCACAGAATCCAAATTTCAAATATTCCTCAGAATACTGACGGCACTTCTTTTTGTTAGGCATACTTATTATATAAAATATCTATATTTGGTTATTGTATTATTATATGGGGATCTGCGAAGTAGCAACAAAAATAGAAAACTAAAAAATATGTGACGGGCGAACAATCCTTATTATATTATATTATTAATATTTCAAACTAACCAAACAATCTATACAAATGTTTGCATAATTAACTTATCATATGTTTAACTTAACATATCATAATTATTTAACTTAAATGAAATGATATGGCGAAAAAATATGTGGCGAGCGGCGCATGCGTCTCAGAAATTAAATTTCAGTGAACGTGAGAACTAAAGTGGGAAATGTGAATGCATGTTATTGTAAATTAATAGTATTATATAATATAGAATAATTAGCATTATATTATATATGACCTAGTTTTAAATTGTGCACACTGAACTGAGCTATTATTAGTTATAATTTATTACACATCTATACATGTGTAATTCGAGGACATAAAAAAACAATATATATAACACACAAATCTTCACAAATTGCCCCCCAAACGCCCCCCTCCTTGAAATCGCCCCCTTACCGCTCCCCGGGGGCGGTAGGGACCCCGTTGGGAAACACTGGTTTAACGTATACTATATATCATATTAATTGTTAATATGATGAATATTGACCGACCCACAGCCGTACGTTGTGACATGATATCTCTGGTATCTATATCTACCGAGTTCATAACGGCTGATACAACCATCACATACGGAGAACTAGCGCTGTTGACATGCGAAACCGGATACACGTATACTTCAGGGAGTACATCATTTCAATGTAACCACGATAAATCGTGGGAGGGACAACCTCTTGTTTGCACAAGTTAGCCAGTACATCCGGGCTATTGTGGGATGCTATAGACTGTATATCAACAAATGTAACACTACGATAATAATATACTTTTAAAATTAAATTATTTAAATATTATTATTTTTTCATGAATCGCTTAATATATTAGTTATTAACAAATAAGTAAATAGGTTAATCCGTTTTTAGAATTCTTAATTCACATACAATTTAGTTAAATTGATGCATCAAATTGATACATGTATCTGAAACCTATATTGTAATAATTTAGTGGAATAATAATTATTTAGAAATAATACTAATCATTAGTATCTAAGGATGTAAATTATTTTTGTTTACTATAATAAATATTGCCTCACTCAACTAAAAAATCCATAATAACAAAAATATTATATAATTTGTATTCGGTTATTTGAGAAATATATTTAGGTATTTATTTTCTACTTGAGGTTTTTTATTTTTTTTAATTAGGGTGTTATATATATAGTTGTACTAGGGATTTATTATATAATTTGTATTTGGGTATTTGGGAATTATGTTTACTTGGATTGTTTTAATATTTTAAAACTATAGTTAATAAGGTAATTGAGAAATATATTTACTTGGGATTTTTTAATATTCTAATAAAAATCTATGGATATGAAATATTACGTGTAAAATACCTATATTGATAAATATATAGATAAAATATATTTGTATATACAATGTATTCTATATGCATATACTATATATCTATTATATATATATCCAATGTCGCCAATTAATATCCAATTTAGCTGACAAAATATACTTTATAGGCTCAGGTAATTTTAGAGGCCTCGATATCGCATTCAAATGCGATAAACCATATGATAATGTAATCACATTAACACATAAATATACAATATAGAAATTAATACTAATTTATAATATCATTATATTGTAAATTAAATACATTAAATAATGAGTTTTATAAAAACACATCACATGTAAAGTATTGCCCTTATACACCACATTAATTCTATAAATATAATTTTCCTTATTTTTAAAGTTGAAATATTAGTTATTATTTGGTATACATCCGAATATTAGGTAACGTAATTAAAAATAGCAAGTTAAATATACATTTTAAATTACATATATTATATATGATATATATGATGATGATTATGATGACGATGCATTATGGTATTACAGTTTATATGTACTTATGTTAAGTGTGACCATCCCTCATAGGTGCATATAATAATACAGAACGAGAAGATACATACATAAACAAAACGATAAAATATAAAATAAGTGAATATATTACATTGATGATATGTAGGCCGTGATGTGTGTAATATATATATGTCCTATAGGACAGGTGTAAAAGGTTGATCTAATAAAGGCAGAGAGGGAGTTCCATAAGGATGGAACAATATAACTGAAAGAGCGTTTATGGTATTTCAGGTATGAGACATTAGGGCACATTAATGAAATATCGGCATTTGAACGTAAGGAAGTTAGTGGGCGTCTAAGTGTTAATAGGGAAGTCAAATAAGGAGGATAAGTGTAATATATTGTTTTATGAGCGAGTGGTAGAAGGTGCTGGAGGGAAAGTTTTTTTATGGAACCAGTTTGATAGGAGTTGGTGGGAGTCGATAATAGAATGATTAAACTGATTAATGGAAAAATAGTTTTACAAATGCACACAATTATGCGATTTAAAGTGTATAATAAAATATTAGGGTGGATACAAAGGACAGGTGCGTTTATGAGGATATTGATAAGAGGGCGAGTTAGGTTTTTTCTTATGGGAAGAATTTTGAAGAGGCGATATAACTATAGTTAGCTGATTTATATATATATATATATATATATATATATATATCTATTGGCTATATGGGAATTCATGGATAACATCCAAAGTAACACCAAGTTTTAGAAAATATGCGGATGAGATGATATGGAGACCGTCAATGTAAGGAGGAAAATAAAGGTAGTTAGATGGGATATTTAGAAGTGAAGATGTTGAAGTGTTAAATAGAAGGTTGTTAGAGAGAAGCCTGTATCTGATATTGATACACATTTACATAATTGAGAATTATCTGGTAGTACATTAAAAGAGTTAGATAAGACGGAATAAGTTGAATTTTATAAGAGTAGGTATATGTGATAGTGGACATCTAGAAATTGACCAATGATATCATGTATAGGTAGGATATATATTGAGAAGGGGGCCGATAATAGATCCACGAGGAACACCATATTGAAGAGAACGATATTGTATAGAGAAATTTAAAATATTACGGTTGATGATTGATTTAATATGTAGGAAGAAATCCATGTTAATATGGTTCCACTTAGACCAATCATTTCTAATCTTGAGATAATAATGTAATGGCTCAAGGAATCGAAAGCACACAAGAGGTATAATACAAGTTAGCAGGAGATATATAGATATAATGTAGAGTATATATTGTTTAGTATTTATTGTAGCGCAGTTTCAATGGAGTGTCCTCATCTAAATGCACTTTTAATTCGTATAATGTGTTATCAACAATAAATATATTTAATTATATAGCAACAATACATTCCAGAATTTTTCTGAGAAATGGGGCTATAGTTAGTATTATATTGGTATCAAGTTAAGGTTTTTTGAGTATTGGAGTAATTATACCATGCATGAAGGAAGTTGGATAAATACTATAATTTAGGGAAATAATTATAATATCAAGAATATAGGGGAATGGAGTATAATTTAATTGTTTACAGGCGGCTAGGTTAATTGGGTCCTAAGAATGAGAGGGGAAGATTAATTAGAGATACTATTATATATTGTGAAAATAAAAAGAATATAGAATTTAGAAAAGTAGTATGGGATTGGTTTAATAATACATATGCATGGAAATAGCTAATTTGCAGGATAAATTAAATAGAAGAGAAGGTGAGTATAATTTTATCAGTAAAATAATTATTTATTCATAGCTTAATTCTTTGTTTGCAATATTGGGTATATGAGGTATGGAGGTAAGAGAAGCTTACGAGAAAGGTCGAAAGAAACACGGTGACTGAATGTGAGTTATTTATTCTAGTAATATAGTATATTTTACTTTAAAGATTTCAGATTTATAGAACCTGCGATATCTAGAAAATATGAATAGGTTGCTAGGAGAGGGGTTTAGTGGAAGATTTGTTAAAGCTAAAATTAACAAGTTTAGAGGAAAACTATGGAGAGTTTGAATGAATATTAATATTTATAGTTTCTAAAGGGACAAATCAAGTAAGATAGGGAACCATTTAGTGGATAAATGGGAAAAGTCAGTGAATGGAGGAGTAATTTTAGTTCCAGGGTAAAACAATCACAATAAAGAGATCTGTAATTTCTGTAGATATGGATTTTTTCTATTGATGTGGAATGAGGAAGAACTAATCGACACGTTATTAGAAAATTATCGGTAATTAAATCAGATTTACAACAATCAGTGATATACTGACAACTATTATGAGATATATATATATATATATATATATGTAAATGTAAATATAAATAAAAAAATTCTATTATTATTGCGATATATAAATATACTAAATATATTAAATATAAAAAATAATGGATTAATTATATTTAAAAATTAACACATTAATAATGTGTATTATATGTTTCAACAACAAAATGTCATTTTAAAATAACTTTATATAAAAGGGGAGTATAAGGATACTATTATAATCGAAATATACATTGTAACACATATTGGCGAAATATTCACTCTATATATATATTTAATAAAAATAAATGACATTGAAAATGATATTTTTTATTGAGTATTTAATTCGAAAACTTTCCAAATAATAATGCACAGTTTAACCTTTGACCTTTCTATAAACCTATACACAGAGGAGATATATTGCAACGCTAGTGACATCATGCGATATTACAACCATATCGTCGAGAATACCACCTTGCAGACAACTTATCCGAGAGGATTGGATCTAGTTACCATTACATGTCTGCTCGGATATGAGTTCATAGATAACTCCACGAGTAAAGCTATATCATGTTCCGCGCAGGGGCGGTGGTTCCCGAAAACATCCTGTAAAGGTTACGCATGCGTATTGTGAACTACTATATTTACTATTATTACACATCTTAAAACATAACGTGTTTAAAAACTGTCTGTATAGTTCAGATGACTAAAGAGCCAAACAAACTGACAGCATGATTCATGACCATTACATGAGTCTTAGAGTAATATTTAGAAGTGATCTTATATAATGTTATATAGAAAATGACCAGTTGTTGGTAAAAACATAAATATTTTTACATGGGAATAACTTCGAAGAGACATTTGAATGATTGGTTAATTAATATAATCGTTATCTAAGTTCCATGATGAAAGTAATCCATCACAATACAAATAATATACATTATGTATAATACATAGTATAAATATAGTACACATAACTTATACATATATATATATATATATATATATATATATATATATATACATACATACATACATATACACATATATACTATCAATAAAAGAATGCTATAATTAATGTTAATATGATGACTATTGACCGACCCACAGCCGTACGTTGTGACATGATATCTCTGGCGTCTGTATCTACCGAGTTCATAACGGTTGATACAACCATCACATACGGAGAACTAGTGAAGTTGACATGCGCAAACGGATACTCCTATACTTCAGGGAGTACATCATTTCATTGTAATCACGATAAATCGTGGCAGGGAGTACCTCTTATTTGCACAAGTTAGCCTGTATATCAACAAATATAACACTATTTTAACACTATTATAATAATATACTATTATAAGTAGCGATATGCAAAGTTGTATTGTAGTTATCATTTACTATATTAAATAAAGTATTAATTAATTAATGCATGATTATAGACAATATATATAGTAAACGGTGATTACGTATGCATACATTGACATAACCACAGTCAAGCAGTGCCCCACACTAAACGATTTGAACAATGGTCGCTACCTTCCTTTATCATGTGGACAAGCAGATCAGGATTATAAATCTTGGTGTAACATAACTTGTAACGAGGGCTTTGAAAATGAACATGTGATATCGGACAGAGAATGCTTATCTGATGAAACTTGGAGTTATGACGGAGACAATCTCAATTGTTCAAGTTTGTGTAGTGTAAAGATTAACTTACTAATAAACATTAATTTAAAATGACTACATATATATATAAATATATTTATACAATTATTATAATTTATTTTTATATATATGTTGTCGCGTTTCCGCAAAGATAGTTCACAATCAGGTTATACGTTTTATTACGAAGAGAACAAGAACCCCATACTATAAACATGGGTATTATACATATTAATATTGAATTATATTTACAAGTCATTACGTTACCTTTTAGTATCAACAGATATTAATATATATAATATAATATATAATGTTAACGTTAATAATGTTAAAACAATAATTCGTAGTAGATAATGTAAATGATTTTATACGACTGTGTTGCATCGAGTGTAAGCATTCACTGTAGCAATGTATAAATATCCTGTCATCCAGGCATTCGAATAACAACATTTAATATATAAAAACAGTTAATCTATCAGACGCCACGCCCCCTTCTTTACAAATATAAAATCAAATCTAATTCCAATCAATAGTTATAATTATAATTGTACATTACCAAAAACATCCATTTCTATATTACATAATAATGTTCACATTTCTCATTCCCACATATATACACACATACATTCTATCATAATTACCACTAGTATACCATACTACATTCTATCATAATTACCACTAGTATACCATACTACATTCACCCCTACTAAAAAAATTCCTCCACACCACAATTATTCATTCACTCTCTTCAGATTCATTAAATTCTCACACTTAATACACTCATTATTCTTAATGCGATAAACCGCATTATCGCCAAGCTTTTCTATCACTGTCCACTTCTTATCACCCCAACTATTCTGTAACTTCCTTCTTCCTAAAACTCTATTCTTTACTCTAACTATATCTCCTATCTCTAATGTATCATATTTCATATCTACAATTTGTTCCATATTACTACTCTCCCTAACTATTCGTTCTACCTCTTTCATCTTACACCGCGTATCCTCTACCCAATCACTGCCCTCATATTCCGTTATCCCTCCTAATTTCCGATCGACTAACAACTTTTCTTTCCTCATAAACATCAAATAAAATGGCGAGTAACCAGTTACTGCATGCGGGGTACGATTATATACGTATGTCAATTTATTCAAGTGTGAAGGCCATTTTTTTTTCTCATTCACACTTAATGTCCTTAGTAAATTTTGGATCGTACGATTCATCCTCTCTACCTGCCCATTTCCCATTGGATGATACGGTGTTGTATTACTCTGTTCTATTCCGAATAGTCCGCATAACTCCTTTATTAATGAAGACATAAAGTTTCTGCCTTGATCCGAATGGATTCTATCGGGTACTCCAAAATTAAAAATCCATTCATTCATTATTACTTTTGCCACCGTTAACGCCGTTTGATCTCTGGTAGGTATTGCTTTCGTGTATTTGGTATATGCATCTGACATAACGAGTATGCTTTCTCTGCCATCACTAGCTTTATCAACGGTCATAAAATCTATAAATAATATAGCCAAAGGTTTTTTTGCTGACAAACTCCCCATTCTTATCTTAGGCTTCTTGCATAATTCTTTAGCTTTACTACACGTCTCACACCTCTTAATGTATGACCTAATGTCCCTATATTTGCCTATCCACGTATACATTTCATTTATTTTTTTAGTTGTCCTTTCTATACCCTGGTGACCATTATCCTCATGAGCTCCTCTTAACACCTCTCCTACTAGACTACTTGGTACCATTAATCTGTCATCATATCCTTCCCTTTTCTCATACAGAACTCCATCTCTAACTACTAATCTACCCACGTATCCATTCTTACTTGCAATTAATAGTGCTTTGCGAATAACACTGTCATTATTCTGCTCGATTCTTAATTTATCTCTCTCCATCATGGGTACCGTTTCCACTAACCCTAACTCTACCTCATCATCATCATACTCCTTGATCTCTGTATCTCCATTTCCTATATTTCTTACTCTTGATAATGCATCGGCTACCACATTTTCTTTTCCAGGTCTATACTTATAGGTAATATCATAATCAGCTAATCTAGCCATCCATCTTTGTTCTAATGACGTCAATTCTTTTTTATGACTAATATATGATACGGCTGAGTTATCAGTAATTACAACACAACTACTACCCCTTAAATAGTAACTAAACTTCTCAGTAATCGCCCATACCACTGCTAAAAATTCTAATTTTTTAGAAGAATAATTCGACTTATTCTGTTCTCCTCGGCGTAACGATCTACTAGCGTACGCTACTACTCTTTTCTCATATTTACCCACTATCTGACTTAATACAGCCCCCAACCCACTCGCAGATGCATCAGTTTCTACGATAAACTTCTCATCCCAATTCGGTACCACTAATATAGGTGACGAGCATAATGCTGTCTTTAGTTTAGTAAATGCCTGGTCACATTCTGTGTTCCACTCTACGTTTACGCCCTTACTCCTTCTCCTCGAAACTGGCTTACCCTCCTTCTCATTCACCTCTACTATTAACTTATTTAATGGAGCCACTATTCCCGAAAATCCCTTTACAAATTTACGATAATAAGAGCAAAATCCTAATAGTGTCCTTACTTCCCTTAGTGACTTAGGTGTAGGCCAATCCCTTACTGCCTTTAGTTTTTCATCATCTGCCTCCAATCCCCTTTCTGACACCTTATGACCTAAGAATAATATTTTACTCTTAAAAAACTTACATTTGTCCACGTTTAACTTCAGCCCTACCTCTTCTAGTTTACTTAACACCCTATCTATTGTCTCTACATGCTGGTCAACATTATCCGAAAATATTACAATATCGTCTAAATAGCAAACTACGTTCTCAAATGTATTATCTCTAAACAGGTTAATCATGATTCTCTGAAACGTTGCCGGTGCATTGATTAACCCAAATGGCATTCTGACAAATTGATATAGACCCAAGGGCGAAATAAATGCAGTTTTATGCTGGTCCTCCCTAACAACTGGAATCTGATTGTACGCAGATTTAAGGTCTAATGAAGTATAATACTTTTTACCCGCAACGATATCCAATAGGTCATCTACCCTTCGTAAAGGATAAGTATCTCTTATAGTTTTACAATTTAACTTTCTATAATCTATACATAAACGAATGTCTCCTGATTTTTTTTTTACAATCACCATAGGACTACAGTAGTTACTTTCAGACGGTTCAATAATACCCTCTCTCAATAAACTCTCTAAATGATCCTTAACTTGTTGAAGTTGTGCCGGAGGTATTCTCCTATACCCCGAATTCACAGGTACATTGTCTATCGTTCTAATATGATGTAACCCTGCCCTCGATTCTGATAAATTTTCCCCTTTCTTTGCGAAAGCTTTCTCCCTACTTTTTAATACTGCTCTTAATTTCCCTTTGATTACTACATCACTTATTCCTACTAATCCATCTAACCAATAATCCTCACTCTTTATCACCATTACTCCATTTTCTATAAGTATCCTATTACTTATCTCCTCATTTTTTACCATTACTTCCCCTAATCTATCACTTATCCTATCATTCTGTAGTTTCCCAATTATATTCATTCCAATTATTCTCAACTGTTCATTGTCCACTAATAAAAATCCTACTTCCTCTATCGTACGGCCCTCTATCATTACATTAGTTTCAAAATACCCGAGATACGGTATTAATCCCTCATTAGCGGCCTTAATAGTTAACCATGGTAGTTTTCCATTAAACCGTGTATCTTTCAATTTATTAAAAAAACTTAATGGTAAGATCGATACCTGACTCCCACTATCTACAAGACACTGTATTCGCTGTCCTTTCACCATTACCATAACCTCCCTTCTATTCCCAACTAACTGACCTCTCAACCTCTCTCTGCGGGTATCTCTAATTGCTCTACTCGACCCGCTTAATGCAGAGCATTCGAGTTTAAATTACTCCTACACCATCTTGAGATATGCCCCTGCTTCCCACATTTGAAACATACTATTTCTACTCTACTTCTTCTATTCATACTCGATTCTAGTGCACGATACCTCCCTTCCCATTCCCTATTAGTTAACTCTAACTTCCTTAATTTCTCTTCTAAGTTATTTTCCCTCGACCTATCTATATCTCTAACCTCTACCTTATAACACACCTCTTCCGCTAATTCTTCACCTTCCTTTTCCCATTTTACTGCAATCCTCCTAAGATCCTTAATCGATGACTTCCCAAGCAAAATCATACTCCTTCTTAACTCTACAGATTTTAAATTATGTTTTATACTTTCAATTATGACCTCCTCCCAGCTCCCATCTACTACTTTTAACTCCATGCCTAATTCTAAAAGCCCATCTATGAACTTACTAACAATTTCGGTATCCCCTTGCTTCCTAGCCATTATCGAATAAATCATCTCGCCTTTAGATTTACTCGATGCATATCTATCTCTTAGACTTTCCTTTATTTTTATAATATCCGTAATATCTTCTCCTAACATCATTACTAAGTACATCTTTGCTGCACCTATCACGTGATAGCAAGCAAAGGATGCAGCCTCACTATCATTTATTCCCTTTAATCTTACACATTCATTTAACTCTCGTATCCATCTACCTACTTCTGTACTACCATCAAACTTTTCTAACTTCACATATGACATATCACTACTATTTCCCTTAATTACTTTCACACTATCCTTAATATCCATGACTTTACCAGATCTTAATATCATTCACATACACACACCACACTTAGTCATTCAGAACTTTTTTTTATTAAAAAATAAGAGGGCGTGTCTATCTAATAGATTAACTAACATAAGCCGGGGTTTTCTTTAATGTCTCCAAATAGTACGTGCTGTTGTTCGCCGCTGTCACCAATGTTGTCGCGTTTCCGCAAAGATAGTTCACAATCAGGTTATACGTTTTATTACGAAGAGAACAAGAACCCCGTACTATAAACATGGGTATTATACATATTAATATTGAATTATATTTACAAGTCATTACGTTACCTTTTAGTATCAACAGATATTAATATATATAATATAATATATAATGTTAACGTTAATAATGTTAAAACAATAATTCGTAGTAGATAATGTAAATGATTTTATACGACTGTGTTGCATCGAGTGTAAGCATTCACTGTAGCAATGTATAAATATCCTGTCATCCAGGCATTCGAATAACAACATTTAATATATAAAAACAGTTAATCTATCAGACGCCACGCCCCCTTCTTTACAAATATAAAATCAAATCTAATTCCAATCAACAGTTATAATTATAATTGTACATTACCAAAAACATCCATTTCTATATTACATAATAATGTTCACATTTCTCATTCCCACATATATACACACATACATTCTATCATAATTACCACTAGTATACCATACTACATTCTATCATAATTACCACTAGTATACCATACTACATATATTTATTAATATATTGTAATTATAATATATATATATATATATATATATATATATATATATATATAAAGTTAATGTATGTGATATAGAGTTTCTTATATATCGAATTATTATTATATGTGAAAAATATCATTATAGTATTTATAAAAATTCTGAGTTATCTTAGTTTCTTATATAAAGTAAATATGAAATATCGGTAGATATATATTATATAGTATATTTCATTTGGATGACTAGTGAACTTCTTGACTTATACGATGAAAGAAGGAGATTAACATCTATAAAGAACACTTCGACGGAGAATGCACAAGAGTATAGGAAGATTAACTCGAAAATAAGAAAACACAATTACTGAACTTTGCCAAAAAATATGGGATACAAATGATTGGCCAGATATGTGGACACAATCACTAATAATACCAATTCCGAAGAAGAGAAACCTTAAGAAGTGCGAAAACTACAGAACTGTTAGTCTGATATCACACGCACGCAAAATCTTATTAAGAATAATTCGAAATCGCTTAAATCAGATTGTGGAAAGTATTCTAGCAGAAGAACAAGCTGGATTTAGAAAAAAAGAAACACGATGGAAAAAATCTTAAACTGTAGAATTATGGCGTAAAAACACATTGAACATGGAAAGAAAGTTTGTCACAATTGTATTGACTTCAAAAAGGCGTTTGACCTTGTATGGCATAATGGATTATGGAATATAATGAAACATTTTAATATTGACGAACACCTTATATAAATCATAGAAAACCTATATAAAAAGGTGAGCAGTGCAGTGATAGTAAACGATACAAGATGAGACTTCTTTCGAACATCGGTAGGAGTACGACAATGTTGCCTCCTATCGCCGACGCTATTCAATATTTTATTGGAAAAAATATGCAAAACACACTCTAAACAACCACACTTCAACCATAGCTGTAGGAAGATATAATATTTTAATCTAAGGTTTGTAGATGACATAGATTTAATGGTAGGATCAAATCCCGAATTACAACAGCTCACAGACAAATTATATAACTGCTCAGCATCATATGGTATAGAAGTGAGTCTGGAAATAGTAAGATCATGGTAAATTAATTCTCAAACGCCATGCAAACATTATAACTATGAACAATGACACACTAGAAATAGTCGACAAATTCAAATATATGGGAGCTACATTGATATAAGACGGAAAAAGTATAAAGGAGATAAAAATAAGATTGGCGACAGAACATTCGGCTCGGGTAAACCTAAGTACAATATGGAAGATCAGAAGCATCTCATTACGTACCAAGATACACTTATACAAATCTCTGATACTCTATATTCTATTATATGGTTGTGAAATATTGACATTAAATGAAACCCTAGAGAAAAGAATAAATGCATTCGAATTTAAATCATATAGGAGAATCATAGGGATCTCATCCCGAGAAAGGAAAATGAATGATTATGTTTTCAAGAAAATTATTGAAGCAATAGGCTCTGTTGAACCACTCCTTTCAACTATAAAAAGAAGGAAATTGGCTCATTCTGGCCACACAATACGACATGAATCTCTCTATAAAGTAATCATGCAAGATTTTGTAGAAGGACAGAGAAGACAGGGACAATCGAGAACAAACTGGATGTTTAATATTATAGAATGGACAAAAAGTAATATTGGTGATCTTCTCGAAAATACATTGGACCGTGAGAAATGGAAAAAAACATGAGTAATTGCCGCGATTCAAATCCCCCCTCTAGGGGTGTATACGTATACGTATACGACCAACCGGTCACCGGATAAAGGTTAAAGGTCATATTTCATATTATAAGAATAGTATCATTACGTGCATCCGGCTAAAATGTATAACTATATGTATACTACGCATTACACATATCACGTGCCTTGATGACCGTGACCTTGAGATGTAACCGTCACATATATACCTAGACCAATGTATACCCCTAATAAATACCACCATACCCCTAAATAGGGGTAGAGTGCAGGGTTCTCGACCTAGTCATTAACGGAGACTACAACCCTGCGAGATGTATGCAGATCGTCCCCTCGACGCAGATAGGTCTCCTCTACGAGACATGGTGTAACCTGACCTGTCACGTGGGCTATACACCTAATAGCAAGGTCACCGAGCGGCAATGTCTGGCGGATACCACGTGGACACCGGTCGGTAACTCAGTGTACGAGTGCAATAGTTAGTACATCGAGTTAGTACTATAAGTACCATATATTACGTGATAAAACACCGGGGTCAGAGGTCATATGTCCTAGACTACATCTGAACGTGGGGGTCGTAATTGTGTCCGAAGTAATGGTTTACGAGTACGGGGATAGCGTAGTGTTGACGTGCCTGGAGGGTTATGAAATAGCTCGGATTGGAATGTGGAGAGCGACATGCCTTCACGATAAAACCTGGAACCATACGCAACCTAACTGTACAAGTTAGTCTAACACTTTATATATGATGTGTGTATAATATACTTACTACAATTTCTAATTTCTCATATTGATTCGTAATACTTCTCACTCAATAATCACCACTCTTATCAATTTTATTTCTTCTTAACATCTCGAAGTAGTTATTTAGCTATGATTACATATATATATATATATATAAATATATAAATCATATCTTAATATTCTATATAATTATATAGCTCGTTAAGCTAACCACTACTGTTGGTAATTCTAATTTTATTCTGATTAAATTATTATCTCTTAAATATAAAGTTATTATCATTCTCTTTTAACGAGTAACTAATTGTATTACGATATTTAAAAATTATAAACAATCTTGATATTTAAAGCTTGTTAATAATTTATGAAATGTAATCTATACGGTATATACTACCCACCATAACATATGTCAATACATTACGAACGTCACCACTATAGTGATCGAATGTCCGGTGCTGAGAGGCATCGCGAACGGTAACTACGAACCGGAACAATGCGAAGGCACGTGGTTAACGACGGGTCACGTGATGCCTCTCTATTACGACACGTGGTGTAATGTCACGTGTAATATAGGTTTCTCTAGTGGATATCGTAATCACACTCGCCAATGTTTAGCCGACAAGACTTGGTCCCACGAAGGCGAAGTTTTAAAATGCACCAGTAAGTTATAGCGTTATAACCCTCCACCACTTATCGGGTATCTAATCTATTCATATAGGTATCATAACTCTGGGTACCATTTCATCATACTGAGATTTATATATATATATATATATATATATATATATATATATATATATATATATATATATATATATTATATATAATATATAAGTACCAATGACATGTTCTGCAGGATGTTTGTTCACTATCTATCCAATGGTTATAACTAATAATTACAGTATACTTTCTGTACTCCTAACTTTATACTTGTGAGTGGTATATTTAATTATATTTTAATGATTTCAATATCTGAATCAAATATATCAGAGCTATTAATTTATTTTTGAAATAAATTAATATCTCTGAATTATTATTTAGTATTTCTATATAAATATTTTATTAAAAAATACTAATTATTCTTATTTTAAATGAACAATTTTTTTTAATTGATTTATATTGATTTATTTTTGAAATAAATCAATATCTCTGAATTATTATTTAGTATTTCTATATAAATATTCTATTAAAAAATACTAATTATTCTGATTTTAAATGAACGATTTTTTTTACAATGTATATTATTTATCTCTTCATTCTAATAATATAATGTGTATTAAATTATATTATGATTTAAAAATAATCTTAGTTAATTTTAGGATTTAATAATGAGTTTTTGCATTGATTTTTGTACCAAATTAAAATCTCTACTCCCAAATCATACTTAAATATGATAAAATCACTCAAGCGTAAAATAATAATGTTATAAAATATGCATTAGCAGACATCCACTGACGTCGTCAAGTCCTTGATATTATCCTGTTCTTTATCTTTTATGTTTAATGATACATTATTTATTATTAAAATTGTACCCTTTACCGATATAATTAAATTATTAATATATTAATATATTAATAAAGTAATTGTTGTGTAAATTAAGATCTAGATAGCATTTTATTCAACAAAATAAATTACTAATATTTAAATTATATATAAATTGGTGTAATATATTTTAAAGTAATACATACGCATATATATATATATATATATATATATATATATATACAATTCACACCCTCGCTAGGAATAAGTTGCCCTAAGCCCCCACTTGAGGCCGGGGTAGAATGGTTAAACGAACAGTATCGCTACGTATACCAAGACACAGCCTTAATGACGTGTACTTTGGGATACGAACTGACGGGGGGAGATCTTAATGCTACCTGCCAACACGATACCACATGAAATGCAACTCTGCCCAACTGTACCAGTTAGTCACGTGTTGTGTGTGATATATAGCACATTACACATACAGAGTATATATGTAACCACATACGACATATATATATATATACATAATGTTACTATATATATAATATATAATTTATATTTATGATGTACAAATATAATTTAGTTAATTTACCTTTGTGTATATGTACTATTATCCAAAAATTATATGAGTATATAATATATATATATTCGAATCATTACAGTTATAAAATGTCCGAAGATAAATGATGTAACTGATGGATATTACGCTCCGCCTAAATGTGAACTAAAGGGGCGTAATTACAATACAACCTGTTACATAATATGCGACCCCGGTTACGAACATAGCGCTATCAGCTCGAGAAGGACGTGTTTGTCTAATAAAACATGGAGCTACGCCGCAGAGAATATTAACTGTACACGTTAGTATACGTCTCGTATGCACTATCGTATTGAATACGCGTACACACGTATAACAGGAATTAAGTGCGTTAACATTACGTTGGATTCTAAACTATATATTCTATATAAAAAAGCTGACTATGTTTATGAAGACGTTATTTTGATGAGTTGCATAGAAGGCTACCAATACGAAAATGGGCATTTCAACGCAACTTGTGCAGCGGATACGTCCTGGAATGTAACGATGATACCCACGTGTAAAAGTTAGTTATAACATGTGATATAGCATGTGATTAGTATTCGGATGTTTTCAATAAGTATGTATTATATATTAGATATATTGTATTTTTATATTGAGAATTTAACAGATGTCACTTAAAATAGCAAAATAAATAAATTTTAAATTTTTTCTTTTTAATTTGTTAACAGATTTGAAATATTATCTTTAAAAGTATAATGTTATGTACATATATGTTTAAATAATGATATTATATGTAATATAACTTATAAAAGAAGCATGTTAAAATCTGAATAAAATTTTAAATTTATATTATTTAATAGAATTATATTTAATTTTTATAATATATTATATTTATATATTTATATTATTTTGTATATATTTTATATTAATATTTATATTCATGATATATATTTTAGTTTCTATAAATATAATGATGTATTTGTACATGATGTATTTGAATAAATATGTGAACATATAATCCTAGCTTAATCCTAGATTAACATATGTATTTTGTTTTCCGGACATTATAATAATAAATATATTTATTTGTTATACAAAATAATGAATATTAAATAAAACTTAATAAATTCAATATACATATTTTGTTTAATACATTGTTCAATATATTCAACATTATAGTGTTAATAAAAATATATAATTTCTATAATTTTAATGAATAAGTTTAGTTAGAATATTTAGTATATTATAATATATAATATATATATAATATATAATAAATATATATATATATATAATAGGGGGATCAACTCAGGTTTTCTAGTTACGACACATCATGCAAAGCCTTAGATTATTCCTGTCGATTAGCTGATCGTTGGGTTTAATCAATGCATTTCTATTTTGAAAAATCCTATTTCTACCGTCGAAAATTCTTGACATTTTGAATAACGATACATTAAAATCTGATTATAATATATTTGGTTATTTAATTAACAACGTATGTCCATTTATTGACTATTATACATGCAACAGCTTGCATGTATGCACCAATAATATTATAAGCTGGTCATTTCGGGTATATATGTTCAGGTGTATATATATATCATATACATCATATAATAAATATTTATTTGAACTCTATATACGTATATTTCTCGGTAGGAATAGTTTGTTTGAAACTCGGCCAAATTCAACATGGCGTCTATGTACCGGAAGCGTGTCAACGAATTGACCAGTACTACGGCCAAATGTGTAACATCACGTGTGATACTAGCTACAATAGCCTCGTAACCGAGCCTGTGAGACAATGCCTAACAAACAACACGTGGTCATATCAACAATACGACTACGATTGTACAGGTAAGATGCGCTGATCGAGAGGCGATGATTCACTATTTGTTTATAGTATGCGTATATCGGCACATGTATACGCACATTAATGAAGTTATTTAATAGTGGAGAACATTCCAATATTATAATATTGTATACACATTATTTATTCTAAAGACTTCGATTTTGTAAAGTATATTTCCGTTTAAAATTAATAATAATAGAATATCTCTATTATAATGCGTAGCTTACCTACTTATTTAAAGAACTTACTTAATTACACAGTTAAACATATAAATATTGTTGTTGTCTACATTAAAGTATACAGTAATACATGTATTATGTATGCTAATACTACACGCTAGTGATACAATGTGGAGTGCCGAGAAACACGGAAGGCCTGCAAGTGAATTCACCTGACCAACAATACTGCTTGCCCGGATGTACACTTAATGTAGAATATCGCATTGAATATAACATGATCTCCGGACAGGGTCATTATTATTGTCAGTCAAATGGGCAATGGTCATCAATATTACCTACATGTATTAGTTAGTATGATATTTATATATGTTTGAATTAAGTTATAATTATAGTTATGTTAATATATATATATATATATATATATATATATATATATATTCTCATATACATATTAATAGTATAACTACAATACTACCATAATTACGTATGCACACACATATAATAGGAAAAGTATGCAGTATTTTAGAGACACCAGAGAATACAGAACATATCACTCACCCCACATATTACTACGCTACTAATATAACCTACAGTTGTATTGAAGGTTATCAGTTGAGTGATGGATACCTCGTTAGAAAGTGCACACTCGATAACACATGGTCTGGATATAAGCCTACATGCACTAGTACGTATTCCACACTTGTTGTAGACATTACTTGATATGTATATATATAAAGGTATACTTTTAAACTAGATTATTAATTTATATTATATTATAATTTTACGATATTTGTATATATATATATATTTAACTCTCGATATATCGTACTCTCTATATCTCAGAAATTACGGTAATTCAGAATTTTATTAATAATAGTTTAGTTTTGTCCTGTGTTAGTTTAAATACTTTTAAATATAATTATATATCTCATAAATTAGACATATCAGAAATATGTACTTGGATACTTACATTCCGATATATCGAAAAATTACTATATATATATATATATATATATATATATATATATATATATATATATATATATTATATTATAACTGTTGTATATAACTAACATATTATGATTTATTATATGATTTCACGATATTCGTTTGTATTTATGTATACAGTTAAATCTCGATATATCATAATCTATATATCTCGGAAACCCGGCCAGATCAGACTTTTAAATATACCTAGTAAATATATATATGTATATATTAGCATATTTCGATATATCAGACACATTTACTCGGTTATCTGAATTCCGATGCATCGATAGATGACTGTATATATATATATATATATATATATATATACATTATTTGAATGTATATTATTAGATAAAATATAAGATCGTGTGGTAACATCGGCAGTTACAACAATTCTATAATAACCATTGTTTCCATAGTAACGCAATGTGGGCCTTTAGTACGCGGCCTTAACTCTCTGTTCACGGTGTAGGGATTTAACTATAGCACCGTGGAAACGTACTACTGTAAACTAGGCACTAGTTATCTGAGAGGTAACATCAATCGTACCTGTCAATCAAACAATCGCTGGAGTGGAACCGCCCCCGAATGTATAGGTTAGCGGTAAATGTGGGTGTTTACTATTGACAATCATATGATGTATTACCAAATCATTATGTGGTCGATATATATGCATACAGAATTTATATCGATATTATTTTGTTAAAGTTTATTTATAAATATAACATTAATGCTATAGTTAAATGTATATATGTAATATATATATATATATATATATATATATATACATATATACATATATACAATTAAATAATAATATATATAATAAATATATATGTCTAATTATTTATTTATTTAGTTTTCATTATTTTATTTTAGTTATTTTATTTTATTTGTCTTATAATACAGGTATACCTTACATTTATTTCATCCCAAGCAACCAGAAACTAGTTGCAGAAACGTAACATTATAGGTCAACTAATATGTTCCAGTAAGTGGTAAAATTATAGGTAGTTTGTGAGAAAATAAATGGTTTCCTTTTACATATATAAAATCAATATTGAAACGTATAATGTACCCATAAATAAACACCTAGTGGAACGTATAATTTTACCTATAAATAAACACCCAGTGGAACGTATATTTTTACCCATAATTAAACACCAAGTGGGACGTATATTTTTACCCATAAATAAACACCTAGTAAAACGTATATTTTTACCCATAAATAAACACCTAGGGTAACGTATATTTGTACCCATACAAATAAACTTACAGTAAAAAAGAAACGTAAAACAATTCATTCATTTATTACAGAATCAATTTTAGTTACTGTGAAACCTACCTTCTCACTCTTCTTACCTCATAATATAATATACATTATCACTTTTCCCCTATATTCTAATTTAGTGACATTTGCTGTTTTTAATATTTTCAATTTTTGATTTTACTGGTATTACTATCAAGTCTAAGGACCTAATCCTCTAAATCTAGGTTACTATCAAACCGTGTGTATTAAACATTCCATTATTACTACCCTTTCCCTGGTAAATCTCCCTATTAACATATAATTACTACATATTTCCCTTGTACCCACTTATTTTCAAGGCAATTGTCCCTTTCCAAGTTGCCTGACATACTGAAAAATGTTGCGGTTTAAATTATTATTCCTACACCATCTACTAGTATGTCCATCCATTCCAAAGGTAAAACATATATCTATATCTGTCCAATTAGATCTTAATCTAACATCCATCTGAGTATATCTCTTGTATAATTGTATTATATGTTCCTCCAACATACTAATCTAATAATCTTTATTAATTACTTCGCCTAATACCTTATTCTAATACCTTTCTACCTTATAGCATATACCACCCATATTACTCATATATTCAAATTCCTCGACATTATTCATATTTAAGAAACACTTTTCACTTTCCTCGATATTAACAAATATCTTTGAAATTAGTAATACAATATTTTTTTTTGAATAACTCTATCATTAGCCACTCCAACCCATCTACATCCTACTTAAAAGATAAGCCTAATGTTAAAATAAAATATATAAACATAGTAATATTCCCTTTTCGGTATTTCTTCTTCACTAAATCATGTTGCTTCTCATCCTATAACCTTATCTACTATATCTCTTCCTTAAACTCTTAAATATATGATATTTATTAAAATAGTAGTGTCTAAAATTTATATTTCTTTTTGTATCCACCTATATATGATTTAAGCTATACCCTGCCACATACTCACCCTTATGCCCTAATAAATCTTCACATTCCTCAGCTCTTTCAATCCACTCCACAGCATCTGTAACCTCATTAAAATAGTATAATTTAACATATGATAAGTATGATGATAATCTGTTTATTAGGTACTAAAATAGGGCCCTTCGCTCGGGCGGGAAGGTAATAATAATACTAATAAGATAATTACAATAATACGATAACATTTAGATAATAATAATACTTTGAAGATAAAACGAGAAAGAAATAACGAATACAAAAATAATATGCTGGGTGATTTTGTGATTATAGTTAGAGAAAAAAGAAGTAACATTTATAAATCGTTTGTGGGATCTAATATAGGTGTTTGTATGAGGGAGGGAATTCCATAGAGTTGTATCGGAATTTTAAAAAGCTCAAGAATTCATATATATATATTTATACATATTATAATATAACATTATAAACAATTGTATTTGTAAATATTATATATATATATCCTACTAATATAGAATTATTTATATTTACATATGTATTAGCCATGTTAATATCATAACATTAACTATTTACTCACAGATGTATTATGTCAGACACCTGTTGTTATATCCAACACGACAGTGTCTGTCGATTCCCTGGCGTTAAACGGAATAGCTACTTACGAGTGTATACACGGTTACATACGCACATCCGGTAATGCTTCTAGAGTCTGTGACGGTTACGACTGGCTCGGTGAAGACATAATTTGTCAAGGTCATTTAATATATACACTCGAATTAATCACACAAAATAGTGAATATTATATGATATATGATTTATATAAATATTTAACATCGGTAAAAGTCATTATTTCTATTAATATGTGACATCTATATTTAGAAATAATTTGTGGAAATACGTCATCGATAAACGAAACAATTAAAGAATCTTTTGGAAATAAATTAAACTCTAGAGTATCATACACCTGTATAGAAGGATATGAACCTGTCAATCAACATGAGTCATCTATGATAATGTGTCAATCAAATGCACAGTGGAGTGATACGTTATTCGCGTGTCAAAGTTATTATATATATATGCAATGAAAACTGGAATACTCGATATTGGAGAGACCGATAATTCATATTGAGTTAATGAAATTAATTTTTACTCGTTTTACCGATTAAAATACAACCAAATATTTTTTAAATCGATTAATCGCGATTTTCGTATAACCGCAGTGATAAGTAATCGAATTTTCACTATATGTAATATGTTATGTTATAATATATAATTGTATTTTATATGATTAATATATTACCATATAATATATATAGAAATTATTTGTGGAGTACCACAACGAAAAGAAAATACAAATATAAATTTCACGACGGTCGATTTAAATTCCACATATATAATTACATGCGGAAGTGGATATAAACAAGATACCCCAGAAATAGTAGTATCAACTTGTTTATCAACCGAGAAGTGGTCTGATGTATCAATACATTGTGAAGGTGGCTTAAATATAATTTCATTATAATTATAATAAAATGTATATTTATAATAAAACATATTCTATTTGATACATACATATTTATACATTAATATACACGTATACAATTACATTTTTCACATATAATATATGTAACTATATATATATATATATATATATATATATATATATATATAATATTACTAGATAATATTCCTTCACAGCAATCCCGTGCGATATGCACTTAGTACTAACGCTCGATTCCGAATTCGTTGATGCCGATGCTGATCACTCTTACTCCGATACTGTGACGATAAAATGTAAATCTGGAAAGTTGTTAATAGGGGGCGTACCATACGAACTTGTCTAATGGACGCGTCATGGTCTGGTAAACAAATCCAGTGTAAAGGTTAACGCTTTTAATTCATTATACATTTTAAAATATTTGTCTTGAAAAATTCATAAGTTACTTATGCTAATACTTATGCATAAGTTACAAGATAATCATGAATATATTTAATATTTATAAATATATATATATATATATATATATATATATATATATATATATATGTGTGTGTGTGTAGCTGGTAATGGTTCGTATCGAGGATGAGGATATAATTGTTGTGATGGGGCAGTTGTTGCCAGTGTTATTACTCTTGGCGAAAGTAAGTTCATTGGGGCATTGGATATAGAAACCCCACATCATGCAAGTCGATACATCTTTATCGACTTTCTTTAGAAATAGGTATAAAGTATTCGCGGCAGATTTTGTTATGACTATTTTTATACTGATATCCTGGATAGAAATTTTATAATCAAATATCTTATTTAATATCATTTTAATATACTTTTATATCTGATTCCCCCCCACAATTACATTGGGTGAACGAATTGATAAGTTCTGCTTTTTCGTTCATCCAAGCTAATGCCTAAACTCTGATTATTATTATTATTATTATATATATATATATATATATATATATATATATATATATATATACATATATATATATATATATATATGTATAAATAAATATATATATAAATTATAAATATTCATATATTTACGTTATATTTTAATGATACATTCAAATATATCATTATCATAATTAAATACCAATTTAAAAAAATTATAATACATTTGATATAATATTTAATATGCATATATTTTAATAAATATAATTCAAACGTATTATTAGACATACATTATAATACATACAATAAACTTGATTAATAATGTATATGCACGTGTCTTTCTAACTAGAGATACAATGTAACGGTATACCGCCAATATTCGGAGGCTCTTTCACTATGGATAAGTCAACTTTTGAAGGAATTCTAACTAGTAATTGTGACGCCGGTTACAAAGTTACCGGAGGAGATACGATAAGGACATGCGGTATATACGAGCAATGGTCTGGTTCACAACTATAGTGCAAAGGTTAACGTCATATATGTAACATAAAATGTATTATTATCTATTTGTTAACAGATAATAGATAGTATATATATAATGCTATTTAAATTAATACAAATATATTTTATTTAATAAGTATGATATAATGATGACGATAAACGGTTTATTAGTATGAAAATAGAGCTATAATAGAAATATATATATATATATATATATATATATATATATATACTATAGTAGTCCTCTTCGCCGTGCGGAAAGAAAATTATAATAAAATAACAATGTATTAATGTAAAAACATTTTCCCATAATCTGCATATGGAAGGAGGGAGAGAATTACATATAGTGAGACCGGATTTTCTATAAGCCATAGAATTTAAAGAAGTTTTACTAGAGTTCCGGGAGATAAGGAGAGAATAATTTTGATAACAAATGAGAAGATATTATGGTTTTTGAATTATATAGATAGAATATATGAAAGAATTCTTCTTCTTCCATTAATGTATAGATTAATGAATTATTGAGATGAAACATAGTTTACACCTGATGTAGAAGGGTAGCCATATAATAGGTGATTGTTTAGACGTTATAACAAAGTAGTCCAGTTGTTTTATACAGTAATTAGTCCGTATTGAGGAACTGATCATTAGATTTACTGGATATTTGAATTTATCATGAAGTAGATTCATTAGGGAAGAACAATAATCAAGTCGGGAGAGTATAATATCATTTATTTGTATCTTCTTAAGATTTCTAGAAAATGACTTCCGTATTATTTTAATTCTGAAGAGATGTTAGTTAGAGGATTTTGTAATGGATGATATATAATCAAAGATAAATCTAGATTTTTGGAAGAATGGGATGGATATATAAGCATGTTATTTATAGTAAAGTTTGGAAAAGAAGTAACAGAAGAAGACAAATTACAGATTGTTTGAGAATGTTAAGTTTAAAATCTTATGCAGTTTATACACTCGATAACTTCAGAGTTAATGACATTATGGAACTTAATTGGGTAAAGGTAAATAAATGTATATTATTCCCAGCATTCAACTTATATCAAAACTTAAGTTGAACTTAAGTTCAACTAAAGTTTAACTTAAGTTTTGATATAAGTTGAATGCTGGGAATAATATACATTTATTTACCTTCACCCAATTAAGTTCCATAATTATGTTATGATATAAGTTTTTATATTAATAAAAATTTGAAAATTTATTATCAATTTATTTTAATCAAATAAAGAATAATTTATGTTAACGTTAAGTTTTGATTCACGATTATATTATTAAATATTATATATTATATAATTTGGTACATAAGTTAAATTCAATTTAAATTATGAAATTAAATTGAGATTAAGTTAGCAACTTAAGTTGAAATTAATGTAGATGTAAGCAACATATTTATTTAAATATTAATAACTTTTTTAATTTAATTTAAGTTTAATAATTATGTTACATTATTTAAGTTGAATATAGTTATGATTTAAATATATTATAAACGTATGTTACATGAATTAAGTTCAATTTAAGTTAGGAATTTACGTTCAAATTAAGTTAGAAACTTAAGTTTAACTTATGTTGTTAATGTATACATCAAAAACTATAGGTATTACCTACCGTTATAGGTACATTTTTAAATATATAACATAATATTCTTTTATTTATTTTAATATATTAATTATATTATTATTAATATAAATTAATTATTAATTATTATTTTAATTTGATATTTAAGTTAATATTCTGAATTTAATAATTAAGTTATTATATTTAAAAAATAAATTAATTAAGTAATCCTTGGGATTTTTCAAAATGACCATAATATCATTCAAGTGGAATATTGAACTACTATATAAATAATAATTATATTGTTAATACAATTGTAAATTATAGTGAACTATTGTGAAATTATACTATATAGCACAACAGTGCTCAATATTGAATATATAACAAGTATCTATTGATCGAACATTGTATTTAATATTAAAATACTTAATATTGAATTTAAGTTTTAAATCTAACACAAAATGAAATTATATAATATATTGTAATATATGAGTCAATACTTATCTGATAATATATATATATATATATATATATATTTAAGAACTTAAGTTGTACTAAAGTTTTAAACTTAAATTAATTAGATGCCATCAACTTAAGTTCAAATTAAATCCTTGGTGTAAGTTGAATGATGTGTTACCAAAAATATGGTAATATTATATATATATAGATATTCATGAGAGTGTGACCTGCATTTCTAAAATCTATGTTATTTAGTTAATGACACATATATATATATAAATATATATATATATATATATAACTTTTGATAATAACTATATGTATTATCTAATATATAAAGTGTCAATAATAAATAAACCTGCATATATATTATACAAGACGGCATTTTTATATTTGAGCGATATTTATAAAACAAAAAATAAATATTTTCTAAAAAATAATCAATATAGTAACAATAAATTAATATCATAATTATATATATATATATATATATATATATATATATATATATATATATTATTTAACATATATTATAACACATATACCAGGCTATATAATGTATTTTACATAATCAGTTACGATATTATATTTACTCGGTAGTATAATAATTAGGTATTTTGTTAACATTAAATTAAAACTAACAGATATAAAACTTGATTTACTTTAATTAAAAAAATAGAAATAACTTTTATATACCTATATCCATGAGTAGTAAAATAATATACTCATAATTGCGTTAAAGGTGACTCAAGTGAGAAATTTGTTATCATTCATATTCACAAATAAATAGTTCATTAATATTTTACAGATTATTTAGGTTTCATTATATTCACTCTTTATTGAATTTATTTTATATCACTTAACATATTTCTTAATGCTGAATTATTAATATATATAATTTTTGCCGAAATATGTACTGATATACTTGAATATTATGCTGAATTAATATTTATTTATTAAATATATATATTACACAATATTACATTATCATTATATTATTCACAGAGATTATATGTCCGAATGTGAAGAAATCACGCGAAGAACATTTACACGAAATGATAAACGGCCACCGATTGACTGACATCATAATATACGCATGCGATGTAGGCTATAGATTATGTGACACGTGTAATAGAATTAGAGTTTGTGAAAACAATGGAACCTGGGATGGGGTGGCACCCACTTGCGAAGGTTTAAAGTATGTTCTAGCTATATGCGTTGCTATACATATGTAATGTGCGTTAATTTACATATGTAATATGCATTGATGTATATATGTATACATTGGTGAAGTAAATGATTTAATTTTAATATTCCGAAACGATTTGTTCAAATTGTATTACATTTCGAAACGGTCTTAGAAAAATTGTATCATATAATTCGACTATAAACTATAGTTCGAAACCATTTCAGTTTAAAATAGGAATATTTCGGTATTACTATAGTTATGACACTTTTTCAAAATAATCAAATTAATGAAGTATATACTACTCACGTATGCATTCATATGCTAACATTAGTTTATCAATTGTGTATCGGATTCATATAGAATAGGATACTTTTTCATACTAATACACCTTACGTTATAATGTTTTAATTGTTCATAAATATGTCAGTGGAAATGTTATTTCAATAGTATTACAGAATACAATATCTAAAATTAACTTAACTTTATTATATTATCATATCTAATTTCATATTTATATTATAGATATAATACTATTATTTAAACATAATATATTTTTATATACCTTATACTTTTTGTTTTTCTTTTAATAATAACACACAATACATTTCATAACATGTACTGTTTGGTACGCTTATATATGCAGCATCTTATGCTTACGTGCAATACACACCAATACCACCACCATAACTACTACTACTACTACCAGCGGTCAAGTGTATACTACCTCCGAGTATACCTAACGCATTTACCAATGAAACCGAGGCTACATTCACTCAGACCATCAGTTATCGTTGTACTTCCGGTTTCTCTTTTTCCGGAGGCGAAAGTGTCGGATTGTTATATTGTTCTTCCGACACATCGTGGATAGGTCAGGATGAAATCATCTGCAGAGGTTTTGTTCAGTGTAATATCACTAGGTTTATCAACTGTATATAGTGATACACTATAACTATATTTAATTTTATTATTTATATTTATATACATAGTTAATCATTAAATAATATTATATATATATATATATATATTACTAACAACACCTAATTATCATATGACCTTGAAATAGGAATTGAATGTTCGTTTCCTAGTTCCGGAGATAACTCATTTTCCAGATTTACGAGTAGAGAGATTGGTCAAAACTCAACTTATATTTGCAAAGATAATGGTAAATTTCCATTCGTTACGATTTCTGGAGATATTACTAGAGAATGTTTACTTTCTGGTGAATGGAGTGGCGAACCTTTAAATTGTGGAAGTTAGCCTAGTTTTTATTTATGTTTTAGTCGAAGGAATGTATTAATATGGTGTATATTCGTAATGTAATTACACAATATACATATAAGTATATGAATATATTCATATGTATACATATACAAATATTAGTAATATATGTTAACGTGTATTATTATATCCAATATTATTTTAAATTATTTAAAAAATTACATATATTTTAATTAATACAATACAATATACTAAGCATGTTACCTATAAATGTATATTTAAAAATAAATCAATATAGTTATTGCATGCGAGAAACCAATATATATCACGAATTCAACAAACTATCCTAACAAAATTGGAATTTCTTTAACTGAAATCTATAAAGTTAGTCAGATTAAATATTATATTAATATACTATTATGTGCTTTTAATATTAATAGAATTAATATATTAGTACACAAGATATATATATATATATATATATTTATTACACATATCTACAAAATAAATAAATATAGAAATGTCACCTTATTAAATAAATAATTATAAACATATTAATATTATTTGAGTGTGTTGATCAATGTATACGTTATAGGGTAGGTACCATATAGGGTTATATTACTATTTAGGGATGAATACTGTTATAGGTAAATATTTAAAGTAGAGATCAGATAAAAGTCAGTATTTTATTTTTTTTAAACGATTTATTTTTCTATATGATTCATATATAATACAATATTAATAATGATTTTCACATTGGATATCATTGCTGCATACCTTGCATTATTCTGGAGATAATGTAATACAAAATGATTAATGTATACGAGGTCAATAGACGAGTTCACTTTTTATAATATAATTAAGTTTATGAAATATATAATATTATATATTATATATTCATATATATGATCATTTAAGAAAATACTTAATTAAAATGATATAATCAATGGTAGCTATGGTTGTGGTAATCAATTAGTGAGTGGATTTTACACAGTTGTTATGATATTGTATACATAGTGTATACTATAATATATACTTCTGATATGATATGTATAATAGTCTAACCAGACTCCATGAAACACGTGCATATATGAATATAAATATGTATATACAATTAAAGTTATCGTTACAATTATAATACAACTATATAATTCATATTCAAGGAAACACTGTAACTAATTAGCACTACTTTCATGTAGTCTGGGTAGTCTACTATACATATAATATCAGAAGTATTTATTATATTGTAGTAGTTACTTAAGTAACGAAGTGATGTTCCAACTCTTACTACAACTATGAACGTCGTCCGCACACTATAATACCTTACCGCTAGGGGCGCTGCAACAGGTGGGACAGTGGGATATGTTCCCCAACTTTACAATATGGGGAGACCTCCTATGTATTGCCCCCCCCTCCACTTTTACCACAACATTTATTTTGATTTGTTGGTCCCCCTTATATACAAAATCGTTCCAACGCCCGCATTTAACGCTGATAGCAGTAGTGTCGAACATAATGGAATCACACGATATCGCGAACGTATTATATCTTTCCTTATACACATATTTATTATTATTATGAACGACGTACATCGTATGTCCTAGCATTATTGACGAGTTGTCCACACACATATACTACAGCGACTTCACTACAAGTGATAGGTAGAGGTACGCCACTGGTTATAAAGTGAACGCAGCAGCAGCGATTGATGCACTTACTAGGCGATGCATCAGTGTAACCACGTCGTACACAGTGTTTGCCTGGCTACGTACACGCGGGGGGAGATCTGGTGCGAACGTGCCAGACCAATGGCCAGTGGTCCGGTCAAGATATCATATGTAAGAATAGTTTGTATACTATAGATATATGAGTCTATACATGATATTATTTAATTCACACACATACATATATATATATATATTATCCATATTGATGTATTCTAACTATTAATTTAAGCCAATTACTATTCTCTAAAATATAAAATTTTAATTTAATTTAAATTAAATATTCTTTTAACATTCCTTTAAAATATTAAAATATTATAAACATTTATAATAATTTGTATTAACATAATGTTTTAAATGTATCTCCATTATTTTCTACATACGCGTAATTCTACACACATGTATACACATCTGCGACAGAAAGTGACGTCGACTTCTGCGAGATATACGTGCCGGAGGATAAGCTCCCGAATACCCCTCAAGAGAAGATGTACGCAAATATAGGCTATCTGAAGGCTGATCAACGAACGAACTCCATGCTGACCGCTACGGTTTGCGTGGCCACTTGCACCACCGTCATGCTGTCAATCATCATACTGGACACGCCCCTATTAGTGCTACATCTCAAGACCTTGATGTGGCCTAACATTACACATTTTCTATTACGTAGATAGCCACCGTATACGAGAGTGGCTAAAAAGAAACCGCTTAACCTATATCGCTTATACCTACTCGTATTCCTACTGATTTCTCTTTAAACTATTTCAATAATACTATATAGTATAGTATCATATCTATAATATAGTATAATAAATACTACTATAGTACTACCGATATATATGTTGTATTATATATAGGTATAAATAAATATATAATTAATTAATTCTATGTATAACTACCATGCTACCAGATGAGTGAAATAAAGTTATATTATCTTAAACACTAAACATATAGTGTATATATTTATATACAATACTATAAATATATGTATTTATATATAATATTCAAATACAAGTATATATATATATATATATATATAGTGTATATATTATATACCATACTATAAATATAAATACTATTTATATATAATATACAAATATTATTAATTTAATACGTTAATAATATATATATATATAGAATATATCCTTAAAAGTACATCGCCAGGGAAATATGTTTAATATTACATATTCTCTAAATATAGTAGCACGCATACCATATAGTATGTACACAATATAATGTCATCAATAGTTAAAATTAAATTAATATATTCAAATATTAATATTAAATATGAGTATAGATTTTTAAAATAAATAAAAAATAGGAAATAAAACAAGAATCAATAATGGTTTACAATATTTAAAAAACTAGACAGATTTATCAAACCATAAACTTATTTATCAGACTATAATATAAATATATTTAAACTCAGTCGGGTTCAGTAATACTATAGTAAACTATAGTTCATCACATGTGTAGTATTAAGTGCACTTAATAATAAATTAACACCATCTTAACACCACTTTTCTATTTATTCTGGTGTAGAGAATTTATATATTTGAGATGGTACCAATATATTATATATGCAGTGATTATCTAAATACTACATAACTCATGTATAACTACTTCAAATATAACCCTTCACTGTAGGGGAAAGTAACTTAATACGGATACTTTAACAATAAATGGGCTTAACATTTTATGACTCAATATTTGTATTCAAAAATTACAATATATTAATATTATATTATTATAGATATTATTGTGATTTTTAAATTGTATTTAATCTTTATTAAATATATAACGGGGGTCTTGATCTCGATTCGGATATGGGTACCGAATACGGACACTCTGTAGAGTATTAACATATGTGTTATAATACGGACACCCTATATACCACTAGATAAATTATATATTATAGATTAACCAATCAGATTAATTACAATTACATTATTTATAATTAATTTTATGAATAATTTAATATACATTAATTAGTAATTAATTTATTAATTTTTATTAATTAATAATACAAGTTAAGTATCTAAATAATAACTTTTTAGATTTAGCTTCATTAGTAGTATTGAAATTATAACGCAAGCGATTTTTATGAAATTCAGAATAGTTCATACGCTGCGCGCTGATTGGTTATAGGGTATCCATATTAAGACATCTATAATGTCCGTATTAGGTATTTATATGACCTCTAGATATATGCTTATAACTTGATTAATATTTGATAAAAAATATAGCACTTATGCATATAGTGTTTAGAAAGCTTTAGTTTTTAATAATATATTGTTATATTTAATATCGATACATTTGTATATTCTTGAGAAGGTTTTAAGTTGACCATTTTTTACATAAATTTAAAAACGTAATAAAAAAATCAGCTTATTGTATATATCACTATTTATAGCACTATTTTGATTAATTCATAAAATAAAAATACTTATTTAGATTATTTATATAATTATGAATATTTTATTCATTAAATATTTTTTATATTATTTATGGTTTCTGAGATACCGATAGTGTCCGTATTCGGGCACTGTCCGTATTCGGTTACATTCCCCTGTTAGGATATATATTTATAAATATATATATAAATATGTATACATATACTAGGTATATATATATTATTTAGTTTATATAACCTACATAATATCTATCTACACTAAGATTCTATGAATGATAAGTATATAACGTATGCCTTATTTATGTACGTGACACCATATACTACGTAGTATATAATGTACATTATTACAGATATTCATAATGGTTTCATAATATTTTAAGTATGTATACATTTAAATTACCATCTGTTGAATTTATATATATATATATATATATATTCTATTTTTATTATGGTGGAGTCCTTTTATCCCATTCAGGAACTTATATGCAGTTTTCTCTTATAAACTTATAGCCTAAATGTCCTTTCGAAGCCGCTCTCATGTTAATGCATCCATGGTTTTATTTTCCTAATTATTTATTAATACAATATTATATAAGATAAATTCTAAATATTATGTTAAGACCTATGTTAATGTCCTGACAGGGCTCGTACCCGTGTCCTATTGCTTGTGTGTGTGACGCCTTAGCCAACTGACCTATATATATATATATATATATATATATATATATATATATATATAATACAAATACATTTCTTATAATATTATTATTTTATTTTGTAATACACATTAAGTTACAACAATGATTCAAACAAATGGTTAATTTACATTTAAGTAATATATCTATATACTATATTATCATTTTACTATGTGAATTATAATAACATTGAACAGCACACACAACACGTATGTAATAACATCAGTATTACATTACCACCGTTGTGGTGAGTCACCATTCACTTAAACTTATCCACTTTCAACAGGTTGTGTATTATTACGAACGTACTTTCTCCGGGGGAATACTTCAACTTTCTCTTCTGGATAATGATTGTTATGGGTTTTTGTAAGTGGTGGTTATTTAGTTATATAAATATGAACATATAATATATATTTAATATTTTTGTTATTTAGTTATATGTATAATATAGAAATTTTAATTTATAATTGAAATTAAAGTTTATATTAGAATAGTTGTAAATAAAAAGGGTACAAAGTGCAATTATTCTGTGAATTTCAAAATGTCGTCGTAATATGTACCGATACCTTATATATTAAACTCCTGATTCTAAAATTAATTTATAATTAGTTAACATATTAAATTACATTTAATATTAAGATATAACAAATAATGTTTAATTATTATTTAATTGTCAGTCTCTCGTAGAGAACAATGTACTTAAGTCAATAAATACAACCATATAAATCTATCAATAAAGCAATAGTTATTGATTATTGATTTATATAAATTAGTTATATACATATTAGGGGAAAGTAACCGAATACGGACAGTGCCCGAATACGGACACTCTCGGTATCTCAGAAACCATAAATCCTACAAAAAAAATGTTTATGAATAAAATATTCATAATTATAAAAATAGTCTAAAAAAGTATTTTTTATTTTTTAATTATTCAAAATATTGCTAATATATCCAAAACTGATTTTTGTATTACGTTTTTAAATTTATGAAAAAAAATTTCAACTTAAAACCTTCTCATGAATATACAAATGTATCGATATAGTAAAATATATTACTATATTATTAAAAAATAAAGCATTCTAAAAATGTTATTTTTAATTTCTATATTTGTCATCAAATATTAATTATGTTATAAGCATATATCTAGATGATATATAAGTTCCTAATACGGACAGTGTCCGTCGGACACTCTAAATGTCTTGATACGGACACCCTGTAACCAATCAACGTGCAGCATATGAACTATTCTGATTTTCATAAAAATCGCGTGCTTTATAATATTAATACTACCAATAAAGCTAATTCTAAAAAAAATATTATTTAGATACTTAAATTGTATTATTAATTAAAAAATAATAAAAATAAATAAAATATTAACTAATTAAATTACAATATATTTTTCATAAAATTAATTATAAATAACGTAATTATAATTTGTCTGATTGATTCATCAATAATATATAGTTTATCTAGTGTTATATAGGGTGTCCGTATTATAACACAGGGTGTCCGTATTCGGACATGGGTACCGAATACGGACACCCCCGTTATCTATGGAATTAAAAGATTAAAATTTTAAAATTACAATAATATCTATAATCATATAATATTAATATATTGTAATTTTTAAATAAAAATAATGAGTTATAAAAAGTTAAGACCATTTATTGTTAAAGTGTCCGTATTAGGTTACTTTCCCCTAGTTAATTCTCTAATATCTTTATCTAATAAGTGTTCATTACTAATATATAACAAGCACTAGGATATGTTAGTTTTAAATTATATACATATCTATGTAGTGATTTTTTATTGCATGATTTTGATATAATTTATATTGCATGTAATACTACATTCAAATCGCGGCAATCCTAAATATATTTTAGTGATTTAGATACTACTGCTAGCAGTAGGATTTCTGAATACTAATCACGTTGCATCAATTAGGGAGTGTTATAATTCGCAAAATCTTTGATATAACTATATATCATTCGATGTATTACATAACATTAATAGAAAAATATAAATGTTAATATAATATTGTCTATAATTTAACCTTTTTAAATTTTTCTTCGAATATAAACTTTTTATTCTTTGACAAAATTTCAAATGCACTTTCGCTGACACATATGTCGTTATCTATTTGATAAATAATAAAAATACAATCGAAATAAAAGTGATAAGATACTGAATATTGAAATATATATATATATATATATATATATATATATATATATATATATATATATATATATACGTATACTTATTAGAATACGTTATAATTCATTTATAATAATAAATATTAGGAAATGTGCATACAAAATAGCATATGCATATATATATATATATATATATATATATATAGTATATTGATAGTTATATAATTATAATTAATGAATTAATTTAATTTACAATGTTCGTAATTAATATGTATATGTGCACATGTAAAGGATTACTTTATAGTTATAGTGTATTCATTTTAAATTCGTAAAACATATCAACGGTTTATGTATACATAAAATATATATTTAAAATTGTAAATTTCATATATCGAACATGAAATATTAATATAAATATTCAATTATAAATATAAGATAAATAAAATCAACAAACATTTTGATATTTGTTCTATATGTTCTAAATCTGATAGCACTTTTCCGTGTAGATTAAATCTGATATTCCCTTTGATCAAGCCAGAAAATACAGATATACCATTTCCTTGAAAACGTATCAAAGAATATACACAAACATATATAATATAGTATATATATGTGTGTGTATATTCTTATATACAGTTATATTTATTAATATATGTATTAGAATTGAATCTACTAATATTATTATATATTACTATATTACACGATGTTCAGAGATATAGTATATTACATATATGCACATATATATAACTAAAGGTTTTTATATTAAAACTACACGTACACAACAATAAAGTGAATAGGTTTACACAATAATTAACTACATTATAAATATTTAATATACAAATATATTCATAAATGTTCTTAAGATTATTTTTATAGATTATTTCAAGAATATACAAATTAAAAATTATATATATGAATATATATATATATATATATAGGTTTATAAATATTATTAATATTATGATTAATATACAACTGAAAAATATCGATACTTATGATATTCTAAATTACTTCCTCGTAAAAGCTTCTCTACCTTAACCTTGGATATTCATATCCCAAAACTTATCCTACTCTGACTGCTTAACTAATCATTTACCAACAACACACATATATACACATCACAGTCATTTATAGACCGTCCACATACCATCATATTATCCATCACAACATGTAAATTCCCACTCATATAAATGTTAATATTATTGATATTGCATACTCCAGTTCTCTCCATTCTGAACTCATGGTGAGTACTATATCTAAACTTGATATACTTACCGACCACCTCCTTATCTCATTCAAAACTAACTTTACTTTAACTCCTAATCAGAAAACAGATATTACATACAGGCACATTAAGAATATTAATTATATGCTATTTTTAGCTGACTTACATTCTACCTTAGGTGACTACTGTTATTCTCCAGTTGTATTATATTTCATACTATACCATTTACTGGATAATAATTCTCCTTCAAAAACCATATCAGCCACTCTCCATTCTGACACCCCATGGTTTAATACCCACATCATGTCCTTGAAATTATCACTTCGTAACTCTGAAATAGTATACCTATCCTTGTTATATTCATCTTCTAGAGATTCATACAACGTAAAGTCTATAAGTTATAAATTTCCTATGACAAATCTGAATATTATACTCGGGTATTAGCGATCTTGCTTCTGACCGACGAATATATCCCAAAACATTCGTTACTACAATCTATAACTAAAATGTCTTCATTCCAATAATGATGTCTCTTCTACATAATATGTTATAATAAGATTAACTTCATCATAATAAAGATCAATAACAAAAACCCGACTACCAACTATCCTTCAATCATAGTTACCCCAACTATCTCTGTTTTCTTAAGTATATATCGTCCACCATATATATCTCTCACATATAAACTCCTTCAAGAGTCCACTTCGATATCTCCCTCTGATCCTATTCTACTATCTATTTTTAAACTTTATTCCGATTATCTATGTCCAATAATTTGTAACATCATCTCATATTCCCTAAATTCCGGTACTGTTCCCCCTATTATTAAACAAGCAATAATCACTCTGATACTTAAAAACCATCACTAGATGCTAAATAACAAGTCCAGGTGAGTGTAAGGATTAAAAAGATGTGTAGCAATATTAAAATCACCTCTAATTATATTAGATTTAAAGCAGCGGATTAAAAATGTATTAAATTCAATATGGACTAGATTTATATATATATATATATAGATTACGTTAAAAAATAAGAAATACAGAAATATGTAATGTACGATAAACAGGATAACTTAATAATCATGAGAAAGCTTCAGATTATTCATGTCCATGTTCAATAAGTGATGTTAAATAATTGGTTTTATATAAAATACCAACACCTACACATTGATTACCATTAGAACGAGTAATATAGAAGAATGAATAATGTTATGAATATTGTTCAAATAAGCTAATAATGAATCATCAGGAGAGGTAACCTACGTTTCAGTTATAATAATAATATCAATATTACAGTCAGTGTATTACAATGTATGTTAACATTTAAGGGGAATCTTATTTCTTACAGATTTTACATTGGTGAATTTTGTATATATAGTATTTTTGAGATTGTTGGTAAACCATTGGGAAGAAGTGGAAAAAGTAGAAAGTTGTTGACACATTTTTAATAATTAAATAATTAAGTGTTAAGAGTATAAACTATATATATATATATGATGTATACAAATAATTTATACTAAACCTGTATGAATGGTATATTTAGCTTTAAGCTTAACGATATTCTTTATATTGATGTCGTATTTTTCTATTTTGTCTCGTATCATCAGCGCCAGCAACGCTATTTCTGATTTGTCTCCGTTAGGGCCTGCGTATAACACACACAATAGGTTCATTGTCTAGCGATGCTAAGTAACCCTTAGGCTGTGCATTGTGCAGTGCTGTGTGTAGGCGGTACATACATGCGTTTACTAACCAGTCGCTACTAGAAGGTGGCCCAGCGAGTTCTCGAATATAATTAGACCGGGGAACGCCTCAACTTGTTCGTAGAATACTGGTTTCATGTTATTATAATATATATATATATATTTATATATATTTATATACAAAATATTTCATATTACTGAATGACACAACAGAAAAAAAGTTGTATTTAACTCGAAACACGTAAAAGGATAAATATATTGTATGTTTTCATTCTAGAATTAGTAAACTATTAAGTGTTTATAGATATAAATATAAACTTGTAAAGTTATGAATCATAACGCATATATTAAGTTAAAATTATAAAATAACTAACAAATTAATAAATAGCTAAATCATACACACATATATATATATAGTATTACAAACTCTTATAGATATGTTCCTGTAAATCAGATATCTGTGTAGAGTACAGATCGCTGGCGATGTTGTTGATGTTAGTTCGTACCACTAGAATCTAGGTAATGAGTCATAACAGTTGTGATAGGTATGTGTAAGGTATACGTGAAATGTCGTTGTCATTAAATCACGGGCGACATCAACACAAAATATAATATATTTGTGAATCCTTTTAGGAGGGAAAATCATATTACTATTATAAACTAGAAAACAAACACAAATTCTTCTATAGAAGAATTATATTATAATCTATATTATAATACGTATTATTATTATGGGTATACCCAACAAAAACCATATATGGTTTTTGTAGCAGGAAAGTTGATCATATTAGCAGGTGGACCATTGATATATTGCGTAGATGAAATGTTAACTTATGTACAGTGCACTGTACACTGTACAATGGACAGTGTACAATGGACAGTATACAGTGTATATCAGTCCACCTGATTATACTGTCCATACTACAACAAGCACACCCTATATTATTATACCTAACCATGATATTCTTAAGATCGCTGTTGCACTTCGCGATTCTCATTTCGATGTCCTTAGAGTGTAATGTCGATGGTAATATGTCATCTATTGACCTCTAAACAACGATTACGTATATATATATATAGTAATGTTATAATATATATTTAATAGAAAATTAGTTATACAGTTTTTTTAATATTATATTGTTCACATTTAACGCTATATAGTTATATATATATATATATATATATATATATATATATCTATAATATTTAATAATTAATTTGAATATTATGTGTTATAAACTATAGTTTAACCTATTATAATATACCTTTTTATGCGGTTTTTAAACTATTCAGATATAATCAAAGTTATAAATGTAAGTATACTTTTTAGTTTGGAAACACCTATATATTATTATATATATATCACAGATTTTTCTAAGAAATGCTTCGCTAAATTTGTGTATATATGTTAATTGTGTAGTCTTATGAGACATATACGACTATATATAAATGTCAGACAAAAATAACCAGACTATATATATGTATATTAAATATTGTAATGTTATAATAGTATCCATGGATATTATTGCAATAATAATTAATCAAACCAAATTAATAGCCTTCCTTTCTTTGATATTATGATATAGGTGTATCGATTCATTCACCTTTTTCTAATGAACATATTTTAATTATATTATAAGTATAATTATAAATATATGTAAAATAATTTATTTTATTTTATTTTTAAGAAATATATAAAAATAATTCATATATTTTATAAAATGAATACATATTATATAATATTATTAATATGATATTACATTAAATAATGTTGATATCCGATATGTTTACTAGATTATTATATATATAGAGGAAAGTAACCTAATACGAACACTTTAACAATAAATGGTCTTAACATTTTATGGCTACATTTTTTTATTCAAAAACTACAATATATTCATATTATATGATTATAGATATTATTGTAATTTAAAATTGTATTAATCTTTTTATTTAATAGATAACGGGGGTGTCCGTATTCGGTACCCATGTTCGAATACGGATACTCTGTGTTATAAAACTAACACACTATATACCACTAGGATATACTCTATATTATTTATGAACCAATCAGATAAATTAAAATTACATTACTTATAATACATTTTATAAATAATTTAACATAATGTAAAGAGTAATTAATGTATTAACTTATATTATTTTATTAATAAAGTAAAGCATCCTAATAATAAAATTAATATGTAGCTGCAATGAAGGTATTATTATTATAACGCACGTAATTTTTATGAAAATCAGAATAGTTAAATACTGCGCGATGATTAGTTATAGGGTGTCCGTATTAAGACATATATATGTCACTCTATAGAGTGTCCATATTAGGGATTTATATGACCATTAGATATATGCTTATAACTTAATTAATATTTTATAAAAAATAAAGAAATTATGTTGGGGAAGTCTCCGATTACCGACCCCCTCCTAATATCGACCACCTCTCGTTTCTCAATAACTATAAGAGATATAAAAAAATTATATACATGAACTGTTAGTAATTTAATGATAAATATGAATAAGTATTTTGTATACAAAAATATTTAATCCTACAATTGTTATTTGATCAAATGTAATATTCTGTTTTTAATTTTTAAATATTTGAATAATAACTTTTTTTAAATCACTGTAAATATATTATTAATTAAAAGAAAACTTAATTTTGTGCCTAATATTGTAGATCAATAAAATGTTTATAAATATTAGAAAAATAATTTAATTTGAATAAATATTAACCAGTATATCTTAATTATAGCAACCCATATGATTTTCCTATTATCGACCCCCTATATTACCCTAATACCGACCCCATGTGATTTATGATATCCATTCAAAATATATCCGTAGTTTACTTTAAAATTTGTTATAAATTGTTTATGTATCATTGATATATATTTAGGATTCATGATTCCAGTTGATTATATATATACTGATTAATAAATAAATATTAAATAATAATATACACTATTTTAATATAATTACTATAAAGTTTAAATTTAAATTTAATATTACTATTAAAAAATAAATTCAATAAAAAATAAATTGCGTGCATGTTATAAATAATTATATTTATGTACTACTCTACTATTTTATTGGATATTATAATACTACAATTATGTATACCACTATTATTTTAGGAGGTCGGAATAGGAGAACGGGGTCGGTATTAGGCACATGTATCCGATTACCGACCCCCCTGTGCATTCTTGTAAATATAATTATATCACAAATTTAAAATAGCCACATTATTCATTGCCATAATATTACCCTAATTACAAAATTTCATATAAATATATTTAATATTGAATAAGTTATTACAAATATTCTTGTAGGGGTCGGTAATCGGGGACTTTACCCTATATATATATATATATATATATATATATATATATATATATATATATATATATATATATAATGTTTAGAATGCTTTAATTATTAATAATATATTGTTATTTTTTATATTGATACATTTGTATATACTTGATAAGGTTTTAAAGTTAACATTTTTTTTCATAAATTTAAAAACATAATACAAAAATCATTTTATTGAATATATCAACATTATGTTAAATAATTAAAAAATCAGAAATACTCATTTAGATTATTTATATAATTATGAATATTTTATTCATTTATTTTTTTTTAAAGATTTATGGTTTCTGAGATACCGATATTATCCTTATTCGGGCAATATCTATATTCGGTTACTATCCCCTATAGTCAAATATATATATATATATATATATATATCAGAATTTAAAAGACCGACAAAATGTATATAATATATCGAGTTTCTGTACAAAGCAAAACTAGCATGCGTAAAATGACTGAATTATTTGGGTTTTTGATAGGTATTGAGAGTCTGATATATCGAGAGTCTGAGATATCGAGAGTTGACTTTACGAATATATATAAAGTAAATTAATAATACTAACCATTAGTTTGTTATTGATGTTATTCAAGAAAAGCAATACGATTTGACCGTATATTATCGTGAATATAAAGATAAATATAAATATGTAATTCTCCCTGTCATTGTACAGTGGTGTATTCATCTTCTCAACTAAATTCTGCAATAATAATGATATATATCATTATACTTATATAAGTAATAATAATTATAATAATATATTGTAAACTTATATAATGTATAATATATTTGTATCGAATTTTCTCGATGCATTCGTCCAAATGAAAATGTTGAAAATAAGGGGAATTATCAGAAATTATCCGATTAATATAATTATTAATATTATTTCCGATTAATAAACAAATTAATAAACCTTCCAAATTTTAGACTGAGCTTCCAATAATTTGCTAGAAAATAATATCGATTCATCGAAATACCTGGTAGCTGCCTGATGTAATAGCGAATTAGTGTAATACTGAATTATATAACATATTATTACTAACGTTATCGTCTGTATTGTTATTATGTAATAGCGATAATAGAGGGTCGATAGCGATGTGTTGTAAATGCGGTGAGTATCTGATGACGTAATATTCCATTATCATAAACAACACATTACAAATGTATGACACATCATAATGTATAGTATTGGAATTAGTTAATATTAATAGTAATCAGTATGTATAATGTATGCATATCGTAATCTATGTAACATACCTTTGTGTATCTAAATATACGGATTTTAACGTGTGCGCTAAATTATCCATATTCGTTAAATATCGGTTAGTCCTTTCTTTAAAGTATAGTATTCCTGATGTAATAATTAATCACATATTGTATCACGTAATATTTAATTTAATTTCAAAATAAGTTATAATATAATATTATTTAATTGAAAATCATTTTAAAATACTCATAATTTACGTTTAAGATTAACTTCCTTTGCACGATTATATATAAATAGATATCAAAACCTATAATTATTTAAAAATCTCCAACTGTAAGATATTAAATATTTTTATATAATTTTGTCATAGATATAATAATACATCCTTCTATATCCACAGTTATAAAATATATATTATTTTTTAAATTAAAGAAATATAAATATTTGTATTTTATTTAGAAGTAAATATATTGATTTAATTAAATCATAATATAATATTTTAATTATTAATTTATAATATTTAAAAAAATGGTATATCTATGTGTGTCATCTAAATATACTGAACATTTTAACAATTTTAAACTATTATATTTATATGTATATTTATATAAAAAATAAAATAGTTCAGGACGTTTAATACACTATATATATAGAGTAATATTATATATAAAGTAATATAATATAATAGTATATAATATTATATTATATATAAAGTAATATTCATCAAATTAAAAACTGAGAAAATTGCTGCCAAATTTTAGTTGAATATTTTGATTATATTATTTATGGATGCATTAACAATAAACATGTTTATTTTTAATTGTAGGTATTATAAAACATCATGTATACCTATAGGTATATATATACAGAATTAATATATACAACACAATTATTAAATTGTAACTTCATTATACATTATAAGATTCATATATTTTGTAATTATGATTTAATTTTTAAATTATAAAATTATAGTTTCGTTAATTTAAATAGTGTTGTTTTCATTTATTTAATCAAGTTAATGTATCTATATATTTGATATTCGTGTATTCATTGTACTTATAAGTATATTTAATATAGGTTTAACATATATAAAACATAAGCTTAACTTATAAATAAACCTATATATCTCAGAACCCCCGCTAATTCTCTGCACATCATAATGTTCTTATAAATCAGATATTCATACCAATATTTTTTTATCTAAAAATATAATTAAATTGTAATAAATATATTTGTATTTTACAAATATATATAACGTATACGTACACGGATATATCCGTGATCATTAAAACACTCATCTGTCTTAATGGAATATATATATATATATAGTTTAATCAAACCATTATAAGTTTCTATTAATTATTTCTATGAATACACTAATGGACATATATAAATATACTTATTCTATAGAGTATAACTTTCTTTTTGTCGATATTTATATGAAGACTTTTTGAAATATAATCAATCACATCTGTGTATTTATCCAATAATTCATAATTCGATATCTGTTAAAATTAATATTAAATTATAATAACGTTACTAAATATATGAAATTATATAACAATATCGAGTATAATCTAATAGTTTAAACGAATATTATACTGTACTTACATTTGAACTTAAGAACATATTCCTTGCGATATTTAATTCTGTTTTTAAATCTTCAATGTTTTTTGACTAAAATATTAATAATAATTATTATTTATTATTATTTATTATTTATTTATAAAAATCCTAAATATATTTAGTAAAAGAGACTTCGTAAATACGAACTAAATATATGGTCGACGTCGACCTTAAAAGAAAAAAAAACGATTAACAATAATAATAAATAAATTTAGATGAAGATAATTAACATAAACATATATGTATACATATTATTGAGTCTAATAGAGAAAAGTAATACTTCAAATAAATAGTCAGTGAAATGTAGTTATATATGTGGAAACGTAAATAACAAGTGTGTGATTACATAAAGTTAGTATAGCAATGGAAAAGCAGAATTATAATTATATATATATAATAGTATACCTAAAATATAATTTATATGAGGAGTATAAGATTTTGCGTCATGTTAATATGTCAAATATGGTGTTGTGTTATTTGTATTTATAATCATCAACATACACACATTTAAATCTACGAAAAACCAACGTATATATAAGAAACAAATGCATTACATAACAAGTAAACACTGACTATAATAATATATATATAACTATAATATACTATAACGTATACTTCTTTACGAATAATCTAGCTGGAAAAGAATACAAATTCCACACTTACCTAATTTCCCGATGACATTTTATATTCAAATTTCAGAATATTTCGAAATAAATATTGATCACCTATATATCTTATCCTAAACTACAACTAAACATATTGACACGTGACAAATATCTACCTCATGGGGTCTTACACTGCAGTCATATCTTAGTAAATATATATTTTAAATCAAAAAGAATTATATTCAAATTATAAATAATTTAAATATAAGTAAGCATATATATTTGTATTCTTAAAAATTAACCAAAATAAATAATAATAATCTAGGATTTTCTATTAAAAAATATAATTTATATAAAAATATAAAAATATATTATAATATTGACTATTGCTTATATTTAGTATTAATTACAAATTTTAATTAAGATTCAATTTTATTGCGTTTTAAACACATACACATATACATATTAACACCCTAATAATACCAAATATTTAAATTCACATAATTAAGTACATTTCCTATATAGGTCATCTATATATAGACCACAATTTCTATCTATCTTAAAATGAAAACTATACATTCAATATCATGTATCATAACTATAGTTGTAGGTAGCATATAACTTATAAGTATATAATAATATTTATTTATTCTAATCAAAATTATAAATGTTAAATAGTATTAAATATCACCAATTAATTAATAGTTATAGCATAAATATAGCATACAATTAGAAATATATATGTAGTATGAGTCATACTGTATGACCAATAATGGGTTCGAACGAGTATAGATTCAATTGTTTTATTTATAATCACAAACAAAAGACCTTAGCTAAACCAGTGCAAGTGTCAATTATCAATCGTATATCGTATATCGTATAAGTACATTGCTGAGCTGTCAACTTATTATCTAGCAGTGTATATTATAATTCGTTATATTTGCGCGTGTATAAATGCGTGTGTTGCGCGCGTTCTCTTAATTATCTAAATCATATTTTCACTCTACTACACTACCCCGAATTTCCAGATGTCGACTCCGGCGACATACTATTATAAATTTCACCCGGAACCTTCCCGATTCTAAATCTTTCTACTCGTTTTAAATTCTGTCTATTCACCGTCTTCACTTGATCACCTCTCTTTATTATGTAAACATGTTTATCTTTATGTGTCCCTTCAACCCTCCATTCTTCTGTAGTCCATAAGTCTTCTAACTTTCTTCTGCCTAACACTACTTTTTTCACTCTCACACTTTCCCCCACAACTAATAAATCCTCGACTTTACCTCGATTATATAATTTTTGTCGTTGTTTACTTGCTTCCTATAATGATTACATAGCCTGGCAATTGATTTGTATCATTTAGACACATTTACTTCTAACCAGTCATTGTTAAACGTTTCTTCAGTATTCATTATTCTTTCAATCGATAACTTGTCTTCTCTCAGAAACATTAGATAAAATGGAGTATACCCAGTCGAACAATGGGGTGTATTATTATATGCATGTATTAATTTGTCAATATACATCGGCCATTTTTTCTTTTCATTAGTATTTAGCGTTCTCAATAACCCTTGTATTGTTCGATTTGCTCTTTTAACCTGTCCATTACCCATTGGATGGTATGGGGTAGTTTGGCTTTTCTTAATATTAAAAAAATCACATAGCTCTTTAACTATTTTAGAAGTAAAGTTTCTTCCTTGGTCCGAGTGTATTTTCTCTGGTGTTTCGTATACAAAGATCCATTCCTTTAACAAAATTTGAACTACAGTTTCTGCAGTTTGATTTCTCATTACTACAGCTTTAACTAACTTAGAATAACCATCACACATTACTAGTACATTTTCTCTACAATCCGAGGCTCTGTCTAACGTAACAAAATCAAAAAATAATATCTCACCTGGTCTACTACATACTAGACTACCCAACTCTCCCCGTGCTATTCTTATCGGATTTTCGCAATATTACACGTTCTACATCCAGCTATATAATTTCTTACATCCGCATATTTCCCTATCCAATTATATGTCAGTCCGATTCTTGCTAGTGTTCTGTCTACTCCTTGATGTCCATTTTGATCATGTAGTCCTTCCAGAATCGAATTTACCCACTTTGAGGAACCGTTAACCTACGCCCACTTACTGCTATTTCCTTCTTCTCAAATAATATCCCTCCTTCCATTATATATCGTTTAGAATGACCATCTCTTCTCATTTTATCAACAATTTCTTTCAATTTTACATCCGCCTTTTGATCCAATATCATTTCTCTTTTGTCTATTTTATCAATTACGTCTATGCGTAATACTTCTTTGACTTCATCAAATAATTCTTTCATATCCTCTCCGTCTTCATCAATTTCGAATTATTCGTTTCTCCTTGATAGTGTATCTGCTATAATATTATTCTTGCCCGGTCTATACTTAAAGGTTAAATCAAATTGAGCTGATCTAGATTCCCAACGTTGTTCCAGTGCTGATAATTCCTTTTTTCTGTGTAGGAATGTAATCGCGCTATTATCCGTTATGACTAAACATTTCTCACCCATCAGATAGTGGCTGAACTTTACGGTAACTGCCCAAACTATAGCTAGATATTCTAGTTTCTTTGATGAATAGTTTGCAGTATTCCTCTCAGATATTTTAAGTGCTCGACTCGCAAATGCAATCACTCGTTTTGTGCTTTTCTGTATCTGATACAGTACTGCTCCAAGTCCTACATTTGACGCATCAGTTTCCAAAATAAATTCTCCTCCTAAACATGGGCTTACTAAAATAGGTGGCGTACTCATTACTTCCTTTAAACGTTGCATAGCTCTCTCGCACTCTGGATTCCAATCAAGTATTACTCTCTTACTTTTTGATCTTGAAACCGGTTTTCCTTCCTTCTTATTCATCTGCCTCATTAATTTATTCAATGGTTATGTCATTTTAGAGTAACCCTTAACAAATTTCCTATAATACGTACAAAACCTAAGAAATATTCTTAAATCTTTCACTGTTGTGGTTTTTCCCATGTCTTTATCGCTGATATCTTTTCTGGATCTGTTCCTTTTCCTTCAGCTGAAATTCTATGTCCTAAGAATATCACTTTCTTTTTAATAAAGCTACATTTATTTATGTTCAGTTGAAGTCCTATATTTCTTAGTCGTTCCAATACCTTCCCAATCATATGCATGTGCTTCTCAATAGTATTTGAAAATATCAAAATGTCATCTAGATAACAAACTACGGATTTAAACATTTCTTCTCTAAATACCCTTGACATAATTCTTTGGAACGCGGCTGGTGCATTCACTAGCCCGAATGGCATCCTTACGAACTGGTATATTCCAAGAGGTGACGTGAATGCTGTCTTATGCCGATCTTCACTTACTACGTTAATTTGGTTATACGCAGATTTTAGGTCTAAACTACTATAATACTTATACCCTGATACAGTATGTAATAGATCATATAATAATAATCTCATCATCGGATATGCATCTCTCACAGTTTTCTTATTTAACAACCGATAATCGATACATAGTCTCATTTCTCCGTTCTTCTTCTTTACTATTACCATCGGACTGCAATAATCGCTCTCTAATTCTTCAATGACTCCATCTGCTTTTAATTTTTCTAGATGTTCTCTTACTTGTTCTATCTGTGATAATGGTATTCTCCTATATGGACCATTAACTGGTACATTATCCAAAGTTCTGATACTATGATTACCTGCATTTGACCATCCCAATTTTCCACCTTCCTTCATAAATGCTTTTTCATTCTTCTCTAATATTTTAACTAATCTATGTCTTACTTCCATGCTCCCCCATAAACTAATTCATCCATCCACTGTCTATCCCGTATTATTTCAACCTCTATTTCATTCACTCCAATTTTAACACAATGTTGATTCCTATTACACGTATTTTCCTGTATATTTTTTCTAAATGTCATTTTTTCACTTCTATACTCAGGTAATTTATTTAATATATTCATTCCTACCACTTTTAATCTATCGTTTTTTGAAACTAGAAAACCAACTTTTTTAACTAACTTCCCAAATATCTTAATATCGGTTTCAAAATATCCTAAGTACTCAATTACTTCTTGATTTACACACGTTATCTTTAACCACTCAGCTTTCTTTAATTTTTCAATTCCTATTCGTTTAGCTTCACTTATCGGAATAATAGACACTGCACTACCTGAATCGATTAAACACTTTACATTACAACCCTCCATATTTACTACTGTTGAATCACATTTACCCACTAACTTATTTCTCCTACAGGAATTATTCTCGTACCCAGCTTCGACCCTGTATATTGAAGCTGCTAATGATTTAAAGGAACTCTGCAATCCCTCGCCATATGACCTATTCCCTGGCACCTGTATCCCGCAGCTGTCACCAGTGTAGTATGGCCAAGAATGGGTTCGAACGAGTATAGATTCAATTGTTTTATTTATAATCACAAACAAAAGACCTTAGCTAAACCAGTGCAAGTGTCAATTATCAATCGTATTTTGTATATCGTATAAGTACACTGCTGAGCTATCAACTTATTATCTAGCAGTGTATATTATAATTCGTTATATTTGCGCGTGTATAAATGCGTGTGTTGCGCGCGTTCTCGTAAGTATCTAAATTATATTTTCACTCTACTACATATATATATTTAAAAAAAGTATAGTTTAACTAAATTCTCCGATAGTATGTCAGTATTTATACACTTATTCTTAATACTTATACATTACCTTGATTATATCATAAAATACCTTTTTACCTGATAACAAAACTAACCATAATTCTGACTCCTATTTATTAAACACATGATTAATGAACAACTAACAACATCAAGCATACAGAATGAATTAAAATACGCAAAAACATATCGTTTATTAAAAAACCGAAACTCTACTATTCATATATATATTGTTGTATGTTTGGACCGATCTATCGACTATCTTTACTATATAAAATACTGAAAATGATATAAACTAAACTTGATTGTTAACCGTACATACGAGACAACCGGTGAAATTCTTTCCTTAAACTAACTAATACTGTCATTACTAATCTCCTCTATTTTACTATTTGAATAGATCAAATCTCGATAACAACTCCTACTGCTCGACATTACATCTGCATTCGATACTACCATACCTAAAGTATTATACAGACAAAAAATATAGGAACAAATTACTATATATACACACTTGAGTGATTTTAAATTTTATTAGAAATAGAAATTACTCAATAAAAATTGGAAATAACTTTTTAGTGTATATACCATTGTCCACGGCGTTCCTATAGGTTCAATACTTTCCTCTGCTCATTTCTCAATATATCTATAATATTAAAACTATCTTAAACATTATCCTACATTAATTACAACTTATACTTATACTTATACTTAAACGTATACTAATACTTATATGTATATTCTATTCACATATAATTATACTCACCTATGAATAACGTTACTTAAATGTTGTTGAGTGTATATATATAACTACTATTTTTGTATACAAAACTATTTAAATGAAAAACGAAATTTAATATCTATAATAATATTGTACTTAACTAACAATACAGAACCTTTAAACACCTTTACAACTTAACCTTTACAACCTACCTCCGGGAAATCTTACTTAACCAACACAAAATAACATATACATAGTTAGGCATCACTTTTAACAATATATACCCTATATTCTCACTTTAGATTAATAAAATAGGTAAATAATACTACTATAACATGTTTAAAACTACGTACATTGAAAATTTAAAATACGTACGCCTTTCATAAACAGTGCCATAACAATGCCGCAAAATACTATCTCATACTATTATAATTCCCGCCTTCAAAATAAAAATTCAGGATATTTATGATCGACAAAATTAAATATCAACAAAATCAAAAACATAATTAACCGTGATATGCTTACTTGCTTAATTTCCAGGATGATCTTGTTATCTTCTACTCGAGCATCAGTATTTGATGACTCCCGCCAAACATATCTATCTAGTATGCTGGTTCTTATCTCTTGCTTCTTTAGGAGACCATTGTGCACTATATTTTCTTAATATATCTACATAGTGTAAACGCCTGCGACCTCTGTTATCTTTGTCTTGTGTAGGTTCCCATAAAATTAGCGGGTGTTCTGGTAGTTCAGGATGCCGTGCACAGTGTACAGCTATTTTCATCCTTCTGTATTTAATTTTGGAAGAAGCAAGAGGTAATTTACCATACAGATTTATGTTTGTGAAATGTTCCTTCCAAAATATATGTAGGGCTTTACGAAGTATTCGCGTTTATCCAGTGATTTCTGCTGTGAAACGTTCAGTATCCATGATTCAGACACAAATATTAGTTCAGTTTCTACAGTTGCTACACAGAGTTTTCTTTTAAGTAGTAAGTTTATCTTGGACTTCCATATTATGTGCCGTGATATAAGACTGACATACCGACTACAAAATATAACTATACAACAGCAATATTGATATACATTACAAACTAACTGGTAACATTCCAGTTCAGTCCTGATTAGTAACAATATAGGCAATTCGTTCAAATCAACGGTTGGAGTACATCAAGAATGTTACATCAACTATCACCTGTAATGTTCAATATATTCCTGGTGGAAATCATATCGGAAGTACAAAATAATCTAACACAATAAATAGCAATAGGTTATAAGGCAGTGTAGAATCTGAAATATGATTATGACATTGATTTACTAGCGGGAACTAATAAAGAGCTTCAATATATTACCAATAAACTATTTAGATGTGCTAGCAGATATGACATATAAATCAGTTCAGAAAAAAGCTCTTAATACTTCAGCCATGATACGATTATGTGTTATATGGAATAGCCGACAAATATATTTTAATCTGAAATAAAATGTATACCGCTCACTCGTCTTTTCAATATTAAAATATGGAGGTCTGCAAAACTATAATGAAGGGTATTATTGAAGGTTCGCGAAAGCAAGATCATCCTAAGAGACCATGTTTCTCCAAAGTAGCTGATTAGACTAAGATAGGCGCTTACCAACTATTGCACAAAGTACACGATCGCGATGGCTGGAAACAGTGCGTTTCTAAGGCAAACATAACAAACTCGATTCTATCTACGGAGTCACGTTACTACAAGTAGAAGTAAGTATAACTTACGTCAACAATTACAAGCAGCTTATTACTTTACCCGTAATTTACTTTCATATCCTAACCAGATAAAACATTCATCGAATATTAATAAAACAAATCGAGTGATTATTCTGCAATTCGATGGAATACGTAAAAATGTCTTTAATAATATTACTAATTAGTAGATAGTATCTACATATTTATTTATAAAAACTAAAAAAATGTTGACTCAAAAAAGAATACATCGAATATCAAGTTTTTTTTCATTCTTTTAATAAATACTTTAATAATAAGAACAATAATTTCACATTAACATATACACATATTTACAAACACACACACACACACACACACACGCAAACACATACACACATATAGATATGTGTAATTAGTTGTTTTATAATTAATTTACAATATTTTAATAATTATTTAAAATGAAATTTAAACATTTAAACAACATTTAAACAAAATATACAAGTAATAATTATTATTCAGTAACATTTATTATGATAACAACTGAGTATGTATAGGAAACTAACTGTTTCTGTGTGAACATTTGGCCGAAGTAGTATATTATTGAAAGTTTCAACTTTTAAATCATCGATAGCCTCATCAGTAGAGATCAGACTTTCATTCAGGTACATTTCATTAATTGTACTATATAATGTATTATATATATATATATATATATATATATATATATATATATATATATATATATATATATATATATATATATGTATATACATACATATATGTATGTATAATTACTGTACTAACGAGATTCGAGAAGAAACAATCTTCAGAAACACGCAGTCCCTTTCCCATTGCAACTTCTTGATGGAGTTCTCTATACGAAGATGTATGTCGAACGTGGCTCTAATCTTAACGACGCATGAATGTGTTTATTTATGTGTATCGTTAAATAGATTTAATTATTATGTACATGACTTATAATGATATATAGTAATAATAATAATTAATATACATATACATATACACATATATTTATAAAATTTATTTATAATATAATTAACTTGAATTATAATGACGAATGCAAAGATTTTTCTAAGGAAATATATAAAACTCACGCGAAATCGTGTAATCTATTTTTTATACAAAAACTAACAGCGCTGCCTATATAGGGTTAATTTTGTGGAACTTTGTAAATATTATAATGTAACTTCGTATTATACCATGAATTTTTAAAATGAAAAATAATATGCTTTAAATTATTATTTTTATTAAGAGAACTAAGTGTTCATTACTAATATATAACAAAGCAATATGATATGTTGGTTTTAAATGCTATAAATATCTATGTGGCGAGTAAAAGCTAATTTACATTGCATGTAATTTAATAGAGCAATGCAAATATTATAGTATGCAATTCGCCGCAAACCTACATCGATTCGATACTGCTACTAGCAGTGGGAATCTATGAATAATAATAACTGTCACTCACCTGGCCGGACGTGTTCTTATTGGTCAAGAAGTTCACATACAGATACGCCTCCACCGAGATAATGCACAATATGTACATCGCTTTCAGGAAACAATTGAATCTATTGTGTTTCTGTAGCGATCGCTTCAGCTTTACGCTCGATCGCAGGGCTTTGTCACCTGACGTAACATCGTTATGTAACTATTAGGGGCGCTGCAACTGCGGGGGGGGGGGCGAGGGGAAATATCCCCCCACTTTAAAATCTAGGGGGACCTCCTATGTATTGGTCCCCACCCCTCTTTTACCACAAAATGTATTTTAATTGGTTGGTCCCCTACATACAAAATCGTTCCAGCGACCCTAGTAACAATGAATACATCAACTACATAGTGTTATGTAGATGCGTACATAGGTAACATATAGTAACATATACATTGTTATCAATATTATGTGTACTTCTGCTTCATAGTGGTATGTATAAATCTGACATAGTAATGAATACATTGTTATTACTATATTCCCGTATATGTACCCCAATTATATAGGGATATGTAGACACGTTACTATAGTAGTGTATAAGTTATACATCACGTTATTTCTATTGTACTCTATTTAGTGCATTTACTTTTAACGTATGTATATTGTACATTGTACAATGTAAATTGTACATGTGTGTATATATATAACGTATATCCTATAGGGAAACTCTACTATAGATGTCAGCAATATGTATCGTTTTCATAAAATGTACAAGCAAGCGTGTGTGCATGTGAGCTTGCGCGCGTGTGTATGTATGTATGTGTGTGTATGTGTATATGCGTGTGTGTGTGTGTGTGTGTGTGTGTGTGTGAATTTTAACAGTTTTAATCCTATATATTAAGGGGGAACGCATGTAAATAGATATGATAAACAACATTTTGTTTAACTTTATTACTTTAATTATTTAAATATTTTACATAATTATTTCTGATATATATTAAGAATCTTAATTATATATATATATATATATATATATATATATATATATATATTATTCTTAAAGAAAAGCTCTACCTTCAAAATTGTATTTAAAAAAAATTTAAATAAATATTATATAGAATATAATTTCTATATTCATTTATGTATCATTTCATGTAAAGATTAAATATTAAATCTATATTTCTTATAATTTATTGACAATATTTCAAAAAACTTTGATAGCTTTACCACGGAACTTTTTTTCTATTCAATATAAATTTCTATAAAATTCAGTATATTTAGAAAACATTCAAATCATAATAATAATAATAATTAAGTTTTTTTTAAATATATAATCCAATTGTTAACATTTATATTTATTTGCAATATTTTAAATATGTTAACCTATTTGTTTGCGCAGATGTAATAATAATAAGTGTAATTTAAAAGTATGATTTTTGTTTAGAATTGATATAAATATAATTAAATTTTTAATTATTAACTTATATAATTTAATAAAAATTGTACATCTATGCATACGTATGTTATATAAATATATTGACAATTTAAACAATTTATTTTAAGAATAAAATAGTTCCGGACTTTTTAGTAGAGGAATATTCATCAAATTAAAATGTAAATAGCTGTCAAAGTTTAGTGAAACATTTTCATGTACTTAATTCAGATATATTATTTACGTTATTATTTAAAAAAAAACAATAGATAGATATAAACCCTTATATTTTATTTTATATATATTCATTCAATCAAGAGTTATTCAATTTATAAAATTGAAATAATATTCGATAATAAGTAATGCTTTATAATAACATCAACAATAATGTAGTATTCAATATAATATATGTTTATTTTAGTAACCTGTGAAATATAACATCATGTATACTTATTAATATAGATAATTTAATCATAATTTTTAGATGTAATTTTAGATAAATTATTAAATCAATTATTTATTAGATACGGTTTTTTTATTATTATAAATTTTAATTTTGAAGGGGATTAAAACCCAAACCCAATGTAGTATTAAATGCACCTCATATTATGGTATATTATATATATATATATATATATATATAAATTTATATATATATATAATATTTCAACATATATACATACTCATATACATATACATACACAGAATGATATCAATTAATTAAGTACTTACATTTTTTAGTTAAAATATAGTTTTTCGAATTTAAATTAACGTATAATTTTAGCGACTTGTTCTCCTCGGGAAACAATAGATTCATTGTACGTGCGTAGACGACAACGCGAGGATAACAATAATGATCTATGCTTTGTGTTGTATCCTATGCCCGCCATTGCTATGACGTATTCTCACTTGGTTACGTAATTACTCGTTAATTGATTATATAACATACATAAATTTAATATATTATATATATATATGTTTCCATATATATATATTGAATTTTAATTAGAACATACAAGCCTAGGACAATTACCACGTATTACGATACAGGTACTACCGACAAGTAACTACGTCAGCGCGATGCACTACGATGTTGTTACCATGGCAACACTAAATACATACAACCAATCAGCACTAGTCTGTATATTTATAGATAATATAATTATTTCTATATATATACATACATATATATATATATATATATATATGTATTCGAAAAAATAGTTAACGAAATAGTTAAAATGAGTGAAACTAATAATTAAGCAAATATAAAAATAAATTAATAACATTTTTCTATAAATTAATAACATTAATATTAATTTCTATTATACAACATATATATATATTTAATAATAATATTAAAATATAATACAGGGATACACCTTCATAATTTAATATAATTTAATTAAATAATTATACAAAATTTATATAGAAAATAATGTTAATAAGTTATCTATACATTCATAAGTTATTATGATAAATCACTTGTATCCTCGATATATTGTGTACATATAGGTAGTACATATAGGTAGTACCTAGTAGGTAGTACCTATAGTATACTATATACCGTATACGTATAATGAATATATAGGATGATGCATATATGCATAGAGACACTATAGTGTCTATAGAGGTTAAGTTGATATATAGTATGCATATAATGTTAATGATATATATATTCTTTATTTAGACACACATATGCATATAAAAATATAGTTCTCATTTGTATTTTAGCAAAAATAATAATTCATAAATAAATAAGCGATAAAATAATATATAATTAGAACATAATAGGGATGTAAGATTAGTAAACCTGAAACGTTCTAGGGATGCAACAAGTCATCCATGTCGAGATACATCATTTAATAGCATAGCCGATGAACGCTTTATATTTATTATTCAATATGTAGATAGCTTGAACTTGTGATAATGAAGTATGACGATGGAAGAATATCTTAATATTCTAGACTTAATCCGTAATGTCAGCAAATATTTTAAATAGATTATTATCTTTAAATAGGGGATTCAAGGTATTCGCATTTTTAAACAATCATACTAATTATATATATATATATATATATATATATATATATATATATATATATATCCATCGCTGTTTTGTAGATAACCATTTTAAATATATAATTTATCGGAAGTTCAGGCGTAATCAGATAATGTATGCTAAATAATAATAAGCTGATGAACGTGCAACTTTATTTATGCATTTGGTAGAAGATAAAGGAAGTCCATGATTTAAGTAATTACGTTACTGAATACGAGATAGGATTGTATATTCGATGAGGAGGTTATATATATTATCATGTACACAATTTCGAATTATTTTTAGTATGTACAAATTGAAGAATGGAGGTCGAAATTATATTTGAGATCTGATTAATAAACTTAGATTACTATCTAAAATAAATCTAATATTTCTAACAGAATGTTCATGTGCTAAGATAATTATTAATAACCGTCGTTATAATATATGTTTGAAAAGAAGAAAAATTATGAAGTAATGCAATAGGATATATATACAGTCAACTCCCGATAAGTCGGAGTCGCAAAGTGTCCGACTTAGCGAGATGTTCGACTTATCCCAGATTCATAATATCATGCAAATAAGGCATGCGAGGCCGAGCGTGAGTTAAATGGTTACCAAAATATGGAATTATGCACCAATCAATAACATATAATATTGTATTCAATAATATTACTTACTAAAAAAAATATACATTATTCAAATTAAACATTTCTGATATTTTATAAAAAGTCCTACTTATCCAGTATAAAAATCATTAAATTGACTATAATATGTGTCCGACTTATCCAATCCAACTTATTCGATTAATTTAACATGGATCTAGATACAAATCCAACCAAACCAATTAAATATGTCCGACTTATTGAGAAGTCAGGTTTATCCGTAGTCCGACTTACCGAGAGTTGACTGTATTTGCATTAGAATATAAATAATTAGATAATGTATTTAAATATATATTTGTAATTATTATGTTAGTGTATTAAATAAATAATATTTCTAAATAATATAGTCTTATATATATGTAGAGTATTGTATTTAATATATAGACTATATTTTTATTATTCGCGATCTAAATAACTCCCATTTCACATATCTAGTATCATGCTATATATATTTTATTTTATTAGTATTAATTATTGAATACATTATATATAATATATATTATATATATATATATATGTTATAAAGTAAAACTCTTATATAAATCTATTTATGTAATATACATGTATATGCACTAAGTATTGCGTAACATAGTTATATCAACATAACAACTTAAAACTAAATTTATTCTGTCACAATCGGTTAATTGCATATCCATATTAATATGTATTTTTTGTATTTATATTTTTCAGTCAGTATAGACGGTATGTCGTACAGTGTACGTATATTCTTTTTATTTGTTGTTATATAATTTATTTCCTATAAAAGGAACACAACTTGGTGAGATCGACACACTCTTGAATCTTCGTCTCATCGGGTAGGTATTATTATTATTATTATGTTATATTTATGATAATATATTCAACATTTATTTGATTAAATAAAGTGTATAAGAACCTTCACTTTTTTTACATATATATATATATATATATATATATATATATATATGTTATACAGTGAAATCTAAAATTATATCTATTAATTTAATATGCATTTAAATTGAAGTGAATTTAATTTAATTAATTTCTATAGGTTCGTTATTACATAATATAATCGATATATTTGCTTACAATAAATGTATACATATTTTCAGTTCATTGCATAGCATAGTGTATAATTTATTATTTGTTGATATTTTTTGTCATTGTCTGTCAATTTTGTTTCGTTATTTTCCTATAAAATAATGCCACCTCGTCGACATATTTTTCTGAATCTCATCAAAGAAGTACTATTACTATTATTATAATTATTATTTTCATGTATATTGTTATATATGTCTATGATTAAATAAAGTATATAATAACATGCACTGTATTACATATATATATATAATATCTAATATGTATATCATTACTCAATTTAACATAAATTATCGTACGACGTACATTGTATTATTGAAATATGTATAAAGAGAAATATGTAGGAATACGAATATGTACGGTATAATCCCCGTTAAAACTTGTCGTGGGCCCTATAGGTATATATATATATATATATATATATATATATCAACGGTCTATCTATTGAAGAGAAAGTGTTTAATGTTAGGCCACATCATGGTCTTTATATGCAACACCAATAGGGGCGTGTCCAGTATGACGATTGACAGCATGACGGTTGCGCAAGTGGCCACGCATACCGTAGCGGTCAGCATGGAGCTCTTGCGTTGGTCAGCCTTCAGATAGCCTATATTAGCGTACATCTTCTCTTGAGGGGTATTCGGGAGCTTATCCTCCGGCACGTATATCTCGAAGAAGTCGACGTCACTTTCTGTCGCAGATGTGTATACATGTGTGTAGAATTACGCGTATGTAGAAAAGAATGGAGATACATTTAAAACATTATTTTAATATAAATAATTATAAATGTTTATATTTTAATATTAAGAGAATAATAGTTTAATATATATATATATATATATATATATATATATGTGTGAATTCAATAATATCATGTATAGACGTGTATCTATCGTATACAAACTATCGCATATGATATCTTCACCGGACCACTGGCCATTGGTCTGGCACGTTCGCACCAGATCTCCCCCCGCGTGTACGTAGCCAGGCAAACACTGTGTACGACGTGGTTACACTGATGCATCGCCTAGTAAGTGCATCAATCGCTGCTGCTGCGTTCACTTTATAACCAGTGGCGTACCTCTACCTATCACTTGTAGTGAAGTCGCTGTATTCTATGTACAGACAACTCGTCAATACTGCTAGGACATACGATGTAATTCGTTCATAATAATAACAAATATGTGCATAAGGAATTCCTTATCTTTAAAGATATAATACTTTTCCGATTTCGTGTGATTCCATTTTGTTCGACACTAATGCCAGCAGAGGTAAGATATTACTTACTTTGCGTAGATAGGGAGTTTTATATATTGTTATCTCAAAAACGTTGGTAAAAGTAATCATTGCAACATAACTTCGTTACTTAGTTAGAATGTTCACATGTGAATTAAATAGCTGTATTACAATTACAACAATAACTTTAATTATATGCACTACTATCATTGAGTCTGGGTATATTCTATTATACATATCATATCAGAAGTATTATAACACCTATATGTGTTACATATATGTAAAAGTAAATCACTACTAAAGTTTAGTTTAAAAGTCAATCACTTGTGATATGCAACTGGCTATTTAAATTAATATATTTCTTTACATTTTGAGATAAAAATTGCATTATTATTAATTCAATTATACAAATAGTGATCTAAATGAGCCAAAATGTCCTGCTTCGAAATAACTGAAACATCCAAAGTGTATGTTTCGAAACATCTGAAACATCCTAAATTGTCGCTCCGAAAAACATCAAAAAATATGTTTCATAACATATATAAGCCAATTATTCAAATTCGATTCATCGTATTAGATTGTCGAACTTGTTTACAGGATTATATTTTTTAAAATCACTGCGTACTAGATTTTCTTACTTGATTCGATTTGTCGTACTCGATTGTTAAAATTTATTGTTAAATTAGACTGTTGTAGACCTATCATACATGATTATCAAACTAGTTTATCTGAATATATTGTTGAACATATGTATGACTCTATAGAGTTTTATTTATAATAATATCAATTGTAATCAATTGTATTTTAAAATTAAATAAGATATTTTTTGAATTACAATATTATAATATCAATTCAATTTTAATTTTAAATATTTATTTCAAAAGTAACTTTTATAACTAATATATTATTATGAAATTGCATTGCTTAGTATATAAACAAGTTATACATATAATAAATTATTTAATTACCCTCTTCTATAATAATAATTATTTGCACCAATTTGATAACATTTTTTTTAATTTAAATAAAATTTATTTAAATTTTTTTTAATTTAATATTTTTTTTTTTTTAATTTCAAATTTAAAATATAATAAACTCGATCGAGCCATGTGACCGGCTCGACTCGTTCGAGCCGTTCACTACCCCGGGTCGGCTCGAAAAACTCAGCTCATTTTAGATCACTATATACAAAGTGAACTATATGTCATAGATCTATTGGCTTCTATAAACCTCGCATATATTTATCATTTACTATTACTTTATATCCAACATAAGGCAAGGTAGGTATCAATTATATATACAATCATGTAGGAAAATAAATCGTTTACAAAATAAATACAATATCAACTCTTTATAATTTAAATATATATCTGTACCAGTATTCAAACCTATAGAATAATATAACCCTGCCTCAACAAACACACACTAACAATATGAATATGTTTATAATTAGTTATTTATTAAGATGAACATGATATATTTCTTTATTTTATAGATATATGTGATGACATATATATAGTCTATTAATATATTAATGTTATTAATAATAAAAACATATAATAGTATATTAATATAATATTTAATATGACTAACTTTATAGATTTCAGTTAAAGAAATTCCAATTTTTTTAGGATAGTTTGTTGAATTCGTGATAGATATTGGTTTCTCGCATGAAATAACTATATTGGTTTATTTTTAAATATACATTTATATGTAATATATTTAATATATTTTATTATATAAAATAAATATGTATATATATATATATATTTAAAACAAATTATTTTAATTAAAATAAATTATTTTAAATACTACTCATACTTTACATTAATAAATATACATATATGCATATTGTGTAGGTACGTTATGTAGATACATTATATAAGTACAATCCTTTGACTAAAACATAAATAAATACAAGGCTAACTTCCACAATTTAAAGGTTCGCCACTCCATTCACCAGAAGGTAAACATTCTCTATTTATATCTCCGGAAATCGCAATAAATGGAAATTTACCATTATCTTTGCATATATAAGTTGTGTTTTGACCAATCTCTCTATTCGTAATTTTGAAAAATGAATTATCACCAGCAATTGGAAACGAGCATTCAATTCCTAGTACAAGGTTATATGTTAATTTGAGTATGTTTTTTAATATATATATATATATATATATATATATATATTTATATTATATTATTTACATGATAATATATAAACATAAAAATTATACATATATAGCATATAGTTATACTATAAACCTAGTGATATTATACACAACCTCTGCAGATGATTTCATCTTGACCTATCCACGATGTGTCGGAAGAACAATATAGCAATCCGACACTTTCGCCTCCGGAAAAAGAGAAACCGGAAGTACAACGATAACTGATGGTCTGAGTGAATGTAGCCTCGGTTTCATTGGTAAATGCGTTAGGTATACTCGGAGGTAGTGTACACTTGACCGCTGGTAGTAGTAGTAGTAGTTATGGTGGTGGTATTGGTGTGTATTACACGTAAGCATAATATGCTGCATATATAAGCGTACCAAACAGTACATGTTATGAAATGTATTGTGTGTTATTATTAAAAGAAAAACAAAAAGTATAAGGTATATAAAAATATATTATGTTTAAATTATAGTATTATATATATATAATATAACTATTAAATTAGATATGATAATATAATAAAGTTAAGTTAATTTAAGATATTGTATTATGTAATACTATTGAAATAACATTTCCACTGACATATTTATGAACATTTAAAACATTATAACGTAAGGTTTATTAGTATGAAAAAGTAAGCATAAATATCCTTATCTATATAAATCCGATACACATGTGTATATAAATCCGGTACACAATTGCAATTGATACACTAATGTCAGCATATGAATTCATACTGAATTATTTTATTATATTTTTTATATTATTTCATACATGTATAGTATATATTTCATTAATTTGATTATTTTCAAAAGTTTCGAAACGGTACCGAAATATTCCCATTTGATACTGAAACGGTTTCGAACCATAATACAATTTTGCTAAGACCGTTCGAAGTGCAATATAATTTTAATGAAATCGTTTCGAAATATTAAAATTAAATCATTTACTTCACCAGTGTATACATATATACTTCAATGCATATTACATATGTACATTAACGCACATTACATATGTATAGCAACGCATATAGCTAGAACATACTTTAAACCTTCGCAAGTGGGTGCCACCCCACCCCAGGTTCCATTATTTTCACAAACTCTAATTCTATTACACGTGTCACATAATCTATAGCCTACATCGCATGCGTATATTATGATGTCAGTCAATCGGTGGCCGTTTATCATTTCGTGTAAATGTTCTTCGCGTGATTTCTTCACATTCGGACATATAATCTCTGTGAATATAATTATAATGTAATATGTATTATGTAATATATATAATTATATACATATATTAATAATTATGATTAATCACTTAATTAAGGGGCCGCGCAACACCCTGCGTTTAACATGGTGGAGATAGGAAAATCATGGAATACTAAAAATAGATTCAATCTATGAATACTTCAAAATATCAATTAATTTTTTTTATATATCATATAACTAATATGTATCTACAAATATAACTATAGCGTATGATAATTAGATTATTAAAATTATATTAACAATGGACAAACATAATACCTATTTCTAGAAAAAAAAATATGCAAGAAATTTCAATAATAAATTAAAAATATTATATATAATTGAATAATTTATTAGATTTATATAGTTATATCTGAAGAGTAACATAATACTAATATACTGTGAAAATTTCATGTCATTTGAATAAGTATTTCTATAATCGAAAGTAGTTCAAACATAGATGGTAACCGTTTTTTTTTATTCAGAGATATTCACGTTTTAAAAATTACATTATTAAAAATGTCATAACTTCATAATTTTAACTAATTTTAAAATCTGCTTTGTTATTTATAAGTTATACAAATAAGACGTAGGTGTATATTATAAGTAATAAGAATTTATTTATATAAATAATAAAAATATGACAAATATTTATATATGTTTATAACATGTATGCGAATGATTATTTATAAAATAGTAAATATAATAAGTAATAATACAAATATTTATATATGTTTATAAAATGTATGCTAATGATTATTTATAAAATAGTAAATATAATAAGTAATAATACAAATATATATATAAATATATAAATACAAAAAATATCCATTTATAAGGCTGCACATCCAGCACCATAAGCTGAAGTAGCTTTTATAATCTTATCAGTTCTCTTGATACGAATTCTTTTCGTATCGGAGAGATGTTTCGCATCAATAGCTTTAGACTCAGATGATACAGTGGTAAACTTCAGATTTCTATTTGATAGATCAGCAAACGCAGACTCCCCGTTGTTGAAGATGGATATGGCCTTCGTCACAGCACATTGGAGCTTAGAAAGGGAAACTAACTTTCTCTGTAAAATATATATTTTATAAATTTATTTACAATGCATTTTATAAATATATATATACCTTTGAACATAGTTACCACAATGTATTGTAGATGTAAATATGTGTAGAAAGTAATGTAGAAAATATAATACATATATATGTATATCATGTATTAATTTTAGGTATGTAATATATAACTAGAATATACAAATACATATATTATAAATTTGTAAAAAATGTGTAGAAAGTAATGTAGAAAATATAATATATATGTATACCATGTATTAATTTTAGGTATGTAATATAATAACTAGAATACACAAATACATATATTATAAATTTGTAAAAAATGTGTAGAAAGTAATGTAGAAAATATAATATATATATGTATATCATGTATTAATTTTAGGTGTGTAATATATAACTAGAATACACAAATACATATATTATAAATTTGTAAAAAATGTGTAGAAAGTAATGTAGAAAATATAATATATATATATGTATATCATGTATGAATTTTAGGTATGTAATATATAACTAGAATACACAAATACATATATTATAAATTTGTAAAATATGTGTAGAAAGTAACGTAGAAAATATAATATATATATATATATGTATATCATGTATGAATTTTAGGTATGTAATATATAACTAGAATATACAAATACATATATTATAAATTTGTAAAATATGTTTAGAAAGTAACATAGAAAATATAATATATATATATATGTATATCATGTATTAATATTAGGTATGTAATATATAACTAACCATATCGACTAGTGCAGTATGTTCCATAGGTTGCAGAGGAAGTTCAGGGGAAGGCTGGCTATCTCGAATTCTAAAATAATATGTATAATTTGTACATGAATATATACTATGTTATATACAATATTTGTATTTTTTAAAATAATATATGTATGTTATGAATGTTAAAATATAATATTACATTTGTAGAATGTTTGCAGAAAATAATGAAGCTTTTATTTTCAAAGAATAACATAGATAATGAGTAAATAATATAATAATACATAATAAATAATAATAAATATCATATATAATAAAATTATATTATAAATATTTAGTATATAATCAGTAAATAACGATATTATAACTATATTAGAATATTGTAATAATAAATTAGTTATATAATCTTATTATATTATACATATTTGAATATTAGGATAGTTATAGTATATTAGTATAGCTATATAATTTTAATTAGTTATAAATTGAAGAAAATTATTACGTTTTATTTTTTTTTCAATGGCCGATGAAAATTATAATATTTTATCAAATTAAATGTGTTATATCCTAGCAAATAATAATAATTTATATATTATTTTTAATATAATATATATATATATATAAACCTGATTTACTATTTCCGTAAACCGTGCATTTCTAGCACGTTTGGAAATTTGAGGCATGATACAAATTAAAACGTGATTTGTAGCAGCGAAATCAAATAGTAAAAGAAATTATTTGTATTTATAAACGTCGTAATTTAATGCTCTAACACCCATTGGCTATAAATTTAACCGATTTTAAATATTAAAACATGTAGCGACATCTATACTTATTATTATAGTTTTTAAAATATTCAAATTCGTTATTATTTCATAGAAATTATAATAAAAACGTAAACTAATTATTTGAATTTTGTGTTCATCGAGATTAGAAAAAAATATCATATTTATATAAACTATTTTTCGAGCTCGTATTTATAAATGCTTATTTATGTCACTTTTAAATACTTTTATGGACTGTCCGATATACCATTTTAAAGAGAAATAATCAAATATTATGAATATTATATAAAAAATATTTAAAAAAAATAATATTTTGTTTTCAATATCAGGGTGTTGCGCGGCCCCTTAAGACATTTCTTAAATTATGAGAGGTATTAAAATAAATACAATATAGAATTAATACAAATAATCTGTAAAAGATTAACTAATTCTTTTTTTATGAATACAAATGATTAACAATTTCATATTTAAAGTTTCCTTTAGCACAATCATGAATGTTATATTTATTCCTTATGACTTTTCAATTTATTTAAATGTAATTAAGGTTGTTTTCATGACAGTGTTTTTAACAATTTAACAAACACCTAATTATTATATCATGGAGTAAATATAACCACGTACCGAGTTATGTTAAATACATTGATAGTCCAAATAAATAGTTTAAATAATATACATAATTATGTATTATAATTATATAATACATATATAAATATGTATATATTATATTATAATTATATATTATATATAATATATACAGCGTATATGTTTATAATTACATGTAATTATAATTATTATGATATTAATTGATGAATTTATTATCGGTAGATATAAAATTACATTTTTTTTAAAGGAAATATAGATTTGTTGTATAATATATTTCACTCAACTATAACACTATAGTTTTTTTTATAATATACATAGATATTATATTTGTTTCCTAATAGATATTATCAATATTATATTTATATATAATTATTAAATAAATATATTTGTATTCATTTAATAACATCTTATATATATATATATATATATATACTATTTATTATCTGTTGAATAACAGATAATAATACATGTTACATATACGATGATAACCTTTGCACTCTAGTTGTGAACCAGACCATTGCTCGTATATACCGCATGTCCTTATCGTATCTCCTCCGGTAACTTTGTTACCGACGTCACAATTACTAGTTAGAATTCCTTCAAAAGTTGACTTATCCATAGTGAAAGAGCCTCCGAATATTGGCGGTATACCGTTACACTGTATCTCTAGTTAGAAAGACACGTGAATATACAATATTAATCAATGTATTGTATTTATTATACACTGTTAAAAATAAGGGTATAACATTATGAATTATACGGTATAACATATGGAAATACGAGTTATACCATACAATTACGTTAAATGGTATAAGATCACATATTATATAGTATAACATTTGATTTTTTTTAGTTATACCATATAGCTTAATTGAAATGGTATAAATTCACAAATTATATAGTATAACATTTGTTTTTTTAGTTATACCATATAGCTTAATTTAAATGGTATAATATTACGAATTATATGGTATAACATTCGTAATTTTTAGCTATACCATTAGCTATTAAATATAATGGTATAACTTTATGAATTATATGGTATACAATATGGAAATACCAGTTATACCATAACATTTTAAAATTAAGTTTATATTTTATTGAAAATAAAATGTATAAGAAATATAATTCATAATAGTATCCTTCATAATATCCTTAATATAACAGTTTACTTATTGTTGTGTTATATTATTATAGATATAGCATTTATTGCTTCTAATTGCAATTAAACTGGTTTTCAGAAACTATATAGATTCCCCATAGGGAAATATGTATACATATACATATTTCCAATATTTTATATACAAATACTTATATTTATTCGAGTATATATATATATATATATATATATATATATAATTCCATTTTATTTATTAACATATTTTATTTCCACTCTACACTCAACATGAGAAGCATTTATTTTTCAACACATTAAATATACATAAGGTATTTATACTTATATTATATATATATATATATATATATATATATATATATATATATATATATATATAAATTGTATAATATTATATATAATAATATAAAAGTTTTATAATATATAATTTTATAATATATTTACATATTATTTATAATATATAATTAAATTGTTAGAATATAATTATATAATTATATATATATATGTTATAACGTCAAAGTTGTAGATATATCGATTAATATAATATACATTTAAATGCATTTAGCATTACGTAACATAAATCGATATATCTACATTAAAACTTTAAACTAGATATCGGTGTCTCGCTCTGTGTTAATTGCATAGCCATAGCCATGTAAATGTTTATTTTTCTGGTATTTTATATTGTTATCGTCTGTAAAGTATATTTCGTTATTTGTCTATAGAATAAATTCCACTCGGTGAGATTGCCTCATTCTTCGGTCTGCATCTCATCGGGTAGGTACTATTATTATTATTATAATTAGTATTATGTTCAACAGGTCTTTGCTTTGATTAATAAACTGTATTAGAACATTCACTTTATTACATATATATTATAAAATTATGATAACTATATGCTATATATTAATATGCAGGAAACTGAATAATTATTTGCAGAATTTCAAATTTCACTTAAAATATTAGAAAAATTGTCGGAGAGGAATATTGAGCTGATGGATGAAAAAGCATATAACGTAGATATAAAAATATATAGACGAATATATTGATGTACTTAGGTGCGCTACTACGCAAACTGGCCAAACAGGTAATTTAGTTATCTAATTGATAACATTAGTTAAATATCTATATAAAATAAATATGAAATTATATTTAATTAGTCCATGGATTGTATACTATATATATATCCATATATGGTCAATTATTTATTTTATTTTTAACACACAATGTAATTAAATTTAAATAATATTACTAATAAATAATGTTAACTGTTGTACACATATTATCAATATCCTTATATCCTTAATCAAATATAGATTAAAAAGTGTATAATTAAATATATAATATAATATTTCCTAAAATAGATGCAGGAATCTTATATTTTATGATGGGAGTTTGCGAATTATTGAAAAATGTATATATATATATATATGTAAAATATATATATATATATATATATATATATATATATATATATATATATATATATATAACTGCAGTAATTAATATAATATATTGGATTTTTCTAATTACAATTCTAAAGTATACTTTATATAGTATTATCATATATGATATTAACTGTATAAAGTTTCTTATAATATACATATTTGTACTATTATATAATATACAATATTATTATATACTCTAGTATACTATATATATATATACATATTACTTATATACATATTTGAATTTTAATTGCAGGAAATAATGAATCCATATATCAGAAAAGAAGATGCTTATTATGTGTGTCGATAATCGTCCAAAATAATTTATTTCGTATTTTATTAAGTGGTATTGTTAATTTTATTTGTTTCATAACATGTCCTACAAATATTAATTGTTTATGTAATGTTGTATCACGTTATTTATTTTAAAATGTATCTGTTAATTAACAATATTGTTACACCAAAATATGTGGTTTTTAGAAAATAAATTATGATATAACTTTATATAATATATGATATACATTTTAATAAATTATGGTGTAACTTTAAATAAAATATAGTATAACTTTTAATAAATTATGGTATAACTTTATATAATATATGGTATAAATTTTAATAAATTATGGTATAACTTTATATTAAATATGGTATAACTTTTTATAAATTATGGTATAACTTTATATAATATATGGTATACATTTTAAAAAATGATGGAATAACTGTATATCAAATATGGTATAACTTTTTATAAAATATGGTATAACTTTATATCAAATATGGTATAACTTTATATAAAATATGGTATAACTTTTTATAAAATATGGTATAACTTTTTTAATTAGTTATACCGTAAATGGTATACCAGGACGCCACGGGGTTATACCATTTTGTAATCAATGTTATAACATATAACATAACATGTTATATATATACCATTTATTTCTAACAGTGTAATGTATATGAATAAGTAAGAATTAGATTTTAAATATATTCATATTCAATATAATATCAAATGTATTATATTTGTATTAAATTAGTATTAAATTATGTTAATGATTTGTATGTAACTTTAATATATAATATACATGTAATATTAATATATGAATATATATATAAATATTAAAGAGATTCACGATTTTCGTCAAAACTCTTTTAAAATGTAGAATGAATTAAAAACGTTGACCTTTACACTGAATTTGTTTACCCGACCACGACGAATTCATTAGACAAGTTCGCATAGTTTCGCCCCCTATTAACAACTGTCCAGATTTACATCTTATAGTCACAGTATCGGAGTAAGAGTGATCAGCATCGGCATCAACGAATTCGGAATCGGGCGTTAGTATTAGTTGCATGTCGCACTGGATTGCTGTGAAAAAATATTAAATTAGTAATTTATTATGTTTATATATATTTATATAGTTAAATATATATAATGTGAATATATAAATTGTATACGCGTATAAATTAATGTATAAATTGTTATGTATCAAAGTTTACATTATAATATAAATATACATTATAATTATAATGCCATTATATTTGAGCCACCTTCACAATGTATGGATACATCAGACCACTTCGCGGTTGATAAACAAGTTGATACTACCACTTCTGATGTATCTTGTTTATATCCACTTTCGCATGTAATTATATATGTGGAATTTAATTCGACAGTCGTGAAATTTATATTTGTATTTTCTTTCCCTTTTGGTACTCCACAAATAATTTCTATATATAGTATGGTAATATATTAATCATACGAAATAAAAGTATATATTATAACATAACATATTACATATATAGTGAAAATTGATTACTCATCACTGCGGTTATATGAAAATCGCGATTAATCGAATTTAAAAAATATTTGGTTGGATTTTAATCGGTAAAACGGGTACAAATTAATTTCAGTTACTTAACATGACTTATCGGTCCCTCCAATGTCGAGTAATCGAGTTTTCATTGCATATATATAATAACTTTGACACGCGAATAACGTATCACTCCACTTTGCATTTGATTGACACATTATCATAGATGATTCATGTTGATTGACAGGTTCATATCCTTCTATACAGGTGTACGATACTCTAGAGTTTAATTTATTTCCAAAAGATTCTTTAATCGTTTCGTTTATCGATGACGTATTTCCGCAAATTATTTCTAAGTACGAATGTAATATATTAATAGAAATAATGACTTTTACCGATGTTAAATATTTATATATATCATATATCATATATTATTCACTATTTTGTGTGATTAATTCGAGTGTATATATTAATGTACCTTGACAAAGTATGTCTTCTCCGAGCCAGTCGTAACCGTCACAGACTCTAGAAGCATTACCGGATGTGCGTATGTAACCGTGTATACACTCGTAAGTAGCTATTCCGTTTAACGCCAGGGAATCGACGGATTGTGTCGTGTTAGATATAACAACAGGTGTCTGACATAATAACTCTGTGGGTAAATAGTTACTGTGATGATAATAACATGGCTAATATATATGTTATATAGATACAAGATTTTAATAGTTTTATATTATTAGGTAATATATGAAATATTTACAAATAAAATATTATAACGTTATATTATAATATGTACATATATACACACACACATATATATATATATATATATATATATATATATATATATATATGAATGTTTATTTAGACACAAAAATAACGTTAAACGTTCTCTATTGTGTAAACAAATATAAAAATAACAAAATATACCAAAAAATATAAATCAGTTGAAAATAATAAGATTAATTTTTACGAATTAATAACAATACATTAGATTTAAAATACGAATAATTTACATTATTTCTTAATGGAACCGATAACGCATTTCATAGATCGGCTAAATCTACACTGAAAGAACGTTTTCCGTATCTTGATAGCTTGTACTTCCTAATAAGTAAATAACCGAGTAGACTAGTTACGTAGATCTTTCTTGTAAACACTTAATTGTAGGAGGTCATTAATATAACTCGGAAGACGATTCTTCAGTACCTTACAAATTATTTTTAAATAGCTGAAGGTATATCTCTGATGAATATGTAACCATTTAGAATTAACTAAGTGATAATTGACTAATTCGTGGTCATATAATTGTTATATCGATGATCTAATGATTCTATCTAATGATTTAGTAGAAGTAGCAGGAAGATCATAATATATATAACGACAATAATGTATACGTGACATAACTAATGATTCTATTAACATTTTAGAAATTCTAAGAGGTAATAATTTCCTTTAAATTTAAATTTAAATTTCCTTTTAATCCATTTTGTAAAAAAAAACCATTTTTTAACCATATTAATATAATCAATTAGAGCTACATCAGATGAATTGGCTATTACTGGAAGCTTAATATACAATTGAATATCATCAGCAACAATTTGATATTTCAATTTTTTTTTGATCCAATTCTGGTTTCTTTCGAATAGGTTTTATTATAGTACCTATGTTTTAAAGATGAAGGTATACCTTCATCTTTAAAACATAGGTACTATATTGTATACAATACCAGAATGGAGAGAAATATTAATAATATTTAAAATAAATGAAGGTAGTATAAAAGCAAGCTTATGAAAAAGAGATAGAGGCAATGGGTCAATAGGAAGACGAATTAGAAGCCAACATAATATCTAACACTTTATAGAAAGAGTTTGAAGAAAAAGAGTCAAAATATACACCATATCCAAGTAAACTATCATAACATAAAGGAATAAAAGCCACATTATTAGTTATAAGCTTAATTTTAGAAACTTTATCCTGACAAAAAATAAAAAAATTAGTACATAATATTAAATTAGGTAGAGTAGGAAATATAACCAACTCTGTTTTAGTTAAGGAGTTTATAAAAAAATAAATCTTTCTAGTATTATTTTTAAAGGAACTAAAAGTATTATAATAATAAATTGTTTAGCAATTAGAATAGATTATCTATAAAATACCTATAATTAACAAATGTAGTATATGTTTCATTAGGAGATTTAATTTTATATAAGTTTTCAAGATTTAGTAAATGTCTTTTTATTGTATGCAATTCACTATTAAACCATGGACAATTATAATGTATTATAACTAAACAAATCCTAATAGATGAATAGATATCTAATAACGTTAGAATAGAACTATTGAAATAATCAAGATTTAGATTACAATTTGAAAGTGAATTGATAATGTCATTAGAAATATCATTAATATTCAATGTTTTCAGGTTTCTATAATTAATGCGCGTTTTCTTTTTGTATTAGATAATTTCAATCGGAAGGTAGGTGAATTGGTATAGTGAATACCTAATAGTGAAATGATTAGTTAATAATTTTGATTTAATTGGTATACCATATACAATATCTGAATCTGAATTTGTTATAACTAAGTCTAACGTATTTCCTAAGTAATGGGTATTACATAGCATATGTAACATAGGACATGTTGTTTAAAAGAGTTAAGCGATAAAGAATTAATTTTAATTTTAATTCAATATGAGGGATATTAAATACCAAAATGATAATTAAAATCAACCTCAAATATAGTAGTATAATACATATATAATATATATATATATATGTATACATATATATATATATATATATTCGAATTAATAACAAGATCAGAAAATTTATTAACAAAATATGTAAAATCATTATTTGGTGGACGATATATAACAATAATTTTAAAAATAATAACATTGGAAAAATTTAGAATAATAGATAGTCCATCACTATATGAAAAGACAATACAAGTTGGTGATATTATACGAAAATCGATGAATCATAATACCAATACCACTACCTCTGCCATAAACTCTGTCACTATAAATAAAAGAATAAATATGTAAATGTTGAGAAATTTGACAGCATTGTAATTGTATAAATATCATTTGAAGATATCCAGGTTTCAGTAAAAGCAACGATTGTCTAAATATAGGCTAATATAACAATTTTCAACATTTGTCTTGATAGATCTATTGTTTATAAAGGCAATGGTACGTAACGAGTTTAGTAAATTTTTAGCAATAGAAGAACTCTCTTTTTTTTAAAGTAATTACTATTGCTATAAGCTGTCAGACCATTCCTTCATATTAGCATTTGATACTGATCGAGAGTTTTCCCAATCTATTGCAACGTTACCATAAGTAATATAGTGCTATATAAGTGATAAGTATTTGATTTTTGATTAAAAATTGATTTAAATTCAGTAAAAAGTTTAGATTTAATCGCATGATAAAAAATCCTTCCTTTTTTAAATACCTCATCACTAATGTGATTTCTGAAGAATAAAATCGAAAACTTAGTTGATTTCAATATGGATCTAGTTGAAAGAAAGTTATTCTTTGCATATGTATTTGAAAAATATATTATAGCTCTCTTATTTTTAAAGGAAACATAACTAATAGTAGTTTAATTTATTTCCAGATAACTAAAAAGATATTTTAAATGAAGAGTATAATTAATCGAATTCGGCAGATTTTCAATCACAGCCATGACATTAGTATCAATCTTAGAATCAGTTATAACAGTTTTATTTAATTCATTAACACTAGAAGAATTAAGTGAACTATAATTATTTGACACATTTACTTTAGAAAAATGTATTTTTTGTTGTTTAACAATATCAGCAAATGATTCATTTCTACTATCAAATTTATATCAATATACATTCATACACATATAAATACTATATATATATACTTTAATATAATAAATAATTATAAGAATTAAATCAAATAAATATATTATGCAATAGTGGAATTAAATTAAATTAAATATATATATTAAATAGAATATTTATATTAAAAAAAAACAAAATATATATTCAAGTATAAATAGAAATATACAAATAATTTACTTTAATTAAAAATAAATATTTGAATTTAAATTAAAAATAGGTTAAATAGTATATCTGATTTATTCTAAAAATTACAAATATAATATATATTAGTTGGTAAATTATTTAACTAATATCTAATAATGAATATAAGATATTATTTTAAATAAATTAACGCATATATACACAAATATATATATAATTAATAAATAAAATAAAAGTGCATAGAATAAATATAATCAAAATAAATATGTGTACAAATATTTATAAAAGTTACTAAGCTGAGAAACACGTCTGTATGGTATGACAATTGAATGAAAAGTGATATATATATATATATATATATATATATATAATATATTATATATAAATATATGTAAAAAATATAATATGTATGATACATATAAATTACCATATGTATAATTAAACGTTAATAAATGTTATCGATATAAATTCCGTATGCATATATAACGACCACATCATGATTTGGTAATATATCATATTATTGTCAATAGTAACCGCCCACATGTACCGCTAACCTATACATTCGGGGGCGGTTCCACTCCAGCGATTGTTTGATTGACAGGTACGATTGATGTCACCTCTCAGATACCTTGTGCCTAGTTTACAGTAGTACGTTGCCACGGTAGTATAGTTAAATCCCTCCACCGTGAACAGAGAGTTAAGGCCGCGTACTAAAGGCCCACATTGCGTTACTATAGAAACAATGGTTATTATAGCATTATTGTAGCCCCCGATGTTACCACACGATCTTATATTTTATCTAATAATATACATTCAAATAATATATATATACACACGAATATCGTGAAATCATATAATAAATCATAATATTTTAGTTATATACACAAATTATAATATAATATATATATATATATATATATATATATATATATATATAGTAATCTCTCGATATATTAGAATTCAAGTATCCAAGTACATATATGTATGATATATCGAATTTCTGAGATATATAATTATATTTTAAAGTATTTACACAGGTAAAAAACTAAACTAGTATTAATAAAAAGTCTGATTTAGCATGGTTTCTGAGATATAGAGAGTCCGATATATCGAGAGTTATGTATACATGAAATATAGTATATTATATACATACACATATCGTAAAATCATATAATAAATCATAACATTTTAGTTATATACACAAATTATAATATAATATAAATTAATAATCTAGTTTAAAAGTATACCTTTATATGTATACATATAAAATAATAAGTCTACAACAAGTGTGGAATACATACTAGTACATGTAGGCTTATATCCAGACCAGATTTCGTCTAGTGTGCACTTTCTAACGAGGTTACCTTTACTCAACTGATAACCTTCAATACAACTGTAGGTTATATTAGTAGCGTAGTAATATGTGGGGTGAGTGATATGTTCTGTATTCTCTGGTGTCTCTAAAATACTGCATACTTTTCCTATTATATGTGTGAGTGCGTAGGTAATTATATTAGTATTGTAGTTATAATATTAAGTAATAGCGTTCGTGTATACACGAACATATATATATATATATATATATATATATATATATATATATGTTGGTAATCTAGTAATACTATTAATATGTATATGAGAATATGTATACAAATATTAAAATAATTATAATTATAATATATTAAAACATAAATTAATGAAAAATATTTCATAGTATACTAACTACTACAAGTAGGTAATATTGATGACCATTGCCCATCTGACTGGCAATAATAATGACCCTGTCCGGAGATCATGTTATATTCAATGCGACATTCTACATTCAGTGTACATCCGGGCAAGCAGTATTGTTGGTCGGGTGAATTCACTTGCAGGCCTTCCGTGTTTCTCGGCACTCCACATTGTATCACTAGCGTGTAGTATTAGCATACATAATACATGTATTACTGTATACTTTAATGTAGACAACAACAATATTTAGTATGTTTAACTGTGTAATTAAGTAAGTTATTTAAATAGGTAGGTAATCGACGCTATTATAATAGAGATATTCTATTATTATTAATTTCAAATAAACATATTATTTGTTAAAATCGAAATATACCTTACATGTATAACATATTATAATTTTGTGTAGATATACACATACTATAAGTAAGCAGTGAATCATCGCTTCACGATCAGCGCATCTTACCGGAACAATCGTAGTTGTATTGTTCATATGACCAGGTGTTGTTTGTTAGGCATTGCCTACCGGGATCGGTTAAGTAGTTCCTGTAGCTAGTATCACAAGTGACGTTACACACTTGGCCGTAGTACTGGTCAATTCGTTGACACGCCTCCGGTACATAGACGCCATGTTGTATTTCGCCGAGTTTCAAACAAACTATTCCTACAGAGAAATATACGTATATAGAGTTCAAATATATATTTATAATATGACATATATATATATGTCTTATTTTGAATCCATTTGAAATATAAGGAAAGAAAATTGAAAAATAATCTTAAAAGAAATAACTATGACATTACATTATTTTAACTATATATATATATATATATATTTTTTAACTATATCAATAAACCTATCAATCTATATGGGTTCCAACTGAAATTAGCAAATGATCACCGTATGACCATCTCCAATTGTGATGAACATTTCACAGATTATTAATTTTATGTAAAAAAATAACTTATGCAAAATTATTTACCTACAAATAAAAAAATGGGCCCTCATAGAGAAATTTGAAAATTTAGAACCCAATTTGTTTTTATTTAATTTGTTGAACATACATTTTTAATGATAAATAATTTTGTTGATCTGTATACTTTTAATTAATTATTTTATTATACATACATACATTGTTACATTTTTCAGTTTTCGGACAGAAAACTATGCTTATAAAGCAATCGGACGACGTCCGACGAACATCCATATATGTGTGAAATTATTTTTTTTAATACATTGAATATATGCGTTTTAAGAAGTTTCTTGAAGTTTGGAGTTGCTGGTATCATACGGATTTGTGTAGGTAGAATATTTCAGGAGTATATACTCCCATATGTGACGGATTTTGTCCAGGCGCCAGTGTTAGTTGAATGTAAGCGATGTTTAAGAGGTATACCTCCTACCAAACTATAGTTGAAGTAGAACCGTATTAGTGGATAGTGTAGTGGTACTATAGTATGCTAACTATAGTTGCTACTTTAAAATTGAGTAGTGGTGCTAGGTAGACAGGAGAGTCATGGTGGATTTCTATTATATTATATATATATATAGTTATAGCTATATATATCTAAACTAAATTAATGAAGATATATGATTATGGGAGTATTTTGGTATTTGGAATTTAGAATATGGAGTTTATTACAATACGATGAGGGGGTATAGTACAGGATGAAATTGAAGTAGTCGAATAGAAGTAGGATGAATTCAAAGCTATTGCTTTATATAATAATAATAGCGGTTTATATAGATATTTAAATGAAGAATACTGCGTAGTGAATGTAATTGATCGTTTATTAGATTTGTTATGTAGGAGAGTTATCTATAAACATTATATTATCATAAAGTTATTCTTATTCTTTATTATTTTTTAAATATTTTGATATATTAAATATATAATATATTTTTGTTCAAAATTAATTGATTTTATTTTTTTAACTTTTTTCAATATTAAAATTTTAGATAATATTAAATATTTGAAATATTTACAAATTATTTTCTTATTTAATAGAATATTGTATACTTTTTACAATTAATAATAAAATAAATATAAATAAAAAAATATTTTTGAAATATTTATAATTTTATAATGAAAATGTATGAAAAATGTATTTGAGTTAATTATAAAAAAACACATCTTTTTTTTACGAAATATTTTCACTTACTCTTATCAAGGTTATTATTAAAGACATTTTTTTTCATTTAGAATGGTATACAAATATAATGTTCTTACGATATTTTCCATAGAAATATGTTATAAATTTATATTTATATTATTTAAAAAATATATATATATATATGTGTGTGTATGTGTGTGTGTTATGCATATGTTCAAAATATGTGCAAAAACATCATTATATATATATAAATATATATATATATATATATATATATATATATATTTACACCTAAATAATATTTAGTAAATATATGTATTATAGTAAATATATATATATATATATACATATATGTAATTCTATTGAATTATTTATGACATATATATATTTCAATTTATAATTTTATTTTAATTTTGAAATGCTACTTTTATGAGTTCTATTTTACATAATATCAAAATTTATAAAATTATAAAAATAATATTTCAAATTCTATTATTAATTTTTTTTAAAAAGAAAATTATTTTTTTAAGATAAATGATTAATATAAATAAATATAATTTAATAAATAAAAAGAATGTGTAAAATTAAAATATAATTAATTATTTATTATAAATATATTTTATATATATATATAATATATTATAACAAATACATTAATGTATTTACAATAATTGTATATACAAATTTGTATTGAATATAATAATTATATATGAATAATTTAATATTATCTTTTATATTTTATTTTATCCTAATTGTAAAATTCTTTAAAATCTCGTCTGTTAAATTCTCAATATAAAAATACAATATATCTAATATATAATACATACTTATTGAAAACATCCGAATACTAATCACATTCTATATCACATGTTATAACTAACTTTTACACGTGGGCATCATCGTTACATTCCAGGACGTATCCGCTGCACAAGTTGCGTTGAAATGCCCATTTTCGTATTGGTAGCCTTCTATGCAACTCATCAAAATAACGTCTTCATAAACATAGTCAGCTTTTTTATATAGAATATATAGTTTAGAATCCAACGTAATGTTAACGCACTTAATTCCTGTTATACGTGTGTACGCGTATTCAATACGATAGTGCATACGAGACGTATACTAACGTGTACAGTTAATATTCTCTGCGGCGTAGCTCCATGTTTTATTAGACAAACACGTCATTCTCGAGCTGATAGCGCTATGTTCGTAACCGGGGTCGCATATTATGTTACACGTTGCATTGTAATTACGCCCCTCTAGTTCACAGTTAGGCGGAGCGTAATATCCATCAGTTACATCATTTATCTTCGGGCATTTTATAACTGTAATGATTCGATTATCTATATGAACTATATATATATATATATATATATATATATATATATATATATATATATATATACGTATCCATAAATATATACATAACATTCCATACACACCCAACCGCGCTATGGAATATTGTCCCTTATTTATTTTTTAATTGCTATAGAAATATTTATATTTAATTTTCATTCAAAATAAATTGATTTATAATGAACAATATTAATACATATAGGAACACGTATACGCATAATTATACTATATACATATTCTAATAATTGTAAGAAAACCAAACATATATATATATATATATATATATATATATTTCATTATAATATTATAAGATATTTAAGATATAAAAATATAATTTAGTTATATTACTAAATTATATTTGTATATCTTAAATATACATTATATATATTATACGTTTACATATAGCATACACAGCATATGTAGGCTAACTAACTGGTACAGTAGGGCAGAGTTGCATTCCATGTCTTATCGTGTTGGCAGGTAGCATTAAGATCTCCCCCCGCCAGTTCGTGGCCCAGAGAACACGTCATTAAGGCTGTGTCTTGGTATACGTAGCGAGACTGTTCGTTTAACCATTCTACCTTGGCCATAAGTGGGGGCTTAGGGCAACTTATTCCTAGTAGGGTGTGAATTGTATTTGTGTGGATTTGTGTTATTTTAAAATATAATACGTGAATTTATATATATTTAAATATTTGTGATTTATTTTTTGAATAAAATGCTGACTCGATAATGGATATTATATATATTTCATTTACACAAAAAATACTTCATTAACAATATATTGGTAAAGGGTATAATTTTAATAATACATAATGTATAGTTAAATATAAAAGATAAATAACATGATAATATCAAGGACTGGACGTTTGCTAACTCATATTTTGTAGCATTATTATTTACTTGAGTGATTTTATCATATTGCAATATGGTATGGGATTACAGATTTGAATTTGATACAAAAATCAATGAAAAACTCATTTATAAATCCCCGAATTAACTATGATTATATTAAAATAATAATAACAATTAATACACATTATATTATAATGAATAGATAATTAATATAAAAAAAATAATTTCAAATCAGAATTATTATAATAAAATAGTTATATATATAATGTATATAAAATATAGTATTTATAAATACTAAATAGCCAATATAAATGCGTTTTATTTTACAAATAAATAAATATCTCTGATATATCAAGATATATCTTTGATTCAAAGATCGAAATCATTGAATTATAATTAAATATACCACTGAAAATGATAAAGATCGGAGTACAGATAGTAACCATAGCAGAGATAATGAACAGACGTCCTGTAATTGGTACTATATATATAATGAGGTATACCCATAGCTAAGTATACCGACATGTTACGCATATATTCATAGATTAGATACCCGATAAGTGGTGGAGAATTATAACGTTATAACTTACTGGTGCATTTTAAAACTTCGCCTTCGTGGGACCAAGTCTTTTCGGCTAAACATTGGCGAGTGTGATTACGATATCCACTAGAGAAACCTATGTTACACGTGACATTACACCACGTGTCGTAATAGAGAGGCATCACGTGACCCATCGTTAACCACGTGCCTTCGCATTGTTCCGGTTCGTAGTTACCGTTCGCGATGCCTCTCAGCACCGGACATTCTATCACTATAGTGGTGACGTTCGTAATGTATTGACATGCGGGTATGGTGTATAACAATTTTAGTTTATATTATTAACATGTATAATATAAAGTACTCACATACATAAGCAATAAATATACACTATCATTGTTCTTGTATTTATATTTATAAATAGTATTGCATATCTTAGTATATGATACTGCAGAAATAGGTATAGTCGTGTTTTACATCAATAGCTATATATATATATATATATATATATATATATATAATTATATATGTATAAGACGAAGATATTTAAAAAAAAGTTGCCATGTTAAACCTATTCGTTGTTATATGATTTTATAAATAAACTAGTTATTCTAAATACAATTAACTTTATATAACATATAGATATATTTTTCATACATAGTTAAACATTGAAAATATCATGAAAGTGTTCATGTTTTTAATTACGTAATAATGTTTGTTATTCGTTAAAGGAATCTGATAAAAATGTGATATACAAGAGTTAATAATGTAGTCAGAATAAAAGGAGAATTACCGATAAGTTATCATCAGTCATGGTAGATGCAAAATGGACATGTGATAGATATAAAGAAACATAGCTGAGAAATTGATTCAAGATATTAAGAAGAAATAAGATAGATAGGGGTAATAGAAGTATTATGTATCAATATGAGAAATTACAAATTATTTAAAGTCTTTATATACTATCATTAGGAGATATCCTATATCAAACATATTATAATTATTAACTAAATTAATATGATATTTTTTCAAATATATTTTACATAGCATATTTGTTCTGAAAGAAATATAGACACAGAAATAGAAATATATACACAGTGACCCTCAGAATAGAAAATTAATAATCTTAGATTATATATATATATAATATTATATAATATTGTATATTTATTTATACAATTACAAATTATAATGTATTTATCATATATATATATATAGCGTCAAACTAACTTGTACAGCTAGGTTGCGTATGGTTCCAGGTTTTATCGTGCAGACATGTAGCTCCCCAAGTTCTATTCTGAGCTACCTCGTATCCCTCCAGGCACGTCAACACTACGCTATCCCCGTACTCGTAAACCATTACTTCGGACACAATTACGACCCCCTCGTTCAGATGTAGTCTAGGACATATGACCTCTGACCCCGGTGTTTTATCACGTAATATATGCTACTTATAGTACTAACTCGGTGTACTAACTATTGCACTCGTACACTGAGGTACCGACCGGTGTCCACGTGGTATCCGCCAGACATTGCCGCTCGGTGACCTTGCTATTAGGTGTATAGCCCACGTGACAGGTCAGGTTACACCAGGTCTCGTAGAGGAGACCTATCTGCATCGGGGGGACGATCTGCGTACACCGCGAAGGGTTGTAGTCTCCGTTAATGACTAGGTCGAGAACCCTGCACTCTATCACTAGTGTATGGAGACGTTGTGGTGTGTATTAGGGGTATAGCTTTTTATTAACCTAGTTATATGCGTGACAGTTATATATCAATACCAAGATCACCAGGGCACATAATATATTCAACTTAAAGAACACGTAGTTATACATTTTATCAGAATAAACATAATACTATTCTTATATATCATTATAATATGAAATATACCATATAATATATATCATCATAACTTATATTAATTTTATGTCAGAAACCCCGTTAATTTAGAATTTTTATAAATGCTAGAGTTATCTTTACCCATGGGTAAATACATGTAGGAATAATTCGATATATCATAAACTCTATATCTCATATAAATGTATACTTTCCCTTCAATTACTATATATATATATATATATATATATATATATATATATATATATATATATAGTATACTATATAGTATATACTATATAGTATATACTATATATATAGTTATTTTAAATTAATGTGTAATAACTAATTTAAGCTTTACAATAAACGAACTTGTACAATTGAGATTTTCTCCGTCATAACTCCAAGCTTCATCTGATAAGCATTCTCTGTCCGATATCACGTTTTCATTTTCAAAGCCCTCGTTACAAGTTATGTTACACCAAGATTTATAATCCTGATCTTCTTGTCCACATGATAAAGGAAAGTAGCGACCATTGTTCAAATCGTTTAGTGTGGGGCACTGCTTGACTGTGGTTATTTCAATGTATGCATACGTAATCACCGTTTACTATATCTATTGTCTATAATCATGTATTAATTAATTAATACTTTATTTAATATAATAAATGATAACTGCCATTAAATTTTGCACATCGCTACTTATAATAGTATATTATTATTATAGTGTTAAAATAGTGTTATATTTGTTGATATACAGGCTAACTTGTGCAAATAAGAGGTACTCCCTGCCACGATTTATCGTGATTACAATGAAATGATGTACTCCCTGAAGTATAGGAGTATCCGGTTGCGCATGTCAACTTCACTAGTTCTCCGTATGTGATGGTTGTATCAACCGTTATGAACTCGGTAGATACAGACGCCAAAGATATCATGGCACAACGTACGACTGTGGGTCGGTCAATAGTCATCATATTAACATTAATTATAGATTTATTATAATTATAGTATATATGTGTATATGTATATATATATATATATATATATATATATATATATATATATATATATATATATATATGTTATAATGTGAAGTCTGCAGGTATAACGAGTAATGTAATATACATTTATGTCGAATTGATTTTAATTCGGTCATTATGTAATATCGATATAGGTATATATATATATATATATATATATATATATATATATATATATATATATATATATCTGCATACATAAATTGTTTTAGGCTTCACTCTCGGTTGATGTCATAGTCATGTGTATATTTTTTTTTTTATAATTAAATATTTTCTATCATTTGTATAAATTGTTATTCGTTTTGTATTTTATATTTTGTATTGTTTGTCTATTTCGTGTCATTCGTTTCCTATAAAGGAACGCCGCTCGTTGAGATCGATACACTTTTGGTTCTGAGTCTTACCGGGTTGGTACTATACTGTTTATGCAGGGGCGAATCCATGGGACTAGGGGGGATGTAGCCCCCCCCCCGCTCATGATAATGTTGAATTTATTGACATTATTTATTTAACTGGATACTTATATATATATATAGGTGACCTAAAATATCGATGATCCCAATGTGACATGGGATGTATTATATTATCGATAAAATATTTTGAATTAACAAGTAAAATACATGAAGAAAGGTATCTTCTGCTAAAGAATGTACTAGAAAAAAACCATAAAATATCACGTTTTTATATCACATGAAGTAGTTACACATATATTCTTGGTTATCCTTTAATGAATCTTTAAATGGGGATTGTGTATACTATGTGTTTTTAATTTAAAAATTAATCACAATCAAGTTGGAAAATTTGTCAATTCGCCCATGATTAAGTTTAAAGATGCGATTGCAGATCTAAGAAAACATAAATCTACTATTTACCATAAGAACTCTTTGGAAGACAATTCTCGTGTTATTGCAGTGATGGAAAATAATAAGCAATCAGCTATAATGCAAGTCAACAATTCCATATCTAAGCAAATTCGATGCAACAGAACAACATTATAATGCACTTCTAAAACTATGTATAAACTCTGGAAATTATATATTAAAAGAACACTTGTTAATGTGTAATAAAAATGCTAAATACACCTTAAAAACATCACAAAATAAACTGATATTTGAATGTGGTGAATATATTAAAGAAAGAATAATTGATGATATAAAAAAAGCTAAATATTTTGTAGTGTACTCTCAGAAATTAATAGCAGCATAATGTACATTTAATGGCAACATAATAGCAACATAATAGCACACTGTAAACATGTGAGGCTATTAAATATGATGTTATGCTGCTATTATGAGGCTATTAATGTTTGCTGTGCTAGCTGATGAAACCACAGATGTATACTGAAATTGCTATACTAATACTAAACTAATGGCTTTAGCAATTAGATATTTTAATGGAAAGTGTATCACCTAAAGTTTATTTCTTTCATAGAATGTGAAAATCTTAGTATACAAATTATAGCTAACTTGATTATAGATACTAACTAAAGCTAAATTAAATCTTGAAAATGTAAGAGGGCAATACGATGGAGCAGGAAATATGTCTGGCAAAGTAAAAGGAACGTAAACTCTAATTCTTAATAAGTATCCTAAATGTACATATGATACCTTAGATCACAGGTATTAAATCTATCAATAGTAAATGCATGCACAATGCTATAAATTAAAAACATGATAGGTATATTATTAGAAATATACATCTTTTTTTAAATATTCTGCTAATAGGCAAGGTTTATTATTAGAAAATATTACACAAATTTGTGTTGAATCTTCTAAAAAGAAATTAGTTAACCTTTGTAAAGCGAGATGGATTCCAGACATGATGCTTTGCGAGTATTTATCGAACTGTATCAAGAAAATCTTGAAAGAATTTTAGATATATATATGAAGTTAAAACATGGAATTAAGAAAGTATAACAAAAGCTAACGATATTTACAATTCTATGATTAATATACGATTTATTATATCATTAATTGTATGTAATAATTCACTTAATTTCATAGAAAATTTAACAACTGCTCTCCAGAATAGGTTAATAGACGCATATAAGGCTAATCAAGATATTCAAAGTATTATTAAAGGGATACAAGTTTGTAGATATAATATTGATGAAGTATAATTAGAATGGAATGAAGAGGCATCTTAATTCCAAAAGTAATGAATGAAAACAAGGATTCATGGAAAGAAAATATATTAAAGTTTTATGAATTAGTCAGAAATTAGTTACCAAAGATGCATTTAATAAAAACAAAATTGATTTGCTGGGAAGTTAAATGGACTAAATAGCTACCTAATACAATAACAAGTACTCTTAACAAAATTGAAAGTAAATTGAAATTATTATATTTATTTACATTAATATAAATATATAAATATATATATATATATATATATATATATATATATATATATTATAAGTGTCTTTTTCCTAATATTTATGAAATACTTTAACCATATGGATACTACCAAATTACCTCGTGTGAATGTGAACGTTCATTTAGCCGATTAAGAATAATAAAGATATATTTACATTCGACTATGAGTGAATATCTACTAAATGGAATGTATTTATTATATATACATAAAGACATAGGGATCGATTGTGTTTTTATTATTTCAAATTTGCATTACGTAATCCAAGAAATATTCAATTTATTAATATATTGGATTAATATTTGTTATTAAATAAAATATAAAATATTATTATATTTAATTTAATATAGTATTTAATTTATATATATGTTGTAGTGTAGAATAGATAGAACATTTCTAAATCCCCAACGAATGATTATGATTTACGTACTGGCCAATCAATCGCATTTTCATGCAAATCATTCAACCATAAAACTTCGAATTGTGTAATGATATAAATGCATTGTCGCATTTATAATATTCTTTAACACAGACGAGTACGGTTTTAAAGGACATTTTTATTAAAATAAAGTCTATACAGTATCACGTTTATTGATTCCAATAAACGAGATAAATACACGGGCAGAATACCACCCGATATTTATAAGTTATATGTATACTATGTGTAACTATATATAACTATATGTATACTATGTATATTATTTTTATTGTGATAGATTACTTTAATCCTAGGATTGGATTATTAATATAATCGTCATCTATATATAGACATATATGGACATATACATATCTATATACATATATGTTCCAGCTGGAACATATATGTATATAGATATGTATATGTCCATATATGTCTATATATAGATGACGATTATATTAATAATCCAATCGCTTAAAAGTGCATTCGAAGCCATTCCCATATTACAAAATTCATGTTTTTGTTACCAAAAACTGGTCATTTTCTATATACAATTATATAAGAGAACTTCTAAATATTACTTTAAGACTCGATTAATTGTCACAAATCATGCAGTCTGTTTGTTTGGCTCTTTAGCCATCTAAACCATATTTCATATATATATATATATATATATATATATATATACAGACAGTTTTTAAACACGTTATGTTTTAAGATGTATAATACTAGTAAATATAGTAGTTCACAATACGCATGCTTAACCTTTACAGGATGTTTTCGGGAACCACCGCCCCTGCTCGGAACATGATATCACTTTACTCGTAGAGTTATCGCTGAACTCATATCCGAGAATACATCTAATGGTAACTAGATCAGAGCCCTTTTCATAAGTTATCTGCAAGTTTGTACTATCCACGATATTGTTGTAATCTCGCATGATGTCGCTACTATTGCAAGGTATATCCTCTGTGTATCGGTATATATCGAGGTCAAAAGTTAAACTGTTAACAATTATTTGGTAATTTTCTAATTAAATATTCAATAAAATATATACCATTTTTAATTTCATTTATTTTTATTAGGGAAACTATCCCGATCCGGTAAGGTAAGTATAAGAATTCATTATTTAATAATTATAATTAATAATTATTAATTAATTATTATTAATTATCTAATTATAATTACAATATATTTTAAGTATTTTGTTTGCGGATCTGAGGTTAAGGTTTCTTGATAATATCAATTAGGTTTGTATATATTCTATATATTATTTATAAACTATTTTAAATAAATAATTATCATAAATTTATATAATTATTTACAAATAACATTATGATTATGCTTATGATTGTAATAATATTAAAAAATAATATAACAATATTACAAAAGTCTACATTATTGAATTAATATGATATATTGTATCATTATTTAATCACAATAATGCTAATTGATTAATATTAATTATATATATATATATATATATATTTATATATATATATATATATATATTTATATATATATATGTATATTCATTTACAAATATAAATCAGTGAAGTAATAATCTAAAATATATTTATTCTTATAAGTGGTCTTTCAATTTTAAAATGTATATTTTTGTCTTCAATTGTGCGGGCCTGATATTATAGGAGTTATTGTTAAAACCTATATATTATTTATAAACTATGCAAATTGTAAACTAGTCATTCGATGTAAGATGAACAAATATTGAATACGAGTATATACCAAATATACATATATATTAATTATATTGTGATTTAAACTATACTGATGTTATCTATAGAAATTATTAAAGCAATTTTTATTATTTTAAATATTATTTTAGATACATATTACTATTAGATTCAATATATGATTCGTATACATTACCATGAGCCTAGGCTTCGATTAATATATGTATTGTATTTTAATTATGTTATATATATATAACATAATTAAAATACAATACATATATGTACATATAATTTACATAAATATTATTGACAATCTAGTATTCTACAACAATCTAATTTTACAATCAAATATGACCTGCAGGCGAATACGACAAATCAAATCAAGTATGAAAATCTAGTTCGCAGTCAATTTTGAAAATATAATCGAATAAATAAGTGTGACAATCTATTATGATAAATGAAATCAAGTATAAAAATCTAAAGTCACACTCATGTTCGACACTCTAATCAGATAAACTAATTTCAAAATTTAGTATGATACAACTCATGTTCGACAATCTAATTTTACAATAAATTTCGACAATCGAGTACGACAAATCGAATCGAGTATAAAAATCTAGTTTGTAATCTAGTATAAAAATCTAGTTTGCAATCAAGTATGAAAATCTAATCCGATAAATAAATTCTAACTTCATGTACGATAATGTAATTCGATAGGAAAGTAATAAAATCTATTTTAACATTCAAGTATGCCAAGACAATCTAATTGTACAATCAAGTACGATAAATCGAATCAAGTAGTAAAATTAAGAGTCTAGTGTTCTAGTGTTCGATAATCTAATCAGATAAACTAGTTCGGAAATCAAATATGATACGACAATCTATTTGTACAATCAATTTCGACAATCGAGTATGAAAATCTAGTTTGTAATCAAGTATACACATTTAATAGCCCCTATAGGGGCGTATAAGGTCGATACTATACACGTTATGTATTTATAAATAATGAGTTACAGTATTTAATTTATAATATAATGAGATTATACATTATTATTAGTTTCTATATTGTATGTGTTAATATGATTACATTATCACATGGTTAATCGCATTTGAATGCGATATCGGGGCCTCTAAAATCACCTGGGCGTCTAAAGTCTATTGTTCAGCTAAGATTAGTATTGATTCGCGATATGAATGTCAAATAATCCAATTGGATACATATACATATATATATATATATATATAGTATATTTATATAGAAAAAATTGTATATATATACGATATACGGTATATGATAATATATGTTATCTATATATTTATCCTATATATAGGTATGTTATACTTAATATTTCATATCCATATACCAAAGATTTTTATTATATACAAATATTATTATTAAGAAAAATCAACGCATATATTCACAATTCATATATATATATATATATATATATATATATATATATATATTACTTAATTTAATAATTATATATTATTTATTATAGTAAAACTAAAACAATTGAAATATTAGTATTATTTCTTAATAAATATTATTCCACTCTATTATTACATTATAGGTTTCAGGTACATCAATTTAACTAAATTGTATTAAGAATTAGGAAATCTAAAGAAAGGTTAGCCTATTTAATTATTTGTTAATTGTTAATAACCAATATATTTAAATCGATTCATGAAAAAATAATAATATTTATATAATTTAATTTTTATATCATACTATTATTATATTATATATCGATAATTAACACTATATATAGTGTTAATTGTATTTGTTAATGCACACTATAGTGTTAAAATAGTGTTACATTTGTTGATATACAGGCTATAGTCCTCCATACTAGCCCGGATTTACAGGCTAACTTGTGCAAACAAGAGGTTCTCCGGTCCAATTTTTACCGTGGTTACATTGAAATGATGTATTCCCTGAAGTATAGGTGTATCCGGTTGCGCATGTTAAATTCACTAGTTCTCCGTATGTGATATTTGTATCAGCCGTTATGAAATCGGTAGATATAGATGCCAGAGATATCATGGCACAACGTACGACTGTGGGTCGATCAATATTCATCATATTAACAATACATTATAGCATTCTTCTATCGATAGTATATATATATGTGTATAATTATGTGTATATATATATATATATATATATATATATATATATATATATATATATATATCAATGTTCATTCAATCTTCATACCATACAGACGTGTTTATCAGCTTAGTAATTTTCATAAATATTTTTACACATATTTATTTTGATTATATTTATTCTATGTACTTTTATTTTATTTATTAAATATATATATATATTTGTGTATATATGCGTTAATTTAAAAAATTATATATTATATTCATTATATGATATTAGTTAAATAATTTCCCAACTAATATATATTGTATGTGTAATTATTATAATAAATAATATATACTATTTGACCTATTTTTAATTTAAATTCAAATATTTATTTTTAATTAAAGTAAATTATGTGTATAATTCATTCTATTTATAATTGAATATATTTTTTATTTTTTTTAAATATATATATATATATTTGTGTATATATGCGTTAATTTATTTATAAAATTATATATTATATTCATTATTAGATATTAGTTAAATAATTTACCAACTATATTGTATGTGTAATTTTTAGAATAAATAATATATATTCTATTTATAATTAATTGTATATAATAATATAATATATGCATAATATAATAACAAAAAAGGTTTAATTACATGTTTATTAAATAATAAATATGTATTTACTAAAAATTGTATATATAAACTAAAAATATTTTGTAATCGATGATTGTTTAGCGGATTGTATTTTATTTTATGTTACCAACTATTCATTTGCCAATAACAATCTTATTTTATAATATAATATAAAAATGTAATAACGTACGCAAAATAACACTACTAAATCATAATTACGATTTATATAAGTTAATAAAACCATTCAAATGGAGACCAGCACGTATTGCTGATTATTAAATGATCATGATCATTTAATTTTTTTTACATTTTTTGAATTTACAATTTTACTATTTTCTATTATATTTTTCTCATTTTTCATCCATCCTACAATAGTAGACAATCCAACACCCAGTTCCTCTGCCACAATCTTTCTCTCCTTACCATTTTTAATATTATTGATAGCAGTAGATTTATCAACAATAGAAATGAATTTACGATTTGGTATTGTTACAATAATTTAATAAATGAAATAAGACATACTTAATTATATCACAATACATATTTGTAGGCGTATCTAAATATTGACCAATTACTTAATTGATATTAAATCTCAAGTTATTTATATATATATATATATATATATATATATATATATATATATATATATATATAGTATATATAAGTATATATACTGACGATATTAAGTAGTAGGGGAATAGCAATGAATAATATGGGAATACTTTTCATACAAATTAAAATTTGTAAATAATTTGTTTTATAATCAAATTTGCCAAATATATGTGGATTCAATTCCAAAAATTACCTTATACATATGTCGATAATGCCGAATTATCGATATAAGTGGATTTTCGATGTACGCGGATTAATTTACATGTAAATAGGTGTAAATCCAACAAAAATATCTCGAAATGTCGATGTAGCCGAATTATCGATATAAGTGGATGTCGAAGTAAGCGGCTTTCACTGTATATAGTATTTAAAAAGATATTGTGAAGTCCTTTGGACACTCTTTGGTATTTATATGCGTATTAATGTATATTGATATGCATTGATTTTTGTATTTGTATTTATATATATATATATATATATATATATATATATATATATATATATTTAAGTTGTATGCATATTAGCTTATTATAGTATATAATATATACTCTATATATATTTTTTTTTTCTATTATGTCTTCATGCTATTCGTGCGGGGACAGTTGTGATAAAGATTTATTATCTCGTGTTTCCTGTTGCAATACTCTTCATTATGGTTATATTCACGCTGCTGGTATTTTAACATATTCTTCGTCGAATACTAGTAAATCTACACCAAAATATGCTATTTATATATTTTAGTGTGATAATTTCTCTTTTACTTGTAAATCATGCAATGTTAATAATAAATCTATATCACTTACTTATTTATCTAAATAAATTTAAGATATTGGTAAGATATTGATAACCTTAATGATTTTTTAATTGATAATTATTTATCTAAAAAACTTGAAGAATTAAATAATACATGTTATACTAGAAATGATTCATTTGCTGATATTGTTAAAAACAAAAAATATTGTTCTCAAAAAAATTAAATATGTCAAATAATTCGAGTTCACTTAATTCTTCTAGTGTTAATGAATTAAATAACACTGTTATAACTGATTCTCAGATTGATACTAATTTTATGGCTGTGATTGAAAATATACCGTATTCGATTAATTATACTCTTTATTTAAAATATCTTTTTAGTTATCTGAAAATAAATGAATCTACTATTAGTTATATTTCCTTTAAAAATAAGAGAGCTATACTATATTTTTCAAATATATATATGCAAATAATAACTTTTTTTAACTAGATCCATATTGAAATCAACTAAGTTTTTAATTTTAATCTTCAGAAATAACATTAGTGATGAGGTATTTAAAAAAGGAAGGATTTTTTATCATGCGTTTAAATCTAAACTTATTACTGAATTTAAATCAATTTTAAATCATAAATCAAATACTTATCACTTATATAGCACTATATTACAGATGGTAACGTTGCAATAGACTGGGAAACTCTCGATCAGTATCATATGCTGAGATGAAGGAATGGTCTGACTCATATGTCAAACATATGTTTGGCTTATAGCAATAGTATTTACTTTAAAAAAAGAGAGAGTTATTCTATTGCTCAACATTGACTAAACTCGTTATGTACCATTGCCTTAATAAACGTTAGATTTATTAAGAAAAATTTTGATATTATATTAACCTATATTTCTGAATACAATCCGACAATCTTTGCTTGTACTAAAACCTGGTTATCTTCAAATGATATTTATACAATTACTATGCTCTCTAATTTCTCAACTGATTTACATACGTATAAGTTGGTATTATGATTCATAACGATTTTCGTGTAATATCATCAAATTGTCTTGTCTTTTCATATAGTGATGGACTATATATTACTCTAAAATCTACCAATGATATTATTTTTAAAATTATTGTTATATATCGTCCACCAAATACTGATTTAACATTTTTTTTAATGAATTTTCTGATATTGTTATTAATTCGAATATATATATAATACTATATTTGTCGGTGATTTTAATTATTATTTTTTAATATCCCCTCATCTTGAATTCAAATCTTTAATTAATTATTTAAATATTAATTATTTTAAATTAATAGCGATAATATCGCATAAACAACATTTCATATATAACACCCATTACTTAGGAAATATGTTAAACTTAGTTTTAACAAATTCAGATTCACATATTATATATGGTATACCAATTATATCAAAATTATTAACTAATCATTTCACTATTACCTACCTTCCGATTGAAATTATTTAATACAAAAAGAAAACGAGCTTTCATTAATTATAGAAACATTGAATATTAATGATTTTTCTAATGACATTATCAATTCACTTTCAAATTGTAATCTAAATCTTGATTACTTGAATAGTTATATTCTAAATATATTAGATATCTCTTGATCTATAGATTTTCAGTTACAATACATGATAATTATCCATGGTTTAATAGTGAATTGCATACAATAAAAAGACATTTACGAAAACTTGAAAACTTATATAAAATCTTCTAATGAAACATATACTACATTTGTTAATTATAAGTATTTTTATAGATCATATATTCTAATTGCTAAAAAAGTAGTATTAAAATACTTTTAGTTCATTTGAAAATAATACAAGAAAGATTTATTCTTTTATAAAATCCTTAACTAAAATAGAGTCGGTTATATGTACTACGTCCTACTCTACCTAATAAATATTATGTTCTAATTTTTCTATTTTTTTTCAGGATAATATTTCAATTAAATATTTCTAAAATTAAGCTTATAACAAATAATGTATCTTTTATTCTTTTATGTTATGATATTTTACTTGGGTATGGTGTATATTGTGACTCTTTTTCTTCTACTTCTTTCTCTGAAGTGTTAGATCTTATGTTGACTTATAAATCGTCTTCTCCTATCGATCCATTGCCTCTATCTCTTTTTCATAAGCTTGCTTTTATACTAACTCCATTTATTTTTAATATTTTTAATATTTCTCTCAATTCTGGTATAGTACCTTCATCTTTAAAATATGTTATAATAAAAACTATTCTAAAGAAACCAGGATTGGATATAAAGTGTTTATCTAATTATAGACCAATATCAAATTATATTTTATAAGTAAAATATTGGAAAGAATAGTTTCCAAGTAATTCATCAATTATCTAAATGCAAATTCATTATTTGACACTAGACAAAGTGCATATAGTAAATGTAATTGTCCTAAAACACTTCTTCTTTCTATTTTTGATGATTTTCTTAATAAGCTTGATAATATTTCTAATATACAACTTATTTTATTAGATTTATATGCGGCATTTGATACTATTGATCATTATATTTTAATTAAACGTCTTGAAAATATTGTTATTGTAGGTATTCCTCTAGTTTGGATTATATCATAATTATCTGCAAGAATATTTTCTATAAAAATTGATAACCATTATTCATCTACGTTTAAAATGTATTATGGAGTGCCTCAAGGTTCTGTATTAGGGCTATTGCTATTTTCTCTGTATATCTTACCTCTTAAAAATATTATATCTAATTTCCATCTGTAAAATATCAAAAATTTCTGATGAAATTCAATTGTCTATTGAGCTTCCAGTAATAGCCAATTCATTTGATAATGTAGTTCTAATTGATTGTATTGATATGGTTAAAAATTGGTTTTTACAAAAATAGCTTAATGTTGAATATTAATAAAACTCAACTTCTAAATATATCTAGAACATCATCAGTTTTCCTTTTGTCATCATGATTCTATCACAATTGTTCCTTGCAATAATGTTCAAAGCCTTGGTTTTATTTTTGATGATAACCTAAATTTCTCCGATCAGATAGCTAATTGTGTAAATCAACTAATTATTAATTATATAAAATACGATCAATAAGGAAATACTTACCTTTTAGAATTTCTAAAATGTTAATAAAATCATTAGTTATGTCACGTATAAATTATTGTTGTTCTCTATATTATGGCCTTCCTGCTACTTCTACTAAATCCTTAGATAGAATCATTAGATCATCGATAAGAGTTTTACATCGTGTACAATTATATGACAATGAATCAGTCAATTATCACTTAGTAAATTATAAATGGTTAAATATGTCTCATAGATCTACCTTCGACTATTTTAAACTAATTGTTAAGGTACTGAAGAATCGTCCTCCGAGTTATTTTAATGACCTCCTACAATTCAAAGTTTACAGGCGGGATCTACGAAACTCGTCTACTTGGTTATTACACAAGAGGAATTATAAGCTATCGATATATAGAAAACGTTCTTTCAGTGTAGCTACAGCTGACCTATGAAATGCGCTACATGTAGGACTAAGAACTAATATCAATTATTCGTATTTTAAATCTAATTTATTGTTATTAATTCGTAAAAATTAATTTTATTATTTTCAACTGATTTATATTTTTTTGTGTATTTTGTTATTTTATATTTTTGTTACACAATAGAGAACGTCTAACGTTATTTTTGTGTATAAATACAAATTCATTCATTCATATATATATATATATATATATATTTATAATTTATGTATATAATTTATGTTATGTATATTATTTTGATTTTTATGGATACATTTCATCCCATACTTAGATTAAGTTTCTAATTATACAAAATCTTTCAAATATCCCTTCGAAGTCACAATAATGTGAATACATTCATGATTTTAACAATAACTATTCATTTTGAACAACAATTATATAAGAGCACTTATAAATGTAAGACCCGTGTTAATGGTCACCCCAATTGCTATCTGTATGTCTAACGAATTTGACATCTGAGCTACAAAGGCAGTTTTTAAACATATTATGTTTTAATATGTTTAATAATACATTCCCAGTAAACAACAACATACAATATCCTACATAATATGTTTATAATATGAGAATAAATATATAATTTCTGTATATTTATGTGACTATATGTTCATATGAATATGAATTTGATAATAAATATGATAACAGTATGTTTGTGTGTAAAAATACTTAGCAATAAATAATACATTTATTTAAAATTTGATATAAGTTTCATAAAAATTATATTTTTCATTGAATGGAAATATTAACATATTATGAACATAATAAGTTCATATTTCTTATTTTAATGCTAATGACATAATTATTTTATAACAATTAAATTTGTGTGAACATATTATACACATATAATATGTTCTTATTTCCATTAAAATGAAAATATACAATTGTTATGAAACTTACATCAAATGTATATGAATGTTTTGTAATTTATTGTGAAGTATATGTAATAGTAGGTACCTACATACCAATATAATGTTATGTTATTTTTAAATATATTTGTTAATATATTTTTATTTTTAAATACCACCGGCAGCGCGCGTATTTATAATCGCTTAATTAATTCAAAATACTAATCGCACCCCATATTCGCTTATATATTCGGGGATATAAGGGTAAGTATTAGTGGAATAATATTGCTATCTATTGTTGCACTCTTAAAAATAGAGTGGTTAAATATGCGTACCACTTTTGTGAACCCTAACTCTCTTACGTTGGCTCCACGCGCCACACCCTGGTAAACCACTTCAGCAAGTGGGCTAGATTGCAAGAGGGGACTATGAGAGGAGATTGTTGCCACTTAGTCTACAATGCCTAATGAAAGGATCAAAAAAAATTATGACAATTATAACAATACAAATTATCATGCCGGATAGGTCGCGGTACGGAACCCCAACGACCGCGTTACTCATCGGTACTAACCAGAATGGAACCGATACATTAGCTACTGTAAACTATAACCATAACAACATAAATAATATCAAAAATAATTAAACTACAAATGACAAATACTACTATCGGAACTTGGAATGTAAGAACTCTTAGCAGAATTGGTAAACTGGAATAATGTATGAAGGAGCTGAGTAGATACAAGTGGGATATCATTGGACTGGCCGAAATAAGACTAACAGGAAACGAAGAATTAACCACAGACGAAGTTTACTAACTATATTAAAGTGATCAATAGAAACATTATATAGGTGTAATATTTATGGTAAGAAAGGAAATTAAAAATTCCATCTTAAATTATACAGCTATAACTATTAAGCAGAATAATCATGATAAGAGTTAAAGCAAGCTCATGAATATAACTATCATCCAAGTATATGCTCCTACAACGACATACACCTATGAAGAAATTAAACAATTTTATGAAAACATTGATAACACAATACAATAAACTCCTAAAAAAGATTGCCTAATGATACAGAGTGAATTCAACGCAAAAGTCGGAAAAAATGCACATACTTATAATTTCGAATACACTATATCAATACAAATACTCAAGAACTACAATATGGTAATCTACATACGGTAATACCCATGACCAAACTTTGTTAAATCAATATTTCACAATGCGATATCATAACTGCCGGCAGTAGGCTTATACAAAAATAGATAATATACTTACTATTGCAGCTAATAAAACAATTGGGAAATATAGAAAGAAAAAACAGCATTGGATGATAAATAATATATACTCGATCTATGCGATAAAAGAAGAACTTTCAAATCAACAAAAAAGGTAAACATGAAATATTTGATAAATATTGTGAAATTAACATTCAAATTCGAAACTAATAATAGACACGAAAGAAAATCGATCCAAACTTAATTTAAACAAATTGATGAATACATGAAGTATGGAAGATTTAGCAAATGAGCTCATGACACTTTATGAATGCTCACAATAACTCCACATAAACAATCATCAAACATAGATGACAAGGAAGAGAAACCATTAGCTGAAGAAAAATCTATATTAAAACGATGGAACGAGTATACTATATACTATATACTATATAGTATATAACGTTTAACGTTTGATAACAACGTTTTACAGTATAAGAATATGAAGAAGATAATGATGATTTACCAATATTAAAAGATAAAGTTATAAACGCCATCAAAAATTTAAAGGATAGATAATTGCCTGGAAGTGAAAATATCCCTTGAGAGTTATATACATGGAGGAGAATCCATTGCAAATATATTCACTGACTTGTGTCAACAAGCATGGTCCACAGATAAATAGTCAGAACAATGAACCCAATGTATAGTGATACCCTTGAGAAAGGTAATCTCAGAAAATGTCAAACTTACAGAACTCTAACTCTAAGTCTAATATCACACTCAAGTACAATTTTTCTAAGAATTATTCTCAACAGAATGAATCCATAGTTGAATGCATACTTTCTGAAAAGAAAGCAGGATGTCAGGAAGAAGCACGGTTGGACACATTTTCAATTGTCGAAACTTAATGGAAAAACACTTGGAGAGCCATAAAGACTTATTTTACATCTTCATATAATTCAAGAAAGCTTTTGACAGTGTATGGAACTAGTGACTATGGTCGTCATTACATAAATACGGAATAAACTATAAAATTATATAATAGTTCTACAAGCGCGGTTTTATTAAATAATACCCAAGGTGACATATTCAAAACAACAGCTGGAGCACGCCAGGGGTGCCTAGTATCACAAGTATTGTTTAATGTATTCGTTGAAGATATAATGGCTGAAATACAAAACAATCATGTTTCATCGATATCAACTGGCGGATTTCCACTATCAAACCTAAGATTCACAGAAGATATAGATCTAATAGGTGGAACTAAAAAAGAATTACAAGAGCTTACAGATAAACGATCAAGTAATAGGACCTTCTAGCAAATACGGCATGTCAATTAGTGTTGAAAAAATCAAAGTAATGGTTAATAGCAACGATAAAAATGTGAAATACGAGCAATGTATCTATCTAGGAGCAATACTTACAAAAGACGGAACAATAAGTAAAAATAGGACTGACGCAGGCAACAACATCTATGGTGAGATTAACCACGATTTGGAAGAGCACTCATATTAGATTCAAGCTTAAGTATAACTTATATAAATCATTACTATTATAAATATTGACTTATGGCTATAAATAATGGACACTGAACTCTTAAAAATATCACTGAAAACTACTATGCATAACATATAAAGAAGGTAAAACAAACGTATTTGTACAACAATAAAATTAAAGAATATGGCTAATACTATTTGATGGCATTGTTTACTTGATAGTTCACAATACGCACGCGTAACCTTGACATGAATTGTTCGGGAACCACTGCGCCTGCGCGGAACATGATATAGCTTTACTCGTGGAGTTATCTTCGAACTCGTATCCGAGCAGACATCTAATGGTAACTAGATCCAATCCCATCGGATACGTTGTCTGCAAGGTGGTACTCTCGACGATATTATTGTAATCTCGCATGATCTCGCTAGTGTTGCAATATATCTCTCCTGGGTATCGGTATATATAAAGGTCAAAGTTTATACTATGAATTATTATTTTGGAAGTTTTCCTATTAAATATTCAATAAAATTAATAACATTTTTAATATCATTTATTTGTGTAAGTTATATATATAAATATATATATATATATATCTAAATATTACAATAATTATATAATATTGTTATTATTAAATTCAAATTATAAAAGTTATATATATATATATATATATATAACATATATTATAAATAAATATAGGCCTATAACCGGTTAACTATGTTAATTGTTATTATGGTTTATTTTTTATTATTTATTTTACGTGCACTTACGAGGAGTGTCATCACTTTGTAAAGATGCCTAATAAACCATACTTCATCATCATCATCATCATCGTCACCATATATAGTATATGTATATAGAAGAAATGGTATATGATGATATATTTTATCTATATTTTATCAATATGTTATCCATATAGGTATTGTATAAGTAATATTACATATCCAATTACCAAGAATTGTATAATATATACAAATATTTTTCTTTTGAAATGTAATCGTATACTACTTTTATAAATTGTTGCTATGACAACCACTGTTAAAAATAAGGGTACGCTAGAAGTTACAAATGGGTACAGCCTTTGTCCCTATTGTAGTACGCTTATGGGTACGCTAGAAATCGCTTTTGTGGAGTGTAGCGTACCCTTTACGGTACGCATTAAACGGCATATAGCGTACCCATTTCGGTACGCATTAAACTGCTTATAGCGTACCCATTTAGGTACGCATTAAACTGCTTATAGCGTACCCATTTCGGTACGCATTAAACGGCTTATAGCGTACCCATTTCGGTAAAACAATTCTTTCGTTAATATATTATAGTATACCAGTAGTAATCAGTATTCCTGTATGAAATTCTGCATTATGAGAAAATGCCACTAATACATTACTTTATTCTAATATGAGAGGATAGTATCAAAGCAACTAACTAAGTATATAACGACTCATAACATTCCTTACATATACCAAAGTGCATATCTTCCTTTAAATTCTACTGAAACTGCACTGACATACAAGCCCTAGCCGAGAAGTGACTTTAATTAAATTATCTGATATTATTATATTAATACATATTTTCTTTGTCATGGTTGTATTATTTTACAATATATGTTATATCTATATCAAATAACCATATATAATCTATAGTATAACATGATATGAGGGTGTCTTAATTATAGAAATATCCAAATTATAATTTAAATGAGCCATTCAATAGTATTCACATTACATGATAATGTTGATATCATATCAATGATATGCTTGTATTTTACATTCAAATATTAATTTAATTTGTAATACATTACTATTATTATTAATACATTACTAATATATATATATAATTATAAGCATCAGTTTAATATTATTAAAATTAAATTGAATCTACATTTTCATTATTATATTATTAGATTCTTATAAGTACAATATATAATTATAATACACAATATTGTGTATTATTATATTATAGCTTTCAAATATTGTATGTTTTAAATAATAGAATGCCTACAATATTTTAAACTATTGTTAGATATTTATTTCATTTTACAATACATTTTATAGGATTTATTACATATGTACTCCATATAATTTGCTTGTAATAATGTATTGATAAATCTTAATTATATTGTAGAAATTTATATGTAAGATACATATTATTAAAGCCCTATCACAGTGTACACACTGATAAAACATTTACTAGATGTTTTCAAAATACAATGTATAGTTATAGATATATGAAAATATATGTCTATTCAGAATACTTCACAATAGAACTATTATCTGAATTGAGTTAATTTTTTTTGTATATAATACAGATTATATAGTACAACAGTATTACAATAGAACATTCATAATATATATATATATATATATATATATATATATATATATATATATATATATATATATATATATATATATATATATATATATATATATATGTATTTATACATATATATAATAATATATATAGTTTTTTAAAATTATTATTTATAAATCAACTTATGAAACTATGAAATATTATTTTTATAATATTCTATTGTAATGATATCCATACAAATATATTTTCTATAAATCAATACAAATTATAAAAAAATATCAAATAGATTTTCCTATAGAACAATGAATGCACCTAGATTGAAAATATGTATCACAGAGCAATATGCATTTAAAATTGTATAGCATATTTGTAATAATTATTTCTTAACTTTTATAAGCTTATTTATTATCTATCACATTACATTTATAAATGATTATAATGATGTTATAATGTATAATAGTATCTATATAATAATGTACTATAATAAATATTACTATATTCATATAATATAAAAATTAAAAATGTTTCTACTTATTTAAATATAGTAGGGTCATAAAAATATATTTTTATGTGATTTATATATATTTTTGGATGCACATTTTTCAGATACTAAATTACATAAGTAAATGATAGTTTTATGGAATAATATTTATTTTTAATTTATATATTTAACCATCTATATACTGTGACTGGGATGCAATTAACAAAACTATTAATTGTATACATATTAACTAAAATAGATACTCATAGATAAAAAATATATAAGTATAAAAATAATATACTCAATTAAAAAAATAATTAAATAATTAAATAATAATTAAAGTTTAATCGTGAATTAAAATGTATATAATATAATAATTATAATTTATGTCATTTAATTTATATTTAAGCAATAAACCTTCATTAAAAAACAAGGTAAGCTTAATTAATTATTTATATAATAAAACTGAAGGTTTAAAATGATAGTATACATAAAATATAAATGATGGTTTATGATTTATTACAATAAAATATTAAACAAATAGTTTATACATGATAACATTAGTTGGGCATTTATCAATAATGGCATTCTATATACAACCCAGTAAACAAAGGTGAAAGAAATCATGTTTTTAAAATAACTTGTAAAACAGACTAACCAAACTCATTTAAAAACATATTTGGTTTTATATATTAATTTTTCTTTCTTTTCTCTCTTGATTAGTATTATATATTGACCAATAATATCTCCAATAACTGCATTACTGTGTATTTTTGAAACATTGTGAACAGATTCTGTAAAAATTAAATAATAGTTATATTGAAAATAAATATCTACTAAATAAACTATTGAATATAGTAACTATATTATAGTTAGGTTGATCGAGGCTTAAGCTGCGACCACACAATAAAATACAGACATATATCGGTCCGAATTTTATAACCATATATTGCCGAACATAATTATAGGGCAGTTCTGGTGTGATCGGCTATAATTATATGTGATATTGGGCATTAAAAATAGACAAATGTTCTAAAAAAGTTAGCAATATGGTATGTTATTTTATAAATGAAAGTAAATATAAGTATATGTTATATATATATATATATATATATAATATATTTAAATTCTATATAATTATATTACTAGGAACATGCCAAAATAAATGATGCATAATATATTTTAATCTAGGTGAATTGACCAATACAATTCGCGTTTAAAAAACCTAGTTAAGACGTAGCTGGTAGGTTAAAGATTTCTTTGCAGATAATAGGCAGGATACCAAGTCAGACTTTCATGTACCATTGCTGTATTAGTTGGTATCATATGAAAATCTTATAAATATTATAAGTTTTTTAGATAAAAATACAAATACAAGTATATTTTTCATAATGTTAGCAATATGACATGTTATTTTATATAAGTACATATTATATATATACAATTATATTATTAGGAACATGATGAAATAAATGATGCATAATATATTTTAATCTAGGTGAATTGACCAATACAATTCGCGTTTAAAAAAAAACCTGGTTAAGATGTAGCTGGTAGGTTTTCATCCAGGGCTTTCTTTGAATAGTATGGCCATAGTTCGGATCAAGGCATATTCGGATTACACTGTTCAGTTTTCTGCTGGATAATAGGCAGGATACCAAGTCAGACGTGTATGTACCATTTCTGTATTAGTTGGTGTCATTTGAAAATCTTATAATTATTATAGGTTAGATAAAAATACAAATAAATTCTTCATAAATAATCATATATATATTTAGATTTAGTATCATTTAATATTAACTTGTGGGTTTTATGTAATCGGTCTATATCGAATATAGCACCCTTTTGTTTTACAATTACAATTATGAGGTCAAATTAAAAATGCTCATTTTGATACATGACACACTAGTGTGTATTATAAACGTATACGGAAAATGTACATATAGTATATATTATAAGATAGGTAGATATATATATATATATATATATATCTATTTGTTGTTATTATAATATTAAAGTATTCAACGATACATGTAAAATATTTTAAATTTGACCTCTGTAGTCGTAATAAAAATAAACAAGGAGCATATTTGATATTCCCCGGGTAATCATAGGCTAGGATATTTACTTAGCTCTTACCATATATATTAAAATATGTTTGTTAAAAATTGACCACATCACTAAATCTAGATATAGTATAATTTGGTGCTGATCATTCAGATTATCACATAAATAAATGTATTACAATTTTAAAATAGTATATAAGAATAATGGCATGGTACTTAATCCACATAAGATATATTATATTTATTAAATATCACTAATACAACAGCTTAGTTGTATATATTGGGAATAACATTATATATATGTATATATATATATATATATATATATATATATATATTATATGATATTATCAGATATATGATATAATATAGTTTATAAATATGTATTCGTAGCATAACTTATGCACTATGTGAGATATTCATTTATTATTAATATCGTAATTTATATTGGATAATATATATTAGTTCTATCGAATGATAAGCATTAATTTAACTAATTAATTATGATGTATAAAATGTATGTTTATATCTAAATTATGTATTATACAATTTTAAATATTTTATTCGCTAGATATATAGATATCTAGTAAATGTTTTAAAATAATGAGAAGCAGCCAATATCTTGCGATAACTATTAGATCGATATCAGGCTGTATTTGTTGATGTAATATCTACTTTAATCTAGGTGAATGGACCAATACCACGAGAGTAGTGTTTCAAAAAAACCTGGTTAAGTATTAGTGTGTTATTTCATCCAACGCTCTCGTTGCAGTGTGGCATCTTTATAGCTTAGTTCGGGTCAAGGCGTATTCAGATTATACTGTTCAATTTTCTGCTGGATACTAGGCAGGATAACCAGTCAGTCGTGTGTGCACCAGTGCTGTATTAGTTGGTATCATTTGAATATCTTATAATAATGAATACAACAACAATATTCCTATCAGTTAGCAATAGAATTCAAATCGTATATTTTGTGAATGGAATATTTTATTTTTTTACATAGAAATTTGTATTTCAGTTTTACATTAAATGAAATTAAGATTACAGTAATACTATAATTATATAATATATATAATTATAATTAAATATATTTATTTTAATAATGTAATAATACATTATATCATATTTATATATACTAATTTTAATATAAATATTAATAATAATATCACTAATCAATGGTATAGTAATTTATAATTTAAACTTTCATATTATTATGATTATATATTTATAAGTACTACATATATAGATACTATATATTATATATAACGGTTAAATAATGAAGTCGTAAACTAATATTATGTAATTATTTTATTAATGCTTATAAATCTGGGATATACAAATCAGCTGTATGTGAGGAGCATGTTTAGACATAAATATTATATCATATTTAAACTAGTAATGTAATAATACATTATAGCATATTTATATATACCTAATTTGTATATAAATATTAATGATAATATTACTAATCAATATCATAGTAATTTATAATTTAAACTTTCATATTATTTGTACGATTATATATTAAGTCATACATATAAATAATATGATACTATATTATATATATAATGGTTAAATAATGAAGTCGTTAACAAATATTATGTAATTACATGTATTAATATATTATTTATTAATACTTAATAAGTATTACTTATAAATCTGGGATATATAAATCAGTCGCATGTGCAGAGCATGTTTAAAGATAAGCATGATATATTTCATTGGTGTTATTATTATAAAATTGATATCATTGTAAAGCTTATTAAATTATATAATGCAATTAATATTTATGTTTTTTTAAATTGTTATCAATATAAAAGTTATGATCAAAAATATGCAACAAATATTAACGATTTATTATGTACATGGTCAAAAGCTTCGCGATTTTAACGCCTACACAATTGTTTATTCGAATTAGTGAATTTACAATAGCGTATGATTGTTTGTACAAACATTACTATTTTTAGTTTTTTTCACTTGTTTGGCTTGGTTTGGTCAGGTTTAGTTTAAATATTGCTAGGTTTTTTTAGCTGCATTATATCCCGAGTGAGCCAATAAAACACACATATATATATATGGCAATGATAAGCCGTTGCATGTATGATAGTCTATACATAGATATGCCCTAATTATAATGGTCAATCATAAGCTATTGTAAAATCACTAATTCGAATAAACAAGTTTGCGGGCGTTCAAATTGCGCACCAATCGCGAAGCTTTTGACCATAATCCGATTTATAGATTAAATTAATTTAATTTAATTATTAAATTAAATTAAAAAGAGTGCATTGAATGAGAAAAATATTCCTACACTGATTACATTTGTGACATATTTTTACAATAATTTTAGTTTAAATACACATTTGTAAAACTAAAATATAAATTGTATTATGCATCATAGTTTATAATTTAAAAAGCTTTGCGATTTTTAAATAGAGCTAAGCTTACTTTAGAAAATGTATACAAATTGGCAATTTGAAATTGCCTTGTATATAAATAGTCATGTACCATATATCAGATTAACAGATGTTAATATGGAAAGTTACGAATACAATACTCTATTTATATTCTAATACATTTTATATAAACATTTAATAATCATATTTAAATTAATATATATGTAATATTAAATAATTATCGCCCATGAATATCGCACATTGTCGAATAATATATAAATATGAATATTATTGTATCACTAATTATGTAACATTAACTATTGTATTCATGTTATTTAATATATAAATATAAACTATATAGAATGATAAATGTACAAATCTTATATTTAATATACGGTTATTTAAAAGTGTAGACTATTTACCTGTATTTATTTCTGAATATTTTCATAAAGGTAAACAATAATATAATAATCTTTGCCCTGGAATCTTTGATTTAAAATATTTAACAATATACAATAGCTTGTAAAATTATACCAACATTTTTCAACAGAACGTTTTCATTTAATAACAATTAGTAACATTCATTATAAATTATAATTTATAAGGAATACATAATTGATTATGTATGTAATGATTTATAATGATGAATGATAATGTATTATGTTGTATCATAGATTACAACTAGAATATCGTAAATATATATGAAATATAAAATTAATATATATATATATAAATAATATGATCATTTAAAATCTATGAACATTAATTTTTAATCAAATTAATATAATATAAACAATTGCATATATTATTAAAATAAACTATAAAAGAGTATATATAATACTTGAGATTATTAGTGATATACCTTACCCTACATGTAGAGCTTGTCCGGCAGTTTTAGACTATCTTCCTCTAACCATCTCTATATTTCATCGACTTTTTTATATCGTATACATCACATAGTGTACCATCCATAAGTTGGTCCTGCGAGATCGTCCTTTTTTCCAACAGTGCTATAACCTATAACCGAGGTTATAGGAGGTCTTGAAAATAGCACGTAGCATTCGAGTTTAATTTCTTGTATTATTTTAAGTATTTTTCAATCTCTTTTGTTAGATTCAAGCTAACATAATCGACTCACACTTAATCTTAAAAAGTTTCTTTTAATTTTATCATGTAGTCTTGATCTAAATATGATTTTATCTCATTTAAGACTTCTCAGATGTTAACTAATCTGATATTGATATATTTTTCTGTTGACTGAATGTAGCTTCCAAGATACTTAAAATCAGAAACTTCTTTAATATTATTACCGTTTAGGTTTTTGATAACTTAATTTTTTCCTTGATTTATACTGATGAATTCCATCTTTCCAGTATTTATAGCCCAATTTCTTTTACATTATGTTACATTTTATGTACAATCCAGCAAACCGTAATAGCCTCATAATAGTAACATAATAGCATATCTAATAGCCTCAAATATTTACATTGTGCCCTTATGCTGCTATTAGGTTGCCTATGTTGCCATCAAATGTCTATTATGCTGCTATTAATTTGTTATGCTATTATGCTACAATTAATTATAAAGTATATTGTGATGTTATTATGTTGCTATTCTAGTATAAAAGTAGCATAATAGCATGACAAATTAATAGAAGCATAATAGCACAATGTGTACATTTGAGGCTATTATGCTTCTATTAATTTGTCATGCTATTATGCTACTTTTATACTAGAATAGCAACATAATAACATCACAATATACTTTATAATTAATTGTAGCATAATAGCATAACAAATTAATAGCAGCATAATAGACATTTGATGGCAACATAGGCAACCTAATAGCAGCATAAGGGCACAATGTAAATATTTGAGGCTATTAGATATACTATTATGTTGCTATTATGAAGCTATTACTGTTTGCTGGGAAGTATTATTAATTCGTTGGTTTTATAAGTTACTATAACTAGTTCATCCGCATAGTCAACATTTATAATTTGTATTGCTGGTTATCCTTTGCTCCTTCTCTCAATGAGGGTAAACAAATATCAATATTTCTGTAACTTTCTAAAATGTATTCAAAACATAGTCAAGACAATTTATGAACAGAAAAGGGGCTAGTGTATCACATTGAAAAACTCCAATATATTTTTATAAATTCAGTGTCTCCATCATCAGTTCTCACAATAGATTTAGTTAGTTTGTATGTCATTATAATCTCATCTGGTATACCATATATGGTGCGTATATGCATTATGTATCTCTACCATATTTCCTTAATGTATGGAATCGAAAGCTTTGGAGAAATCGATAAAAAGGTAGTAGCTGTTAAAGTAATGCCACGTAGTTCCCAGCAAACAGTAATAACCGCATAATAGCAGCATAACAGCATATGTAATAGCTTGAAATGTTTACATTGTGCTATTATGCTGCTATTATGCTGATATTAAATGTCTATTATGCTGCTATTAATTTGTCATGCTATTTTGCTGCTGTTATGCTGCTATTTAAAGTATATTATGCTAATATTATGCTGCTATTAATTTAAAAGTATATTATGCTGCTATTATGCTGCTATTCTAATAACAGCAGCATAATAGCAGCATAATATACTTTTAAATTAATAGAAGCATAATATTAGCATAATATACTTTAAATAGCAGCATAACAGCAGCAAAATAGCATGACAAATTAATAGCAGCATAATAGACATTTAATATCAGCATAATAGCAGCATAATAGCACAATGTAAACATTTCAAGCTATTACATATGCTGTTATGCTGCTATTATGCTGTTATTACTGTTTGCTGAGTGAGTGCGTAAGTTCTTACCAATATCTAAGGGGTTGTCCAATGGACACCAATATAATAGTATAATATAGCAGTATACTCGGTGTATACACCGTGTATAATGTATACACCGTTCTTTAATGTAGTTTAATATCCTGTATTTTATAAGTGAAGTTAGGTTTTATAATTACTAAATATCTAAATATAACCTATAGGTACTATATATATTAGACATATATACCTATAGGTATAGTACCTATAGGTACTATACATGGAGTATACTCTATATACTCCTAAAGATACAAACTAGTGTACCCTTTTGTGGCAAGTATACGCTATAGCGTACCTTTTAAGCATAGAGCTAGATAGACTTTCTCTCTAGCTCTAGGCCTTTAAGGGTACACTTCACTTGTAGCGTGTAGCGTACCCTTTTATTTCTAGCGTACCCATTTCTGACATGAAGCGTACCTTTAAAAACTAGCGTACCCTTTTGTGGCAAGTAGCGTACCTTTTAAGGGTACGCTTCACTTTTAGCGTGTAGCGTACCCTTTTATTTCTAGCGTACCCATTTGTGAATTCTAGCGTACCCTTATTTTTATAAATTTTTAACTAGCGTACCCTTATTTTACGTGCACGTAAGTGTACATCACTTTGTAAAGATGCCTAATAAACCATACTTCATCATCATCATCATCGTCGTCATCATATATAGTATATGTATATAGAAGAAATGGTATATGATGATATATTTTATCTATATTTTATCAATATTTTATCCATATAGGTATTTTATAAGTAATATTACATATCCAATTACCAAGAATTGTATAATATATACAAATATTTTTCTTTTGAAATGTAATCGTATACTACTTTTATAAATTGTTGCTATGACAACCAGTTACTTTTATAATTGGTATTATCCTATATATACATATATATATAATGTATACATTTATTGTAGATAGAATTATTCGCGCTTCTATACGCCTTATTTATAATAGCAGTTGTAGTGAACATTTTAAAACAGATTAACATCAACATAATCTTAAATGGCTATTATTTAGAAATAGATGCAAACATCGTTTACTCTGTTTAGCTAATAGATCTATATTCCTAAGTAAGCATTGACTATATATATAATCAACTGAAACGTCGTTGCATACTGAAGTAGATTCGAACATCTGATGCAATACTGTTGGAGAGCAATACTTTATTTAACGGATTTAGTAAGCGCGCATTCATCTCCGTTGTTCCTCGCATATGGACCGTCCCACCATATGACTTACGGAAAGTACAATCCTTATATTGTTTCAGAAAGAAATTATAACATTATTTAAACACTTCTTAATTTATTTTTATATACGCTTTATTTAATCTTTATATCTTAATTATTTAATTGTAATGTTTGTTATTTTGTATTTTGTATTTGTTTGTTTTTTTATTTTTCGTTAATGTTATACACCAGAGAGGGCACCCGCTATATTGGTTTTTAAATAAACAATTCAATTCAATTCAATATACAATATTTAAAATAATAATATTATATAGATAACCCATATATAAAATACTCATATATAAATATAGACTAACAATATATTTATAAATATATATAATAAATTGAATAAGTTTATTAAAAATATTAATAATGATCAATATAATTAAAATGTATTCAAACTATTTAATAAGTATTGTAATATATAGCAAATCTTCCCTTATTATAATATATTAGTTAACTATTTATTGTATTCACATAAATTCATATTTGTATTACAAATCTAAACTAAATGCTTTTATACTGAATTGTATTAATAAGAAAAATAATAATAAGAAAAAAAACTAAAATCGTCATATTACATATGGGTATATATATAAATATATATATATATATATAAATATATATATATATATATATATATATATATATATATATATATATATATATATATATATATATATATATATATATATATATATAGTTAAAGACAAAATAGATTCCTTAATTATAATTATAATGCTAATTGTATTAATATTTATATATGTACTTAAAAACGTATTTACATACGAATAATACTTACGAATACATTTGATTATATTGCTCCATTCATTATTAGGTCTACATATAGAAGATGTATGGCTCAATTTTAATCCACCAGAACACCTAATGGAATATATCATTAAAATTAAAGAATTGTGCTATTTTTCTGTCAAATTAATATATATAATAATAATACTCAGAGTTGGCTTAAAAGCCTAGATGAATGAAAAAAGCAAAAGCTTGTCTGGTCATTCACCTATTTACGAAATTACGAGAAGTATATTAGTAAACGATAATATATAAATAAAATATATATATAAAAATATATAAAAATAAGATTTTATTAAAAATGTATTACATAAAGTGTATATAATATAAAATATTACAAACAATCAATCTATAATACTATTAAATTAAATATAAATGAAATAAACATAATTTTTTTAAAAATAAACACAAATTTAACAAAATTTAAAACAATACTAGATATAAGGCTGCTATTAAGTACAACAAAGGATAATACCATTGCCACCGAGTATACCCAGGATGCGTAGAACATCAACTTTCAGGTAAGGGTGCTCCAAATCCTATATCATTAGGGATTACACCATTGCCAGAGGTGTAAACGCTGATATCCTTATTCCCCGATGCATAATATACATCCCTAATACACCCAATGACTCAAGCATATCCAATCATGTACCCAAACACACCCACATACACTAATATATACTAATATATGATAAAACAAAATAAAATAATATTAAATAATATTTCTCGTAATCTCTCTCATCATGTATAAAACATAAATATAAATTGTAAAATACTAGATAACTTATAATAACAAATAGTAAGTAACATAATGCATAACTGTAATATATCCTACATATATATAATATTATATAAATTAATATATAATATACATGGAATAAAAATAAATCATAGATATATAGAAAACATATAATATATAGAATAAATCAAGAAAAATATTACCATAATAAAAAAATAATAAAAGAAACATTTTTTTTAAATCAAAAAAAAAAAAAAAAAAGATTATATATTTATCAGTAGAAATATTATAATGCATGCCACCTAAAAAAAGCGAATATTATTTAATTATAAAAAATGTAATTAAAAGAAATATTAAAATGTTATAAATAAAATGATATCTTTAGTTATAGTTGTATAAAAGTAAAAGTAAAAGTAAAAGTAAAAGTAACAGTTCATAATATGTAATGTAAAAATGTATGTGTAATTATATAAAATATATATCATTAGTCAATTAGACGAAAATGATGTAAAAATGTATGTGTAATTATATAAAATATATATCATTAGTCAATTAGATGAAAATGATAATAAAGTAGAATAAAAGTAAGTGTATATACAAAATATAATATAATATTTTTTTAATTTGTAAAATTTAACATTAGTCAATAAAATAAAATTGTTAATAAAAGTATATCATTAGTCTTTATATAAACTTATTAAATATTTTTTATAATTTTTATTAAATTTATTTGGATTATTATTGTATTTCAGATTTATGTTTAGGTTATTCCATAATTGTGGTCCAACATTAGTCAAACAAAAAGCTTTTCGATCTGTTCTGACTTTTATTCTATAAAATAGATTTTTATTATAAGTTTTTATTTTATATAATTTCTGTAAATTTATAGGCAACATTTTATTAATTGCCCTGTTCATAAATTTAGCTGTATTATATTTCACAATATCACTAAATTTTAAAATGTTGAATGTTGAATGCAATTTATTATAATTAGAACTATTATACTGTGTACCTAATATGCATTTTAACGTTCGTTTTTGTATAATAGTTATTTTTAATAAACTAGACACAAAAGTATTTCCCCATATATGAACACAATAATTTAGGTGTGAATAAAAAAAAGAATTATATAGTAAAATTAATGTTTTTATATCGAATTTATGTTTTACTTTATTTAAAATAGCAATTGCTCTACAAAGTTTTGTTGCTACATAATTTATTTGTTTTTTCCAATTAAGCTTGTCGTCAATATATACACCTAAAAATTTTATATCAGTTACTTGTTTTAATTTAATATTATTAATATATAAATTTAAGTTTATATTTTCATTTTTATTTCTGATATTAAAAAGTAAGACATTAGTTTTATTGATATTTATAGATAATTTATTTATATTAAGCCATTTAAATAATTTATTTATATCTGTTTGCATTTTATCTTTAAGATTTAAAATTTTTTTATCATAAAATATTAAGTTAGTATCGTCTGCGAATAAAATAGGTTTAAAATTATTTGAAATTTTCGGTAAGTCATTAATATATAAAATAAATAAAAGTGGTCCAAGAACAGATCCTTGTGGAACTCCACATGTAATATTATTATAATTTGAATTTTGACCATTTTGGGATACATATTGTTCCCTTTCAGATAAATAACTTTTTATTAAATTAAAAGCTGTACCACTAATTCCATATATAAAAAGTTTATTTAACAATATGGTATGATCTAGTGTATCGAATGATTTTCGTAGATCGATTGAAATAATTGCACATTTTTGTAATGATTCCAATTTATCACTTATGATCTCAACTGTTTCAGAAATAGCATCTGCTGTTGAAATATTATTTCTGAAACCATATTGGCAATCATTAATTATGTTGTGTTTATTTATGAAATTCAAAATTCGATTTTTTATCAATCTTTCTAATATCTTAGATAATTGTGGGAGTAACGATATAGGTCTATAGTTCTCTGGTTTTTTTCTATCTCCTGATTTATATAGTGGTATTACTTTAGATTTTTTTAATATATTCGAAAAATATCCATCTGATAAAGATCGGTTAAATAAATGAGTAATAATAGGACAAATTTCTGTACTTATATTTTTTATAATATACATATTAATATCATTGAAATCAGTACTATATTTTATTTTTGTATTTGATATTTCTTTTTGTATTTCAGTTAAAGTCGTAGGTAATAAAAACAACGATTCTTTAGTATTTTCATTCATTGTTGAATATATAGATTCATTACTAGGTTCATTAATTATTTGTTTAGCCAATGTCGGTCCAATACTACTAAAATAGTCGTTAAATTCTATGGAAGTTGGATTATGTAATGAATTAATTACTTTTTTGTTTGTATTTATAACTTTATTTATAATAGCCCATGTATGTTTTATGTTATTATGATTGTTTGTTAATTTTGAAGAATAATACATATATTCAGATTTTCGTAATAAAGTTGTCAATATATTTTTATATTTTTTATAATAAATAAATTTTTCTGTAGTTTTGTTTTTTAAAATATTTCTATAAAATTTATTTTTTTTATTTATGCATTTTATCAGACTAGAATAAATCCATGGTTTTTTAATTTTTTTATTATCTTTTATTTGTATAATAGGACATTTATCATTATACAATCTTATTAAATCAACATTAAATTTATTAAATATATAATCTATAGTATTATCTGTATAAATATAATCCCAGTTATGTTTGATTATACTATCTTTTAAATTATTTATTGTTGTATCATTAATTTGTCTAATATATTTATATTTCAATTTGTTTTTTTTATAATTTGTTGTTTCACATTCATATATAACATATATAGGAAGGTGATCACTTACATCACTGATTATAATATCGTTGACTATAGGTTTGTAATTACAATTACAATATATATTATCAATTGATGAGTTAATATGTATTCCATATCTTGTTGATTTTGTAATTAATGGATAACAACCTAAACTGTAAATGTTATCTAAAAAATATTTAATTTTATTGTTATTTATTAAAATATTAATATTAAAATCTCCCACCAAAAAAAGGTCCCTCTTAGCCGAAAAGTAATTAAAATGTGTATAAATAAAATCACTAAAATCTATTATATCAGCTTTAGGCGATTTATATATACCACTAATTAAAATGTTTTTATTATTAATATTTAAAGAAATCGTAAGAATATCCACAAATTCATGTTTTGATATGCATAAATTATCCATAATATTATAGTTTAAATGGTTTTGTATAAAGATAGAAACGCCACCACCTGCATTGTTATTATATGTGTTATTTATAAAGTTATTACGTGTTATATGGCATGCATTATAATTTTCAATTTGATATAAATCTTTATTGTATTCTTGTAACCAAGTTTCGCTTATCACAATTATGTTGAATTTAATTTCTATTGAATCTAATAACATTATTATGTCATCAAAATTGTGTACGAAACTTCGTGCATTTAAATGAAATATTGATAGGCCGTGATTAGATACATATTTTATTGATTTACATTCAACATAATTACATTCTATTTGTATATTTTTATTTAAATATTCATCGGACATATATTCATAATTAGTATGCGTTTCATTATTATTATATAATTCATTATTACTGTCATAATAGTTATTAGTATTGTAAACCATAATATAAAATATAAATTAATGTAAATAAAAAAGATTAAGTATATATATATAAATAAATAAGTAACGTAAATAATAAGAACAATAAAAACAAGAATATAAATATAATACAAAATTTAATAAAACTACAATATAGAATTAAAATCACTTAAATTTAAAAATTTTTCCTTTTCAGAAGATTCTGTTTTTTTAATAAACGTTATGCCATTAACTGTCCAACAATACTTTATTTTTGAATCTTTTAGTAGATTCCTTGCTTTGTAAAATATTTCAGAGTTATATTTGGTTAAATGATCGTTTATATATATATTAGTATCTTTTAATTTTTTTATATTTTTAAAAATTTTACTTTTTGTTTCATGAAAATGAAATTTTACAATTGTTTTATAAATGTCCTTATTTTTATTAGGTAACTCGTGAATTGCTACAACATCATATGGGTCAATATCAATATTCAATTGATTTTTTACAAAATTTATAAATTCTGATTTTTTATTATCAGATTTATTTAAAAAATCTGTTGAAGATGAAATAATAATGTTTGTTTTTTTTGAGTATTGCTCAATCTCATTTAACTTATTTTCTAAATAAAAATTTTTTTGATCTCTAATTTCAACTGACGATGTTAGATTATCGATATTATCAACTAGAATATTAACTGTCGCAGTTAATTCATTAATTGATTTTTTTAAATCGATTATATCTTGTTTTTGTGTCATGATATAGGAAATAATATTTTATATAGCAATGTAATTTAACATAAAATATTGCCAATTTATATAGGATATACTATTTTATATATAACGATACTAAGTTAATGAAGATCAAAATCAGTCAAGCAAATCAACAGCAAATTCAATATATAGCAAATTCAATATATATATATATATATATATATATATATATATATATATATATATATATATATATATATATATATATATATATATATATATATGGTCTCACCTCGGGCGACTGCAAAGTATAACTTTTAATATCAACACAAAAATGTTGACACATAAATTTGTATAAATTTAAGTAAAATAATATTATGTTTATGACGACATATTATAACTCTTACCTACCCAATACTCAAATTCAAAATTTAAGTTTATTAGAAATTGTGTTGAACAATTTTAAGATGTAATTAAAATTCTCCTTTCCTAAGTGTGATTACAAATTATAAACAATATTATGCATGTAAATATAGTATTTATTAACTACAAATTTATAGTAAAAACTTATTTTTGAGTAATATATTATACCTACTTATGATTTCCCATTAGATACAATGAAGGGATTATTAGATATTTTTAATATTATTCAAAGTTATAGCTGATATGACAGACGATTAAAGCTTAGGATAATCAAATTAATAGTATACATTTTGAAGGCAATTTTTAAATAGTTGAAAGAAACCTACTAGGCTACATAATTATTTTAATAGATCGTTACCCGATCAATTACGCGACATGATACCCGAACCGAAACTAAATTAAAAATAAAGATTTGAGACCATAAAATCTTTCCATATACCTGAAAAGTAAATATTTGAACAGAACCGAAAAAAAATATTTGATATTTTGTATTAAGATTTGAAATTTTACAGCACTAAGAGTTATACACTTTATCTTAAAACATTGTGAAGAAGAAATATCGTATAATATCGATATCATTTGAAGAAAACATCGTGAACATATATGGCACGTAATAGCTATGTGTATGCGCCCAATTCGATATATCGTAATATATATATATATATTTATTTTATTTTTATTTATTTATTTAAATCAGACATGAAATACAGAGGTCCATAGAATATAAACGAAAATTAAAAAGAATAAACTAAAAAAAAAAACAATTAATCTAAGAAACGAAATTTAAAATACTATACAAACAATTAGTTATACCACATGGTAAACAGTGGCGATGGGAATACAATATTATATTCATATAATTGAACAATTAGTGAATTAGACGATAATTGTATTCGTTTATATAGCGAATAATATGACTTGCGTAATGTAACAGTTAAATTATTAACATAATCGTTAAAAAACATTAACGACGCACTATTTCTACGTCTGTAGTTCATAACAATACGATAAGCATTATTATAAGCTATATTAAGTTTAGCCATGCAATATCTATTTGGTATCCATAAGCTACTAAGGTATATATTAGAAAAAATGTTTTAAATATAATAATTTGTGTATCCTTATAAGGAGCTATAGAGCAATGATTAAAGTTATATGATATTGCATAGCTTTGTTTATATAACTGTTTAATATTACTATATATATATCAATATCATCAGATAAGTCCTCTGAAATCCAATTTCCAAGATATCTATATGATTTGACAACTTTTAGAAGTTTATTATCTATATATAATTTCACAGATATATATATATATATATATATATATCGCATTCGGTATATAAATATACGTTACCTTAACGTATATTACACATTTCAACATTACCCATACTATTTAAATATAATACTAGATCGGTGTGTGTCTAACATTGTAGCGATGCACGAATCTCCCGCCAGCGTGAACCCGTATTTACACCTCGTTTGATCCTCGTACGTGATCCTATCCTTATCTTCGGGTGAACTTGGATCAATACAGGTTCCACCTACGACAATGTATATGTGTATAGATAGTAATGATGCTAACTTAAAATATATACGTATTTATATATGAATATTAAAATACGTATTTAAATTTAATAAAGTAGATAACATATATATATATATATATATTCATGCACATTTATATCTAACGTTGACATATTTAATAAATGTTACTTTTAAGTACAGTTAATTATGTTAAATCAGGTTATACTCTAAATATAATCATAATATTCACTGTAATGAACCTACAGTGAATACTTCTACTAATATTTACTTTTAAATTTGAAATTAAATAATTGTAGCCACACTATAAAAAAAGTATGTTACAAAAGTAGTAACAAATAGGATACAAGCTATAGCTACAAGCTATAGCTAATATATATGTCCGTATAGCCGTACCCTAATTAGGGTCTATCATGCTAACAATCAATACTTGAACCCTCAAAAGAATTAGGTGTAACCTAGTAAATTTATATATTCTTTACCCTAATGTATTAATGATTACCACCCTAAATTATTATTGATGTTGTACCCTAATTAACTATTAATGATGAACCCTGATTTATTAACGATGTTGTACCCTAATTTACTATTGAAGGTAGCTGAGAAATTGTGCGATAATTGAAAAGTGATTTGGGATCGAGTGAAGGTTTTTTAAGAATTGGAGTGATTATTGCTTGTTTAAAAATAGACGGAATAATACCGTAATTAAGGGAATATGATTTTACATATAGTTGGACATATATAATCGGAGTATAGTTTAACAATAGATAGTGGAACAGTATCAGAGGGAGATATCGAAGTGAACGCATGTAGGAGTTTAGATATGAAAGATATTAAAAAATCTCAAGAAAGCAGATGTATATGGGGTTATTGGTCTTATTATTATGGAGTCAATCTTATTAGAAAATGTTTTGGAGAAGAGAAATCCTAATTGTAATGGAGAAATGTTAGATATATATGGTAGTAATGCTAGTTTTGGAGGAGATAACAACTTATTAGCCAGTCTGAAAATCCAGACTTAAAGTTACTCTTAAAGTCTTAACGTTAGTTTTGGAACGGAAGATATAACTTTAAGGTACGACGATTTTCAGTTACTAAGGATAGTTGAAGGTATGGTAATAAGGGAAAGAGAAAATTATATATATATATATATTATATAATATATTATATATTATATATATAATATATATTATATATTATATATATAATATATAGGATAATGAATTAAGTCGATATCTAATATGTACATAAGAAAGTAAAATCGCAAGTAGACTATTAGAGAGAGAATAGTGTATTTCTATCATGTTAACATATTAAGTAGGATGAGGATCATATATAAATTATCTCATCACATTTCTAAATCAACTAAAAGTTTTAATATTTATCTGTATAATATAAATATACGGGCCCAAGCTATATTTTATAATTACAAAATCCAGAATTAAATTACTTGTATACTATAACATATTTATAGTTATATACCATATTGCAATTCACTTAATATTATTAAACTTAAAACATAATATCTAAATTTGAATGTATACAATAAATATCAATTATAAGTTATTATATATATATATATATATATATATATAATATATATATTATAATTATATATTAAATTGTGTGCCCATGTATCTATTTCTTTGTTAGAGATAATATTTGATGTATTACTTATTCGTGGTTTATTTAAAGTAAACATGCTGCCAGTACACCTTAAGTCTATTGAATATCTGGGTATAAGTGAATACGTATCGACCTGCTTAATACTGGTGACTATTTAGTATCGTCGCCAATACCACAACATTACGGTGTCATCTTGAATTCAGCAAAAAAAATACGAAGTCAAGATTATCTTATTACATATATTTTTAATTTGGCACTTGGTACCAGATTTGAATGCAAAGATATATTATAAATATTACATTTATGGCTCATGTTAACAATAAATATAGGTTATAGTTCATATATTCACGTTAAATATGTATTCATACAAATTTAATACTATAACCTATGTTATCTATATTCACTTTTTATATGGCTTTATAATATATAGTACACTTAATGACTTGTAGAAATGACAATTATCCATAAGACAATAATATGTTATAAATATATAGGTTTGTTAATATTTGTAATATTTTGTAATATATATTGTTATTTTTATTTGTATTGTTATTTTTATTTTGTGGTGTCCTTTGTCCCAACCCATCCAGGAACTTAGATTAATTTTGCACTTAAACCATATATGGCTATAATGTCCCTTCGAAATAGCTCTCTGGTTAAAGCATCAATGGTGTTTACGAGCGCCGATCATATATGTATACACAAGTATATAAGTTAATTTCTAAATATAATTTAAGACATATTTTAATGGCCTGGACGAGGCTCGAACTCGCGTCCTACTGCGTATATATATATGACGCCTTATCCAACTGATCCACACAGGCAGTTTAATATATATATATATATATATATATATATATATATATATTTATTAATAAACTTACAAAATCTCTCGAGTGCTAATGTTGATGAATTTTTTGCTACATTTGACATTCTTATGAAGTTAAGTTTCACCAAGTCTTTTATCTGTATGAATATATTAATTACTTACATTATATATATATATATATATATATATATATATATATATATATATATTATATATATATAATTAGTTAATATTATATATATGTGTTATTATGAATATTTGTATAATGTAAAAACACATATATATATATATATATATATATATATATATATAAACATATTATAAACGTATTGTAAATAACTTAAGTTCAACTTAAGTTAGTAACTTAATATTAAATTAAGTTAGGAACTTAAGTTGTTGATATAATATCAAATATTATAATACATATTAGTAGCTGTTGTTAAGTTATTTATGTTGAATATAGTTATGAGAATATATATTACAAACTTATTTATATTAATTTAGTTCAAATTAAGTTTAGACTTTCAACTTGAGTTTTTTTTGTAAGTTGAACTTAAGTTTATATGTGGGCATGAATAATGGGCAACAACAGAAAATATTCATATTATTCTGAAGCCCTTTAGAAGAAAATATTATATAAATATATCATTGTAATTTAACAGAAAAGAAAATAAAAAGTCTTCTAATAAATATTATTATTATTATTATTATATAAGATATATATATATACTATATAGTATACTATTAAAATAAATATTAGTCTATGATGTTAAATTATTTATGTTGAATATAGTTATGAGGTAAGAAGGTAAGAGGTAAGAACATACATTTAAATATTTTACAAACGTATGATATATGTCTTAATATATTAATATATTTATACAATATCTATTGAGTAGTAGGCTTTTGAATAAGTTATAGTTATATATATATTTTTTAATATAAAAACAATACAATAGTGTACCTTTTATGTATTTAAATATATTTATTATGTGATTATTAATTATTAATTATAATTTAAATTTTATATATAAGTTAATATTCTGAATTTAATAAATAAAGTAATTATTTAAAAACTTAAAATTATTTTAGTAATCCCATACATTTTTTTAAATTATCATAATATAATTCAAGTCACATTAAATTAACATATTAAGCATAATTATATTGATAATATAATTGGAAATCTTATTGAACTAATTTCTCACTATTTAATATATTGCAATTAAATATTGATTAATATTGTATTCAATATTAAAATATTATTATTGAATTTAAGTTTTAAATCTAATTTAAATGAAAGTATATAATTTAAGTTTTGAACTTAAGTTGAACTTAAGTTTAGAACTTAATTTGTGAATGTGAGTTGAACTGGAAGAATTTCTAATGCATTTCTAATGACTATATATAGTCTAATTTTTATTATATATAGTCTAAAGCCTATAGGCTAACATTATTTATCAATCAAATGGACGCAATTGTGGAATGGTTAAACTCGTACTTATTACTCACATTGATCTGACTTAAGGAATTCATATTTATGCAGCCCTTAATGTGTCCATTAAATAACAGTCTACTAAATATATCTCAAATGAGTGGTTCTCGGAGCGGGAGCGGTATAGAGCGCCACTATAATAAAAGGAGCGGGAGTGGATAAAGTAACAGTGTTAAAAACGAGAGATATATTATACGCGAACAAAAGTATACTTTTAGTGATGGCCACCATTGTGTATTATATAACACTGTATAAAAGCTCAAGATGCATGGTCAAGCAATAGCTATCAATAATTTTAATTTTTAAATGTGTTCATTATAATCAACTAATAACTATAGTTATTGTATACAATAATGAGATTTTATATTGATACTATTGTAATAAAATTAGCATCATAGATAAGCTTATTAAATTCTATAATATATATATATATATATATATATATATATATATAGCTGGGCAATATCGCCGATATAATATTATTTAGGCAAATAATCAGTATCGTAGATACATTTGTATTTATATTTGTATCTATTATAAAAATTACAAAGTAAAAAAAGTATTTGGAATCGTATCTATTAGTCATAAATAGTATCTACGATACGTATCTACTAAGACAATTATGTAAACAAATACATTTTATTAAATGATATATTATTTTGAAATTATATGTATTTTATATCAATATTTTATAATATCATATTATATTAATTTTAATATATATAAAAAATAAATATATTTTTAATAAAATATCTTTTGTAAATATTGAAATTAATTCATTGTTAAAAATTATGATATATCAATTATATTGATTTATTCTCAAAAATATTGTATTCATTTATTGAAACAAATACATTATTTAGATAATATATTTTATATAATTATTGATTTGTAATTCAAATTTATATATTATATTGAAAGATAACATCATTTTAATAAATATGATTAATTCTAAATAATAATAATTAATAATATATTAATAATTTATTTGTTGTATATTTGATAATTTACTATATTCGTATTGAACATTCGAAAGTAAAGGTCGCTGATTATTGTTAAAAATATTGAAAAATAGTATATTGTAATAATATATATATTTTTTGTGGGTTATCCTATTAGGGGGAAGTAACCGAATACAGACAATCTCGGTATCTTAGAAACAATAAATCCTACAAAAAATGTTTAATGAATAAAATATTCATAATCATATAAATAGTCTAAATAATTATTTTATTTTTTAATAATTCAAAATTGTGCTGATATATCCAATAAACTGATTTTTGTATTACTTTTTTAAATTTATGAACACAAATTTTAACTTTTTAAGTTAAACCTTAAAACCTTCTCAAGAATATAAAAATGTATGAATATAAAACATAACAAAATATTATTAAAAACTAAAGCATTATAAACATTATATACTATAGTAATTTATAAATTTCTATATTTAATATCAAATATTAATTAAGTTATAATCATATATATAGATCACATAAGTCCCTATTTCGGACACTCTAGATGTCTTAATACGGATAACCTATATATATATAACCAATCCTCGCGAAGCGTGTAAATTTTTCTGATGTTTATAAATCGCGTGCCATATAATATTAATACCACAAATTAAGTTAAATTTAAAAAGGTTATTATTTATATACTTAATTTGTATTATTAATTAATAAAATAATAAAAATTAATAAATTAATTACTAATTAAATGGTATTAAATTATTCATACATTTAATTATAAATAATGTAATTGTAATATATAAAAAATCAGTATCGTAGATACATTTGTATTTGTATTTGTATCTATTATAAAATTACAAAAGTATTTGTAATCGTATCTATTAGTCATAAATAGTATCTACGATACGTATCTACTAAGACAATTATTTAAACAGATACATTTTATTAAATAATATATCATTTGGTTATTATATTTATTTTATATCAATATTTTATAATATCATTTTATAAATTAATTTGAATATATACATTATATATATATGTATATTTTTTAATAAAATATCTTTTGTTAATAATTGAAATTAATTCATTGTTATGATATATCAATTATGGTGATTTATTCTCAAAAACCATTATATACATTTATTGAAAACAAAGACATTATTTTGATAATATATTTTATATAATAATTAATTTATAATTCAATATTATATATTATATAGAAATATAAAATAATTTTAATAAATATGATAATTCTAAATAATAATAATTAATAATATATTAATAATTTATTTTTTGTTTATTTGATAATTTACTATATTCATGTTTAACATTCGAAAGTAAAGGTCGCTGATTATTTTTAGTTGGAAAATAGAATATTGTAATAATTTACTATATTCATGTTTAACATTCGAAAGTAAAGGTCGCTGATTATTTTTAGTTGAAAAATAGAATATTGTAATAATGTATATTTCTCTATAGTCTGTAATAGCTCATAGTATAATTTAAGATGAAATAAACGCTGGTACACTAACATATTAATTGTGGGTATCATTAAATGTCATTAAATTTCAACAAATGTATTATATATCATCTATTGAAGAACACGTTATAAGGTGTACATATGTAATATGTCATTTTAAAGGAGGTATCCCATTCACTAGCAGTATTTCCGGAAATAATGTCCTGAAATATTTTTAGAAAGTTATTTTCTAGCAAGTTAACTAAAATATTTTAGTGGTTTACCCTCTTACTTTCCGGCAACTTTCCGGAAAATTAGTAACTTTAAAGGGGGTATCCCACTACAAATTGCTAGAAAATCAATTTCTATAAAACATTTCCTGACATCATTTCCGTATAAAGGAGGTATCCTACTACAAGATTTTCCGGTAACTTACCGGAAATATTGTAACTTTAAAACCATTTTCTATTAATTTGTAATGGGGTACCCAATAAAGTTATTATATTTCAGGCAAGTTGCCGGAAAGTAAGGAGGTTTCCCAGTAAAATTATAGTTAACTTTATAGAAAATAGTTTTAAAGTTAAAATATTGTAGTGGGATACCCCCTTAATGTTCCTTGATATGTACTTTCAAATCGACATCGATGAATATATATATATCAATATATATATATATATATATATATATATATATATATATATCATGTATATCTATATACTATATACACTGTATATAATTATAATGTATTTGTATCTACTAAGATGTATCTACTAAGAAAATTATGTATTTGTAATTGTATCTACTATGATTTTTTTTTAAAGTAATTGTTGTAGTATCTATTATAAGAAAAAAGTGTGTATTTGTAATTGTATCTATTATAATTTTTTCGAGTATCGTGCCCAGCTCTGCCTATATATATATATATATATATATATATATAGATATTAAAGAGTTATTTTATTTTCCAGATCATACCGCGACATAGTATTTTCTATAGCTATGATGTTAATGACACTATTTTATTAGTACATATATATTGTGGTTCAATATAGGTGATGAGCTGAAGGTTTTAATAAAAAAATAAAAAAATAATAATATCAAAATGTCGTTAATCCTATATAATTGTATTGTTTATGTTTATAAACATGTGTATGTCCTTGCAAGGACATTTATTTGAATTTTGTCAATTTTATTTTTATTTTAATGTAATGGATCTATATAATAATAAGTAATTGTCTTAAATACTACATTCTTCTAATATATAACATTAATATATAGAAAATATTATCTATAGTATCCCTAATTACAATATTAGTTATTAGATAATTCATTTAAACAATTTAAATAATAAAATAAAATGTATATGTATAATTTTTTTTAAATAGGCCACTTTGACTATTTATTAACATTATAAAGAGCTGTTTATTTAATTGATAAAACGTGTACGTTAAAATATAACATCTTAAGGCGAGGTAGAACAAAAAATATTAACATTTGTAAAGGTACCAACAGAAAAATGGTAATTTATTGATGATTTTTAATAACATTAAATAAATTCCATGGTAGTATTAATTTTGTAAGGCAAATAATAATACATAGTGGTTAATGAATTATTTTTGTATTATATAAAATATAAATCAAAGGAAAATTAATCGAGATACATATTTTTTAAAGATAGGAGTGATAAGATAATGTTTGAAAATGAGGAGTGTTATATATTATACCATCACCCGATACATCTAGAATACACTCGCCTATACCTACTCCTAGAATCTCATACATCACCACCTCCTCTATATATGAAATATACTGCGATGCCACTCCGATGGACACCTCCAACATTATACCCGCATATCCCGTATATCTCGCCCGCCCGTCTGTTATCAATATAATTGTTGATAAGGGGAGATGTTATATGTACTGGATTTGTTGTGTTATGAGAAAGGAGGATGTTATATATTATTGTACTATTATTATCACTACGCTATACAACGAATGGCGTGCGTCGCACTTGTGCCGAGTATCTAGCACACGCCCGCGAATTCCTGTATATACGCCATGCATGACCGCCTCGTGCGTGGCTATATATAGCAGCACATCATCACATGTACGCTGCTTCCTTATCCCACCTTAATAAACGTATACATCAGCTTTGTCGCTTTTAACAAGATAACAAGGAGGATAATACCAAAAGTGTTGGTGACGATACATGTTATCTTCAATACATTATAAACAAACATGTACCACATACTTTTTAGATATTATATAAGTGAATCCTTAGATACCACTCTCTAAAATAATTGGCATTGAAATTGGCAAGAAATACTGGTAGTGGTATACCTAGGTATTAAGGAGCTCCTTAACATAACAAGTGTTATTAAATTAACGGTATATTAAAATATATTGTGGTATATAAGAATATATTTTAAAATATATATATATATATATAATATTTACGTTATGGCGAATACATTGGCAGTATCTAGAGACATTTGTTGAGTGAGTTTCACTACCATCGAAATAATAATGCTTTATTCTTTCGATGGTAATAAAATTCACTCCATGGAGTACAAACCATGCATGGTTCCATATATAATATAGGTAATATATATATATATATATATATATATATATATATATATATA
>OZ025240.1:51327569-51415069 GCA_964019155.1 Osedax fenrisi | reverse complement strand
GTCGAACCCGTGTCCTACTGCTTGTGTGTCTGACGCCTTAGTCACTGAGCTACACAGGCAATTTATATGTATATAAATATATATGTATATATATATATATATATTGTTATTGTTATTATTTTAGTGTGGTTAATTTTACATGTTTAACCTCAAAAGTAAATGTGGAGAAAGTCTGCTTCACGTATGACTTAATTTTGCTATGACCTTGAACTAACGATGCACACACTGCATCGTCTAAGCCGGAACCGGGGGATACCCATTTTGTAGCTGTTTGTGTATGTGTGTGCATGTGTACGTATGTGCGTGTATGCGCGTGTATGTGTGCATGTAGTATACAATAATTCTATAGAATTAATATATGAGATAATTAATAAACGAATTAAGAATATGGGATCATTGGGTTAAGATTGGGTTATATATATACATATATATATATATATATATATATATATATATATATATATATATATATATATATATATATATTTATATATATATATATATATATGAATATATTATTTTTAATAATTTAATTTGACAATTAATTTTAACATTTAACATTACTCATTTCTCCAATGAATATGACGTCATCAATCATACAAATACTCCACCGCACGATGTTTACCAATACGTTATTACAGAAGTACTTAGTTATTACGTAATACCAACTAAAGGATCCAGTTTTAATTAAGCTGTCGCCTCGTATGTATTCAGCTCCGGGGTCACCACATGACATTTGGAAATATGTGCTATCTCTGATGTCATCGCATTGACTTCCTATTGTTACGTAACGATTATCCGAAGTGACGTAATTGCTAACTAATAGTTCTGTTACGTAATATCTACTTTATGTTGTGCGATGGTTATCTACTTTTATGAGATAATAATATGTTCTTATATGGTGATACTTGAATATTCACTAATTTTTGTTATGTATTGTGTAAATAGTATTTATATTATTTATACTCACTATATATAATAGCATATTATTATCTCATAAAAGTTGATAACCATTGCATATTTACTAAATATCAATTATTATCTATTATAAAAGTATACTATTCAAATTTAAATAATAATTAATATGTTTTATAATATGATTTAATATAAAAAATTGACAGTATTAACTATATTAGAATTATAATATTATATATTATAAGATATTATAGAGCAGAAGATTGGATTTAACATTATATGTTATATATATATATATATATATATATATATATATATATAATGTTGATACATTTCTAATTTATATTGTATATATATACAATCGTGTTTTATAATACATATATTTTTTAATGCAAATAACACGTATATTTATAATTTATTATATAGTTCATATAATATAATATATATTATATATTAAATTAGTTTTAATACCTTGAATATGAGTAGTTTCAAAACAGATAAATGCGATACAAAACAGTCGTGATGTGTTCATAACGAATGTAGCACTGGCAAATTACCTACGATGCGACAGGTAACAATACGTCCATTGTTGTCTATTATTATTATTATTTATTAATAAAACTAGCCGGGTCGCACGTTTCGCAATTAAGTTGTCAATAATTAATGAACACAATTACATAACTTATATTAAAAGCTATTTATATTTACTTAGTGGACATTATAATACTATAGTATGCTGTATATGTTCACAGTCGTTATATACACATGTGTTACTCTATACAATAATATAGTTGATTATTATTGATAAATATTAGATATATGATGATTATACATATGGTATGGAACTTATATGGAAATTAAACTATAGAAATAAACTCTCCGGGATTTCTAAATTTGTAAAAAAAATTAATTCTTTATGTCACTACTACTACTACTATTACTACTAATACTACTTCTACTACTACTACTACTACTTATACTATAACTACTACTACTACTACTACTACTACTACTACTATTGTTACTACTACTACTACTACTACTACTACCGTGATATATGTTTCTCCTCCATACTAAAAATCCCACCATATAGTAATTTTAAACATATTTGTATTCGTTATTATTTACCTGATTCTACTAGACTTATTGGTAAGGTTTTGTAAGGTACTCATATCATGCCACAAAATAAAACTCACGCCCCTTTCGTACAAAGTATTTTTCAATAATCCGTCTCAAACATTTGAAATAAGGGAAAAAAATAATCCTCTTTTATATCCCCATTTTCTTATCCCTAAATCAGATCTATAAAAATGGTTTGATTCTTTTGATCACTATAGGAAATAATTAAAAAATAATCCAACCTTTCAAAACTGACTAGCTTAAAATATAGACTTGATCAATATTCACTCTTTGAGATCAAATATATCCCTTCTGTTATCATACCTTACATTATTATAATCGCATTGACTGAAACCTGGATTTCTAATGATGACTCTGATATTTGCCTCCATCTTTGACTTTGATTATACCCTATATCTCACTACATGACAAACGGGCCGTGGTGGTGGGTAGGATTTGTTATATGTAATGATTTGTACCTCTCTCTATCCATCTAATTCCCTCTCTTTTCATAAAGTGATTTTATTTCGCTGACACTCAAGCTTAACTCTGCATCTCACCGTAATCTATCATCCCCTAAAACCTGAAACCATTTTATCCTTTAATGAATTTCATGATTTCATGCATAATCTTCCTTCATCTTCACCCTATTTACCAATAATTCTTGGTGACTTAAGGGGATTCACGGTCTTTAAAATAAACAAATTTATAAACAAAATTTTATTTTAAAAATAAATTGTTACATGTATAATGTATGATATGTCAAAATATCACATGTTAAAAACATATATAAAGCATAAAAAACATAATTTTATAACACTACCTATTTCTAATAAAATAATAATTAAAAAAATGGCGCAAAAATTACGGTTTGCATATATTATAACACTGTTTTTCAGCGCCATCTGTTGGTTTCATTTTATAAATGCTTGTGATTGACCGTTGGCTTTGTTCTATAATAATAAGATAGCGTCATTTCATTATTATTATTATTTGATATGGGTCAATTGACTAAACGACAACTTTCGAGGCGTAATCGAGATACAATCAAGGTTTATATTATATATAATATTTAACTATTATATAACTATATAATAGTATCATATATTATTTATAAAACATCAGATAAATGTGTTTATTTAGGAATATAATATAATAATATATTTACAATATTTCAATTTGATAATATTGAAACAAAGCAATTAGATTTTATTATATTTATTATAATCTAATTTTATATTATATATAATATATAACTATTATATAACTATATAAAATTATCATATATTATTTATAAAACGTCATATAAATGTGTTTATTTTGGAATATAATATCATAAAATATTTACAATATTTAAATTTTATAGATTTTACGGGTAGATGCGGCGACCAGAGATGCTACAAGAGTGAAAGCCTCTAAGAAGAAACAGGTGACAGACTCTAGGGAAGGGATACGGGCAAGACAAAGAAGGCAAATTTCATCAAAGGATAATGTAAGTGGATTACTTTTATAATATCTAATAAAAAAAAAAATCATAATTATAATAAAATTATTTTTTGTATATTTGTATTCTTTCATGTGCAACTATAATATATAATAATAATAATTTATATAGATGCAATTTATTTCAAAAGCATGACAAATTATACAAGTTATATAAATATAATATAAAAATTGTAAGAATTAGCTAAACTAACTTTTACCATAATAATAAATGTCAAAAAGCAGATAAATAATATAGTCAATCTTTAAAATCAATTATCTCAGAATATAAGTTTTTTTATGAACATTTCTATTTCTCAATGAATAATTGACTAAACTTGTTAACATTTTCAAAGTATGTTAAGTATTATATGTATATTGTACCTATAGAAAATATTTGTGATTAGATGTAGAGGTTATAAATAATTGATAATTAAATTGTTTAAATAAATATTTTATTTTTAAAAAAATTTTATTTTTTAAAAATGTTGATATTTTCAAAACTATTATTCTAATCATTTAGAATTCCTATATAACAATTAATAATATATCTTAATGTTATGCAATTTAAATTATGTGAAAATCTTAATTATTTCTTGAGTTTTTGAATTTTCAACAACAAAAAAAGTCCTATTTAATTACATTGAAATCTAAAGACCGTTAACCCCCTTAAACTATCATTTGTAGTCTCCTATCTATCCCAATAGTGACTTTAAATACCTAACTGAGTCTCTTCCCTTATGTCAACATTTATCATTTCCTACCCATTCCAGTGGCAATACACTTGATATGATATTTACAACCCTATCCGTTCCTCTTCTTGGATGTGTAAGCCCTAACTCCTTTCAACAAATTATCTAATAACCAAGGATGGATTCTGTGAGAAGGAAATACGCAGAAGGTTAGCAATGGGTAGATCGGCAATGGAAGGACTAACGAAAATCTGGAAAGATGGAGGAATTACCCTCAGCTTGATAGCATAAAGAAAAACTTCTATGGCACTATCTTCAACATGATTCAAGCCTCAAGATGTAGGAGGAGTTGGAGATCTGCTGTCATCTATGTCGCCAGGGGTCGGATACGACTCGACGGCACATATTAACAGGTTAAATGGTATATGGGTGTCCAACATTATCCGTATTATAACACAGGATGTTCGTATTATAACCCAGGATATCCGATTTCGAACATGGATAATGAATATGGACACCCTCTTTATCTATTGAATATAGATATTAAATATAATTTTAAAATCACAATAATATTTATAATCATATAATAAAAATATATTGTAATTTATGAATACAAATATTGAGTCATAACATGTTAAGTTTTACCATTTATTGTTAAAGTGTCCATATTATGTTATAAGTATATTTTATGTAGAGTATTATTAGTGATGGGCATCACTTCCAAGTGTGCTGGATCATATAAACACAAATAGATCTATGAAGGAGCGGATATTGGATTTTGAGGAATGCGGCACATCATATCCTCACAAGCTCCTACAATCAACATTATGTATAATTTATTTATTGAAGCATACATTTTTAAAGATTTTCGATCTTTTAATCCCTGTAACTCATCATTCAACTTCTAAAAAAACTTAAGATGAACTTAAGTTTTTATGTAAGTTTACATTAAGTTTATCAACTTAAGTTCAATTTAAGTTAGATGTAAGTTTTTTTATTAATATAAATTTAATAATTAATTATTAACTTATTTTAATCAACTAAGTAGGAATTAAGTAGGAATTAAGTTAAAATTAAGTTTTTATGATAGATTATATAATTAAATAGTATATATTGTCATTATTATTGTTATTTTGTATTTGGTGGAGTCCTTTCATCCCACCCAGGAAATTAGATTACATTTTCAATTACAACCATATATGGCTCTAATGTCCCTTCGAAGCCGCTCTCATATTAAGACATCCATAGTTTTAACAAGAGCCGATCATTTATGTATACACAATTATATAAGATCACTTCTAAATAATATTTTAAGTCCCATTTTATCAAATTAATTAATTATCCTAACGAGGCTTGAACCCGTGTACTACTGCTTGTATTTCTGACGCAACTATTAAAATAAATATAAATACCTACCTGATGTTTAATGAGTTATTTTGAATATTTATATAATGTAAGAACATATATTTAAACATATTATAAACGTATTGTACATAACATAAGTTCAACTTAAGTTAGGAATATAAGTTCAACTTAAGTTAGTAACTTAAGTTCAAATTAAGTTAGAAACTTATGTTGTTGATATAATATCAAATATTATAATACATATTAGTACATGGTGTTAAATGAGTTATGAACTTAAGTTCAACTAGAGTTTTTTTTGTAAGTTGAACTTAAGTTTATATATAAGATATACTATTAAAATAAATATTTGTCTATGATGTTAAATTATTTATGTTTAATTTAGTTAATAGGTAAGAACATACATTTAAATATATTATAAACGTATATTATATTTTAAGTTAACTTACGTTAGGAACTTAAGTTCAACTAAAGTTATTGATATAAGTTATAGTTATATATATATATATATAAAAAAATATATATATATATTTAATGCTTTATGTTTTATTAATATTGTGTTATATTTTATATCAATACATTTGTATATTCTTGAGAAGGTTTTTAGTTGAAATTTGTTTTCATAAATTTAAAAATTAATACAAAAATCAGTTTATTAGATATATCAGCAATATTTTGAATAATTAAAAAATAAAAATTACTTTTTTAGACTATTTATATAATTATGAATATGTTATTCATTACCATTTTTGTGTAGTATTTATGGTATCTGAGATACCGAGAGTGTCTGTATTAGGGCACTGTCCATATTCGGGCACTGTCCATATTCGAGCACTGTTGGTTGCTACATTCGGAGAAAGTTGTTGAGTTTCACTACCATCGAAATAATAATGCTTTATTCTTTCGATGGTAATAAAATGCACTCCATGGTTACATATATATATATATATATAATAGGTAATATTCATACTATATATTACTTTTTTTTAATATAAATAATTAACATATATAAAGACAATTTATGGAATGTGTCCATACATGCACCCTAGTTCATATTGCATTTAAGAATAATATACTAAAACTATTTAAATTGATGTTTTATAGAATTTATTAGATCAATATATAGCAACAATTTATATCTCATAATATTAATATATTTATATATATATATATTATCAAATACCGATATTTTCTATTATAATTCTATTGAATAGTATGAATACATTATAAATTATAATATTAATTAAATACTATTTAAACCGCTGACTTTCTGACAACATGAATTTTTGATTTTTTAAATATACAATAATTTAATTATAATTATATGTAGGTATCATATGTATATAATCCTAATATATGATATAATATTAATAAAACTTGTAATTAGTAAAAAAATATGTTTCTATAAACAACAATTCTAGAAAATATATCGTATTTAACTATAATGGGAACTTTTCCCCCCCCCCCAAGCGAACATTTCTTGCTACGCGCCTGTTTTATACGTATATGTATAACCTAATATACACAATACCACTACAATACCGTCATATCGAGTATGCTTCTTTTCAAGTAATACGTGAATGTATTGTATTGATTGATAATTTGATAATACTTCAGTATTCCGTCAATGTATATCTTGATTGCTGTTCCGGTTAGTACCAACGTAAAATAATGCATCTTCCCATCGTTCCTCATTAATTCAGTATCTTTATGTTCTACCTGGTATATATATATGTGTGTTAGTAGTAGTAGTAGTAGTAGTAGTAGTAGTAGTAGTAGTATTAGTAGTAGTAGTAGTAGTAGTAGTAGTAGTAGTAGTAGTAGTAGTAGTAGTAGTAGTAGTAGTAGTAGTAGTAGTAGTAGTAGTAGTAGTAGTAGTAGTAGTAGTAGTAGTAGTAGTAGTAGTAGTAGTAGTAGTAGTAGTAGTAGTAGTAGTAGTAGTAGTAGTAGTAGTAGTAGTAGTAGTAGTAGTAGTAGTAGTAGTAGTAGTAGTAGTAGTAGTAGTAGTAGTAGTAGTAGTAGTAGTAGTAGTAGTAGTAGTAGTAGTAGTAGTAGTAGTAGTAGTAGTAGTAGTAGTAGTAGTAGTAGTAGTAGTAGTAGTAGTAGTAGTAGTAGTAGTAGTAGTAGTAGTAGTAGTAGTAGTAGTAGTAGTAGTAGTAGTAGTAGTAGTAGTAGTAGTAGTAGTAGTAGTAGTAGTAGTAGTAGTAGTAGTAGTAGTAGTAGTAGTAGTAGTAGTAGTAGTAGTAGTAGTAGTAGTAGTAGTAGTAGTAGTAGTAGTAGTAGTAGTAGTAGTAGTAGTAGTAGTAGTAGTAGTAGTAGTAGTAGTAGTAGTAGTAGTAGTAGTAGTAGTAGTAGTAGTAGTAGTAGTAGTAGTAGTAGTAGTAGTAGTAGTAGTAGTAGTAGTAGTAGTAGTAGTAGTAGTAGTAGTAGTAGTAGTAGTAGTAGTAGTAGTAGTAGTAGTAGTAGTAGTAGTAGTAGTAGTAGTAGTAGTAGTAGTAGTAGTAGTAGTAGTAGTAGTAGTAGTAGTAGTAGTAGTAGTAGTAGTAGTAGTAGTAGTAGTAGTAGTAGTAGTAGTAGTAGTAGTAGTAGTAGTAGTAGTAGTAGTAGTAGTAGTAGTAGTAGTAGTAGTAGTAGTAGTAGTAGTAGTAGTAGTAGTAGTAGTAGTAGTAGTAGTAGTAGTAGTAGTAGTAGTAGTAGTAGTAGTAGTAGTAGTAGTAGTAGTAGTAGTAGTAGTAGTAGTAGTAGTAGTAGTAGTAGTAGTAGTAGTAGTAGTAGTAGTAGTAGTAGTAGTAGTAGTAGTAGTAGTAGTAGTAGTAGTAGTAGTAGTAGTAGTAGTAGTAGTAGTAGTAGTAGTAGTAGTAGTAGTAGTAGTAGTAGTAGTAGTAGTAGTAGTAGTAGTAGTAGTAGTAGTAGTAGTAGTAGTAGTAGTAGTAGTAGTAGTAGTAGTAGTAGTAGTAGTAGTAGTAGTAGTAGTAGTAGTAGTAGTAGTAGTAGTAGTAGTAGTAGTAGTAGTAGTAGTAGTAGTAGTAGTAGTAGTAGTAGTAGTAGTAGTAGTAGTAGTAGTAGTAGTAGTAGTAGTAGTAGTAGTAGTAGTAGTAGTAGTAGTAGTAGTAGTAGTAGTAGTAGTAGTAGTAGTAGTAGTAGTAGTAGTAGTAGTAGTAGTAGTAGTAGTAGTAGTAGTAGTAGTAGTAGTAGTAGTAGTAGTAGTAGTAGTAGTAGTAGTAGTAGTAGTAGTAGTAGTAGTAGTAGTAGTAGTAGTAGTAGTAGTAGTAGTAGTAGTAGTAGTAGTAGTAGTAGTAGTAGTAGTAGTAGTAGTAGTAGTAGTAGTAGTAGTAGTAGTAGTAGTAGTAGTAGTAGTAGTAGTAGTAGTAGTAGTAGTAGTAGTAGTAGTAGTAGTAGTAGTAGTAGTAGTAGTAGTAGTAGTAGTAGTAGTAGTAGTAGTAGTAGTAGTAGTAGTAGTAGTAGTAGTAGTAGTAGTAGTAGTAGTAGTAGTAGTAGTAGTAGTAGTAGTAGTAGTAGTAGTAGTAGTAGTAGTAGTAGTAGTAGTAGTAGTAGTAGTAGTAGTAGTAGTAGTAGTAGTAGTAGTAGTAGTAGTAGTAGTAGTAGTAGTAGTAGTAGTAGTAGTAGTAGTAGTAGTAGTAGTAGTAGTAGTAGTAGTAGTAGTAGTAGTAGTAGTAGTAGTAGTAGTAGTAGTAGTAGTAGTAGTAGTAGTAGTAGTAGTAGTAGTAGTAGTAGTAGTAGTAGTAGTAGTAGTAGTAGTAGTAGTAGTAGTAGTAGTAGTAGTAGTGTAGTAGTAGTAGTAGTAGTAGTAGTAGTAGTAGTAGTAGTAGTAGTAGTAGTAGTAGTAGTAGTAGTAGTAGTAGTAGTAGTAGTAGTAGTAGTAGTAGTTAGTAGTAGTAGTAGTAGTAGTAGTAGTAGTAGTAGTAGTAGTAGTAGTAGTAGTAGTAGTAGTAGTAGTAGTAGTAGTAGTAGTAGTAGTAGTAGTAGTAGTAGTAGTAGTAGTAGTAGTAGTAGTAGTAGTAGTAGTAGTAGTAGTAGTAGTAGTAGTAGTAGTAGTAGTAGTAGTAGTAGTAGTAGTAGTAGTAGTAGTAGTAGTAGTAGTAGTAGTAGTAGTAGTAGTAGTAGTAGTAGTAGTAGTAGTAGTAGTAGTAGTAGTAGTAGTAGTAGTAGTAGTAGTAGTAGTAGTAGTAGTAGTAGTAGTAGTAGTAGTAGTAGTAGTAGTAGTAGTAGTAGTAGTAGTAGTAGTAGTAGTAGTAGTAGTAGTAGTAGTAGTAGTAGTAGTAGTAGTAGTAGTAGTAGTAGTAGTAGTAGTAGTAGTAGTAGTAGTAGTAGTAGTAGTAGTAGTAGTAGTAGTAGTAGTAGTAGTAGTAGTAGTAGTAGTAGTAGTAGTAGTAGTAGTAGTAGTAGTAGTAGTAGTAGTAGTAGTAGTAGTAGTAGTAGTAGTAGTAGTAGTAGTAGTAGTAGTAGTAGTAGTAGTAGTAGTAGTAGTAGTAGTAGTAGTAGTAGTAGTAGTAGTAGTAGTAGTAGTAGTAGTAGTAGTAGTAGTAGTAGTAGTAGTAGTAGTAGTAGTAGTAGTAGTAGTAGTAGTAGTAGTAGTAGTAGTAGTAGTAGTAGTAGTAGTAGTAGTAGTAGTAGTAGTAGTAGTAGTAGTAGTAGTAGTAGTAGTAGTAGTAGTAGTAGTAGTAGTAGTAGTAGTAGTAGTAGTAGTAGTAGTAGTAGTAGTAGTAGTAGTAGTAGTAGTAGTAGTAGTAGTAGTAGTAGTAGTAGTAGTAGTAGTAGTAGTAGTAGTAGTAGTAGTAGTAGTAGTAGTAGTAGTAGTAGTAGTAGTAGTAGTAGTAGTAGTAGTAGTAGTAGTAGTAGTAGTAGTAGTAGTAGTAGTAGTAGTAGTAGTAGTAGTAGTAGTAGTAGTAGTAGTAGTAGTAGTAGTAGTAGTAGTAGTAGTAGTAGTAGTAGTAGTAGTAGTAGTAGTAGTAGTAGTAGTAGTAGTAGTAGTAGTAGTAGTAGTAGTAGTAGTAGTAGTAGTAGTAGTAGTAGTAGTAGTAGTAGTAGTAGTAGTAGTAGTAGTAGTAGTAGTAGTAGTAGTAGTAGTAGTAGTAGTAGTAGTAGTAGTAGTAGTAGTAGTAGTAGTAGTAGTAGTAGTAGTAGTAGTAGTAGTAGTAGTAGTAGTAGTAGTAGTAGTAGTAGTAGTAGTAGTAGTAGTAGTAGTAGTAGTAGTAGTAGTAGTAGTAGTAGTAGTAGTAGTAGTAGTAGTAGTAGTAGTAGTAGTAGTAGTAGTAGTAGTAGTAGTAGTAGTAGTAGTAGTAGTAGTAGTAGTAGTAGTAGTAGTAGTAGTAGTAGTAGTAGTAGTAGTAGTAGTAGTAGTAGTAGTAGTAGTAGTAGTAGTAGTAGTAGTAGTAGTAGTAGTAGTAGTAGTAGTAGTAGTAGTAGTAGTAGTAGTAGTAGTAGTAGTAGTAGTAGTAGTAGTAGTAGTAGTAGTAGTAGTAGTAGTAGTAGTAGTAGTAGTAGTAGTAGTAGTAGTAGTAGTAGTAGTAGTAGTAGTAGTAGTAGTAGTAGTAGTAGTAGTAGTAGTAGTAGTAGTAGTAGTAGTAGTAGTAGTAGTAGTAGTAGTAGTAGTAGTAGTAGTAGTAGTAGTAGTAGTAGTAGTAGTAGTAGTAGTAGTAGTAGTAGTAGTAGTAGTAGTAGTAGTAGTAGTAGTAGTAGTAGTAGTAGTAGTAGTAGTAGTAGTAGTAGTAGTAGTAGTAGTAGTAGTAGTAGTAGTAGTAGTAGTAGTAGTAGTAGTAGTAGTAGTAGTAGTAGTAGTAGTAGTAGTAGTAGTAGTAGTAGTAGTAGTAGTAGTAGTAGTAGTAGTAGTAGTAGTAGTAGTAGTAGTAGTAGTAGTAGTAGTAGTAGTAGTAGTAGTAGTAGTAGTAGTAGTAGTAGTAGTAGTAGTAGTAGTAGTAGTAGTAGTAGTAGTAGTAGTAGTAGTAGTAGTAGTAGTAGTAGTAGTAGTAGTAGTAGTAGTAGTAGTAGTAGTAGTAGTAGTAGTAGTAGTAGTAGTAGTAGTAGTAGTAGTAGTAGTAGTAGTAGTAGTAGTAGTAGTAGTAGTAGTAGTAGTAGTAGTAGTAGTAGTAGTAGTAGTAGTAGTAGTAGTAGTAGTAGTAGTAGTAGTAGTAGTAGTAGTAGTAGTAGTAGTAGTAGTAGTAGTAGTAGTAGTAGTAGTAGTAGTAGTAGTAGTAGTAGTAGTAGTAGTAGTAGTAGTAGTAGTAGTAGTAGTAGTAGTAGTAGTAGTAGTAGTAGTAGTAGTAGTAGTAGTAGTAGTAGTAGTAGTAGTAGTAGTAGTAGTAGTAGTAGTAGTAGTAGTAGTAGTAGTAGTAGTAGTAGTAGTAGTAGTAGTAGTAGTAGTAGTAGTAGTAGTAGTAGTAGTAGTAGTAGTAGTAGTAGTAGTAGTAGTAGTAGTAGTAGTAGTAGTAGTAGTAGTAGTAGTAGTAGTAGTAGTAGTAGTAGTAGTAGTAGTAGTAGTAGTAGTAGTAGTAGTAGTAGTAGTAGTAGTAGTAGTAGTAGTAGTAGTAGTAGTAGTAGTAGTAGTAGTAGTAGTAGTAGTAGTAGTAGTAGTAGTAGTAGTAGTAGTAGTAGTAGTAGTAGTAGTAGTAGTAGTAGTAGTAGTAGTAGTAGTAGTAGTAGTAGTAGTAGTAGTAGTAGTAGTAGTAGTAGTAGTAGTAGTAGTAGTAGTAGTAGTAGTAGTAGTAGTAGTAGTAGTAGTAGTAGTAGTAGTAGTAGTAGTAGTAGTAGTAGTAGTAGTAGTAGTAGTAGTAGTAGTAGTAGTAGTAGTAGTAGTAGTAGTAGTAGTAGTAGTAGTAGTAGTAGTAGTAGTAGTAGTAGTAGTAGTAGTAGTAGTAGTAGTAGTAGTAGTAGTAGTAGTAGTAGTAGTAGTAGTAGTAGTAGTAGTAGTAGTAGTAGTAGTAGTAGTAGTAGTAGTAGTAGTAGTAGTAGTAGTAGTAGTAGTAGTAGTAGTAGTAGTAGTAGTAGTAGTAGTAGTAGTAGTAGTAGTAGTAGTAGTAGTAGTAGTAGTAGTAGTAGTAGTAGTAGTAGTAGTAGTAGTAGTAGTAGTAGTAGTAGTAGTAGTAGTAGTAGTAGTAGTAGTAGTAGTAGTAGTAGTAGTAGTAGTAGTAGTAGTAGTAGTAGTAGTAGTAGTAGTAGTAGTAGTAGTAGTAGTAGTAGTAGTAGTAGTAGTAGTAGTAGTAGTAGTAGTAGTAGTAGTAGTAGTAGTAGTAGTAGTAGTAGTAGTAGTAGTAGTAGTAGTAGTAGTAGTAGTAGTAGTAGTAGTAGTAGTAGTAGTAGTAGTAGTAGTAGTAGTAGTAGTAGTAGTAGTAGTAGTAGTAGTAGTAGTAGTAGTAGTAGTAGTAGTAGTAGTAGTAGTAGTAGTAGTAGTAGTAGTAGTAGTAGTAGTAGTAGTAGTAGTAGTAGTAGTAGTAGTAGTAGTAGTAGTAGTAGTAGTAGTAGTAGTAGTAGTAGTAGTAGTAGTAGTAGTAGTAGTAGTAGTAGTAGTAGTAGTAGTAGTAGTAGTAGTAGTAGTAGTAGTAGTAGTAGTAGTAGTAGTAGTAGTAGTAGTAGTAGTAGTAGTAGTAGTAGTAGTAGTAGTAGTAGTAGTAGTAGTAGTAGTAGTAGTAGTAGTAGTAGTAGTAGTAGTAGTAGTAGTAGTAGTAGTAGTAGTAGTAGTAGTAGTAGTAGTAGTAGTAGTAGTAGTAGTAGTAGTAGTAGTAGTAGTAGTAGTAGTAGTAGTAGTAGTAGTAGTAGTAGTAGTAGTAGTAGTAGTAGTAGTAGTAGTAGTAGTAGTAGTAGTAGTAGTAGTAGTAGTAGTAGTAGTAGTAGTAGTAGTAGTAGTAGTAGTAGTAGTAGTAGTAGTAGTAGTAGTAGTAGTAGTAGTAGTAGTAGTAGTAGTAGTAGTAGTAGTAGTAGTAGTAGTAGTAGTAGTAGTAGTAGTAGTAGTAGTAGTAGTAGTAGTAGTAGTAGTAGTAGTAGTAGTAGTAGTAGTAGTAGTAGTAGTAGTAGTAGTAGTAGTAGTAGTAGTAGTAGTAGTAGTAGTAGTAGTAGTAGTAGTAGTAGTAGTAGTAGTAGTAGTAGTAGTAGTAGTAGTAGTAGTAGTAGTAGTAGTAGTAGTAGTAGTAGTAGTAGTAGTAGTAGTAGTAGTAGTAGTAGTAGTAGTAGTAGTAGTAGTAGTAGTAGTAGTAGTAGTAGTAGTAGTAGTAGTAGTAGTAGTAGTAGTAGTAGTAGTAGTAGTACTGTAGTTTAAGTTTTCAGCTTATTTAATGTTAAGTATACTTTAAGTATACAGCTATAGTTTTTGTTGAAATATATTTCTAGTTCAGTAGTTCATATATTTATTTTATTTATAGTTTCTGGAAGGTCAATTAATGTAGTACGCACATATGTGCATTCGTTCGTTTGTATGTATAAGTGTAAGTATGTATGTATGTATGTGTGCGACGCACGTGTGTGCGTACATACATATATGTATAAATATAGTACTAATGATAACTATAATAATTCTCCTCCTTCAAACTCTAATGCATTCACCAATACTGATCATACCAAACTTCTCTACTATCTATTTCTAATAGTATTAATCAAATGTATATATATATATATATATATATATATATATATATATATATATATATATATATATATATATATGTTAATGTATACATGTATATGTATTTATATCAATAATATTAAATAATATTCTCTATTATCAATGAGGTTAATAAATATTATATAATCAATAATACATTTTATGCGAAATCACGTTATCTTAACAATTCATATTTATGCAGCTGTTAATGTGTTAATAAGTTCATAATAAGTTAATACATCTCTTTATATATAAGATATTATATAATTTTGTATACTATTAAATACTATTAATAAACCTTCCCATCTTGATATCGTGGAAACCTATATACTTTAACGTCGAAAGTGAAGAAACTTGATTTTATATTAGGGAATTTGACGTCAAAGAAATCGTACATTGTTTCGGATCTAGACGCGGGGAAAGATGATATCGTCTGTAATAAAATAAATATTGTATACACATCTATATGTATATATGATATACATTTTTATTTTTAAGTTTAGAATATTATAATTGTATGTCATCCAAATGAATATATATATATATATATATATATATATTGTTATTTTTATTGATATTGTTATTATTTTAGTGTGGTTAATTTTACGTGTTTAACCTCAAAAGTAAATTTGAGGAAAGTCGGTTGCAAGTATGACTTAATGTTGCTATGACCTTGAATTAAATAAGCACACACTCCATTGTCTAAGCCGGAACCGGGATATACCCACTCCGTAGCTGCGTGTGTGTTCGTGTATATGTGCATGTAGTATATAATAATTCTATGAGATAATTAATAATACGAATTAAGAATATGGAAACATTGGATTAAGACAATAATTTTACAACATTACCACTTTGTTAAACTACATATATGTGGTGTATTGTAATGTCTAACATTGTAATAACAAGTGGTGCAGCTTACTCCAGTGTAAAGTTAATCGGGCTTACGTAATAGATAGTGTATTGTGTATTACGTCATATACATATGTGTATAATACATAGCACGACTATTCTTTATTATAATAATATATAATTATCAATAGGACATAAGAGATACGTTTTATAACCTACAAATATAATCCTTAATTACATAACCTACAATTAACTCTCTATAACAATATTGGTTAACATCTTCTTTTTCTAAATGTAGACGGTAAAATCCTATCACTTTTGTATAGATATATCTCTACTAATGAAATGTCGGGCAAATGAATGCTAACGATACCACTAACATGTCTTGTATTAACACTCATATGTGTATACATATATAATAGGTGAGCATCTATTATATTATATAATTGATGTATTCCTAATAATTTATATATACTCTATAACACATATTAGTCATATAAATCGACCTCTCTATAGATTGATAGCACTGGCTGTAGGCTATAGTTATACCTATAAATATATATATATATATATATATATATATATATATATATATATATATATATATATATATATGTATATATACTTTATATATATATGAATATATTATTTTTAATAATTTAATTTTACAATTAATTTTAACATTTAACACTAAGAATATGACGTCATCAATCATAAAAATACTCCACCGCGCGATATTTACCAATACGTTATTACAGAAGTACTTAGTTATTACGTAATACCAACTAAAGGATCCAGACTTAATTAAGCTGTCGCCTTGTATGTATTCAGCTCCGGGGTCTCCGCACGACATTTGGAAATATGTGCTATCTCTGATGTCAGCACATTGACTTCCTATTGTTACGTAACGATTAGCCGACGTTACGTAATGGCTAACTAATAGTGCTATTACGTAATATCTACTTTATGTTGTGCGATAGTTATCTACTTTTATGAGATAATAATATACTCTTATATGGTGAGTAGTTTATAGTACTATTTTTTTATTTTTTTATTTATATTGTAAATATTATTTATATTATTTATACTCACTATATATAATAGCATATTATTATCTCATAAAAGTTGATAACTGTTGCATATTTACTAAATATTAATTGTTATCTATTACAAAATTATATTATTATAATTAAATAATAATTAATATGTTTTAAAATATGTTTTAATATAAAAAATCGATAGTATTAACTATATTAGTAATAATAATATATATTATAATATATTATAGATCAGAAGATTGGAGTTAACATTATAATTTGTATGTAATATATATATATATATATATATATATATATATATATATATATATATATATATATATATATATTTATATATATATATATATATATATAAAATGTTGATACATTTCTAATATATACAATCGTGTTTTATAATACATTTATTTTTAAATGAAAATAACACGTGTATTTATAATTAATTATATAGTTCATATAATATAATATATATTATATATTAAATTAGCTTTAATACCTTGAATATGAGTAGTTTCAAAACAGATAAATGCGATACAAAACAGTCGTGATGTGTTCATAACGAATGTAGCACTGGCAAATTACCTACGATGCGACAGGTAACAATACGTCCATTGTTGTCTATTGTTATTATTATTTATTAATAAAACTAGCCGGGTCGCACGTTTCGCAATTAAGTTGTCAATAATTAATGAACACAATTACCTACATAACCCTCAGGTGCCCTATAAGATATATTTGTATCTCTAATTTAATTAAGAAACGAAATATATTACCTTCTCTTCTCTACCAAAATACTCCTCTCCTTATCTCCCTGAATTCTAATAAAACTTCCCTAAATTCTAGAGCTTTTAAAAATTACGGTCCCACCCTATGGAATTCCCTCCTTTCTACAATTCATTCTATTAGATCACACAACAGATTTATAAATCTTACTTTTTCTTTTCTCTTTACCTCTAATCACTAAATAATTAAATTTATTATATTGCAATTCGTTATTGTTGTTTCGTTTTATCTTCAACGTATTATTATTACCTTATTATTATCTTCCCGCAGGAGCGAGGGGGTCTACATGACCCTATTTTAGTGCACAATAAATCGTATTTCATAGATGATGATCATCATCAACATAGCTATATATAATATATTATAATAATTAGTTCGTAATTGTAACTCTTTTTATTACCGTACTTATAGAATATTTTATAAATTATTATCATAATGTAAATATAGATAATGATTTAATTGTTTACAAACATAAACAATTAATAAGAAATACAAATAAATTCATAATATTTAAATTTAGTTGTAATTTGTTTATTTACATAAATATCTAAATATAAATTAGCATATTTATTTATTGATTATATTTAGTTTTATCATAGAATTTCTAATTCGTATATTTGTTAGGGTAATTTATTAAATAATGATTTATTATAATTTAATATATTCATAATAGAAATATATACATCTATTTTTAATTACGATTTAAATATACTAGTGTAATAAAGTATAATTGCGAGTGTAAATCCTTCTCAAGCATATACAAATGTATTGATATACAACATCAAAATATAGTATGACGACTTCTGAATATAGTAAGATAAAGCATTCTAAACATTATATACATAACGGATTAGATACATATACGGACTGTGCCCGTCGGACACCCTTTAATCAAGTAATGATCAGTATGTGAATAATTCTATTTTCATACAAATTACACGCTTTATAATATTAAACCATAAATGAGGCTACATATAATAATGCTATTAATATATATATATATATATATATGTGTGGCCTCTTTTTCGCATACCCTCTCTTACGGCAAACATGGCATCACGCATAGATTGTTTACTATGGAAGCTCTTCATATTTAGCTATCTATAGATATATCTATCATATGACATTAAATATTAATATTAACGGCGTGAGTTGAATGTAAATTATTCGAAATTATATCTTATTAGTTCATCGATACTACTATATAGTATATCCACCTAGTGGTACTTTAGTGGCCACTATAGTGGTATGTATGGGGCTTCGGGAGGGGGGTGGGGGGTATCGGAACCCCCCATTCAAAAATATGGGGGGGCTAAGTATGTTTTGCCCCCCCCCATGAAATGTGTATTAATAAATGTTATATATATTAAATCTAGTATATTGTCTTTGTTAATACAAATGTTTGCTAAATAATTTTACCAAACATTAGGGGGGGGCAAATAATACTTAGTCCCCCCCATCCATATAATATGATAATATTCATGAGAGAATCTCAGAATTCTCTGAGAGATACTTGATATCTGGCGATATTAAGAATGAAATTATTCAACTATATAAATTATTAAATATTTGATTGAAAGATATTAATGGGACTTTCTTAATTCAATGTGATGGAATTCAAGATATAACCGGAAGTGATCAGGCCATTTTGGTAATTCGTTATTTGACATAAAAACTATAAATTAAAGAAATATGCATACTTAGAAAATATAGCAAATGTAATGTTATCTGAACTTTAACATCTTAACTTGCCTATTACTAAATTAAGAGGACAGTCATATGACGGTGCAGATAATATGTGTGGTCAATATAATGGTGTAAAGACTTTAATAATGAATAGATAGCCATTAACTTGTTATACACAATGTGGAGCTAATCGCATAAACTTAATAGCATAATTATTAGATAATAATATAAATATAAGAAAAGCCTTGAGAGTGGTTCATGATTTGGGATTATTATATGAACAAACTATCAAATTCCCGATTGTATATATACAATGTCTTTGCTTTGTTATTATTAGTATTATATATAATACTAATAATAACTAAGCAAAGACATTGTAACCATTATGCCCAACAAGATAGACTGCGAAAATCATGTATTAAAACAACATTAGATCAATATAGGGTAGATCAAAATCTAAATCAACCTAGTGGTATTATCGATGCACTGAAATAATATAAAGAATTAGATTATATTACCAATGACCACAAATAGATTGTAAATTTATTATTAAAATATATGAATAAGTCAAATATTTTTTCTATGAATATTTCAAATTTGAAAGCTTGGATATCAAGGTGAAAACTTTCATGATACCAACAAATACTATTGAAGGTACCATTTATAAAAAACATACTTGAAAGCATATATTATTATAATTATATATAATCATAATAAAAATCAATAATAAATAAACGATAAAGGATCAATAAACGATAAAGGATCAGATAATAGTACCTAAATATGATTCTAATTAAATTGAATAATTATAGAAATTATTTGCACACATTCATTGAAGATATAGAAACAAAAGTATTTAATATTTTATATATACAAGTTTTTATATTGATTGAAGGTTAATAACCTACTTTTATAAAAATATTATATAAAACATTTTATAAAATACAAAATAGCTTATAATAAATGTTTATAATAAAATATTATAATAATTTATTGTTATTTAAAATATATCTAATTTAATTTTCTAAGAATATCTAATTCAGAGAATAATAATAAAACATATAATATAAATTACTAGTTAACTTTTTTCCCGAATCAAGGGCTAACGCTCCTTGAGTGGTTACTTTTTTACTAAAGCAACTTTATTATTAAAAATTTACTTTTTAACTAAAACAACTTTATTACTAAAAAACCTATACAAATTAATTATTTTTACTAAAGCAACATTACCGTTACTTTATTACTAAAAGAACTAAACTTTAATACTAAAAGAACTAAACTTTATTACTAAAAGTAGTAACATTATTACTAAAAGAACTTTGTGACTTTTTTGCTGGTCAAGGGCTAACGCACCTTGTAGGGGAACTTTTTTACTAAAGCAAATGTATTACTACAAATTTACTTTATTACTAAAAGAACTTAGTTACTAAAAGAATTGTATTACTAAAATAACTTTATTACTAAAAAAAACCTACATAAATTAAAACTTAATCCAACCTAACCATAACAGTGAAAATAAATATGACCACACATATACACACACATATCACTATACTTTTATAGGCTCAATTGGATTAATGCAGCTAAAAAAACCTACAAAAATTAAAACTTAACCTAACCTAACCACAACTGTGAAAATAACAATATATATTAATATACTTTTATAAGTTCACTCGGGAATTAATGCATCTAAAAATAACCTCCAAAAATTAAAACTTAACCCAACCTAACCACAACTGTCAAATATACTTTTATAGGTTCACTCGGGAAGTAATGCAGCTAAAAAAACCTACCAAAATTAAAACTTAACCCAACCCAAACCCAACCAAACCCACCTAATCCCAAACCCAAACCCAAACCCAACACAAACCCAACCCAACATAACCCAAACCCAACCCAAACCCAAACCCAAACCCAACCCAACCCAGCCCAAACCCAAACCCAACCAAAACCCAACCCTAAACTTTATTACTAAAACGTAACTACTTTATTACTAAAAGAATGTTCCTTTAGTACTAAAAGAACTAAAATTTATTACTAAAAAAAATAAACTTTATTACTAAAATGTAACTACTTTATTACTAAAATGTAACTACTTTATTTTTACTAAAAAGTAACTTCTTTATTACTAAAATGTAACTACTTTATTATTACTAAAAAGTAAATTCTTTATTACAAAAATGTAACTACTTTATTATTACTAAAAGTAACCTCTTTATTACTAAAAAGTAACTACTTTATTACTAAAAAACCTACAAAAATTAAAACTTAACCCAACCTAACCACAACTGTGAAAATAACAATATAAAAAAATATGCCTTTATAGGCTCACTCGGGAAGTAATGCAGCTAAAAAAAACCACCAACAATTAAAACTTAACCCAACCTAACCACAACCGTGACAATATACTTTTATAGGTTCACTCGGGAAGTAATGCAGCTAAAAAAAACCACCAAAAATTAAAACTTAACCCAACCTAACCACAACCTTGAAAATATACTTTTATAGGTTAACTCGGGAAGTAATGCAGCTAAAAAAAACCTACCAAAATTAAAACTTAACCCAACCCAAACCCAACCTAACCCAAACCCAACCCAAACCCAAACCCAAATCCAACCTAACCCAACCCAAACCCAAACCCAACCAAACCCAAACCCAATCCAAACCCAAACCCAAACCCAACCCAAACCCAACCCAACCCAAGTACCCAAGTCACCTATCTAAGTAGTTATATATATATATATATATATATATATTTACATCAATATTTATATACTATAGACACTATAATAGTGACCAAAAAATCACCAACAATTAAAACTTAACCCAACTTAACCACAACCTTGACAATATACTTTTATAGGTTCACTCGGGAAGTAATGCATCTAAAAAAACATCCAAAAATTAAAACGTAACCCAACCTAACCACAACCGTCAAATATACTGTTATAGGTTCACTCGGGAAGTAATGCAGCTAAAAAAAACCTACCAAAATTAAAACTTAATCTAACCTAAACCCAACCCAACCCACCTAAACCCAAATACAAACCCAAACCCAACCCAAACCCAAACCCAAACCAAACCAAAACCCAACCCAAACCCAAGTGCCCAAGTTACCTTTTATAATTTATTCGATACAGTTAAAATTATTAAAATCGAATTATTAATATAGATTTTGATTTTGTACATGTTAAAAATTTATAAAAATATAAATATAATTATATATATTTGTAAATAATAGTTACGCTAATGAATTATTCGTATATATGTATAGTATTTTATTATATAGATAGTATAATAATAATAAAATAAGTACAAAAAAACTATATAATAATATTAAATAAGAAGTTAATAGAATACAAATATTTATAAATTTATAATTTGTGTTATAAATTTATAAAATTATAATATAATTAAATGTATTAGTTAATAATATTTACACTACTATACTTTTCGAAAATATTTAAATTATTTTAGTATCTAGATATTATATTATTATTAAATTAAGTAAAAAATTATGAAATTATATTAATTATACTATAAATTATAAAGTTAAAAATATGGAAATCCAATGATTATTATAGATTATCTATATTTTACATGATACAAATATTATAAATTCAAATTTTTTACATGGTGGAGATAGGAAATGTAAAGCCATTTATGTGGCGAATAATCATAGTAAATGCATATCAGATGGCTAAATTTATATCTACTCATTACCGTTAACATTATAGAATAGAAATTAGATTTTTTTTTTTTTTATAAATTGCAATTTTTTTCTTGATGAAATTTGTATGATGAAATTTGGTGAAAAATTGAAACCGAGCTGGACACCCATTTATTCATATATTAATGGTTTTTCTCAATTTATTATAAGAACTTTCGTACTCCGCATCCGTTGAAATCATAATTGAAGCGAACGCGTTACCGGAAGTCGGTCAAATTTACAACTCAAAAATCACGTCTTTTTCAGTATTTCGGCTGTAGCTCGAAGAATATTAAATATTAGATATCACAATTTATACCACTATATTATATTTTAAATATATATGTAATACATTTAAAATTATTGAAATCGAATCATTATTGTGGATTTTGATTTTTTACATCACCTAATAATTTTAAGAATTTATTTTTAAATGGCGGAGATAGGAAATAATTATTATAAACTCGTTAAACCGAATAACTAAAATCTAGTACGTACGATATATATTTATAATAGTTATTAATCTTATTTTTTATAATCATATCTATATATTATGGATTTTTTTACGTGAAACGAATATTATAAATTTAAATTTTTACACGGCGGAGATAAGACATTTTTTTTTATAAACTCGAAATTTAAATTTAACGAAATCTAGTATTATTAGGTTTCGGGTAATATTTGTATCGGGCGAAAAAAATGCGTATATAACGTATTTTATGTCGTCCGTATACGCGATATAAGATCGCTCGTAGAATTTTTACGTTAACGAAAATATTTCGTAATTTTTTTTTTAACGGCGGAGATAGGAAAAAAAATTTATAATCTCGAAATTTAAATTTAACGAAATCTAGTATTATTAGGGTTCGGGTAATATTAGTATCGGGCGAAAAAAATGCGTATATAACGTATTTTATAACGTCCGTATACGCGATATAGACTCGCTACCTATCCTCGCCATAGCGAATTTAAAAAATTTAATTTTTTTTTAAATATCCTCGATCAATAAATAAAATAAACAAATATATAAATATATAAAATATATATAATTATAACCGTATAATATATACTCATAACTCGCTAATTATATGGTAATTATATACAAATATTATTACGGTTTTATTATCTATAGATTATCTATATATTATTTTTGTGGAAAAATTTCGAAAATTCGTCGATATGGCTCGCTGCACTCGCTCGCAAAAAAATGTCAAGTGACGACTACGAAAACAGAAATTTAAGCGCTTTAATATATATGTAGACTAGGTGACTTGGGCACTCGTCAAGGGCTAACGCTCCTTGAGTAGTTACTTTTTTACTAAGCGGTTACTTTTTTACTAAAGCGGCATCTAAAATTTTTTACCGAAGCCACATTATTCGTTACTTTATTACTAAAAAGTAAATACTACTAAACTTTATTACTAAAAAGTAAATACTACTAAACTTTATTAATAAAAAGTAACAACTAACATTTATTATAAAACCCAAACCCAAACCCAAACCCGTAACAGTAATGAAAGGTTAAAAGACTATGTAAGGTACCTCATCTAGATAAAATAATATAACATGAATGTCATATTAATGTAAGAATGTGATTAGATATGATCAGTTAATATATTAATATACTTTATCATTAATATTTACAGAATAAAATATACTGAGTTGTTTGATTCCATAATGATGATAATTATAACAAATTGTATATTAAGGAAGCATAATTTATACATTATTATACATTAATGAATAATTATAGGAATCATTATTACAAATAATATAATTCATGAAAAAAAAGTTTGTTTTTTTATATTAATCTTATTAATCCTATTAATTGTCTAAACTAAACTGATGTTAATAAAAAAATGGATAAATAATTAACGATTGAAAGATCGAATTTCCATATGTTCAAATCAATCAATAAGTTAAATACCATTTGACGAGGATAAACATATACATGATGGAAAAATCTCCTAAAATTCAAAAAATATTTTCCGCCATAATAGAATTGATCAAAATTGTATTGGTTTGCCCATCAAGTTATGTGTCATGTTAGCGTAGATTTAGTAAGGTACGAATAATAAATAGGTTGTTACAGTCTAATATGCTAGATAGTAGGTTAAATGCATTAGTATCGGCACAAATAATTCACACAATTGAGATGGATATATTTATAAATAAAAATCTATATTTATATAATAATAAATCATGTAATATTATTATTATTTATTTTCTAATATATTCCTACTCAGGTATTGTTATAAAAATTAAATATTAATAATTGCATATTAAAGGGTTAACATATACTAAAAATGTATACGATATTAATAAGATATAATTAGTAATTATATTAGTAATACATAATAGTATATATAATATAAAATAGAAATAAATAGCCCCCCCCCCATACAAAATATCGTTCCGACGCCCCTATAGGGTTGTACTATACCTATAGGTATGTACGATGTGTGTATTATGACACAAGGTATTCGCACAGGACGCATAGCCGTTGCTGTATTGTTATTTATGAATACAACTACAGTTACTGTATACATCCCGTATACGGGACAAATACGTTTAGTAATTAAGTTGTCAATAATTAATGCGCACGATTACATAACTTATATTAAAAGCTATTCATATTTACGTAGTGGACATTAGTATGCTACATGTGTTCACGCTCATCGTTATATGCACATACATTAACAAATACTGTAGTTGATTATTGTTGATACATATCAGATATGTGATTATTATAAATATAGTTTCATTTTAAACCATAGAAATAAACTATCCATGATTTCTAAATCAGAAAGAAGGGGTAATACTTGACGAAGATACCGCCTGAGCTATATTGACGGCAGAACAAAGTCCTAGGCCATCATCGTGAATCGGAAGAGGAGTCTGATACATGGTCTATAACCAGATTGCAAATTTCCTCAAGATATTTTATTAAATAAGTATACTATATTATATATCAGAACATATCAGAACTAGCTTCATATTTAACTTCATAACTACATATATGTAGTTATTAAGTTAACTATGAAGATAGTTCTGGTATGTTCTGAGTACGTCATTCATTTTTCAATTACATTTCGTGGAATGAGTTTGAGCAATTCGATTTAATAATTAACCATTTGTAAAATCACCTTTTTCAATTTAACACAATCATCTATTTGTTATCCGTATGATTACCTGTATATGTTATAGTACTATATTACAATTATAATTGAATAGTCAAGTAAATCAATCTCTGCTCCGCATATATTATTAATCGAAGTTATATAAAATAACTCATATTTTACTCATAACTTTAATATCGTTTAAACTTGATTCCAATAAATAAATGTTAACTCAATAGCATACTGTATGGTATGTATCTTAGTATATTCACTAGATGATTACATTAATATATATATTCTAATTAGAAGAATTTCAAAACACTTTGGAGCCTAATATACTCATTATTTGTATAAATATATATATACCGATTACAAACTAAAATTAAAAATGAGTTAAAATTGTATACTGATATTACTTATAAGTATCACTGAGATAGGTATCTCATATATCTCATTATATATAATATATTTATATATATATAAATTTTAATTTTATTCAAAAGTGCAATATCCTACATTATTCAAAGTAATAATGTTTGATAATTTATATAAATTCAACTTATACAAATCATAAAGAAACTATAATATATTTCCGACTTATCGAAAATTCCGACTTTTCAATCTGACTATCCGGTTAATTTAACATTGAACTAGATACAAAACCAAACAAATCAACTAAATATGTCCGACTTATCGAGAAATCAAAAGTATCCTTAGTCTGACATACCGATAGTTAACATATAATTTAATGTATTTTCTAAAGTTAGATACAAATAAATATAATTAATTAATAATAGTGAACACATCGAATGCATTACAATTTAATTGTGTATAATTATCACAATGCGTACACGTATATAGATATCATTAATTATTCATATATGTATACAATGGTATTAAATTTCAATACTACGTATACGCATAGTACTATAGTACTATATATAGTACTAGTATATTTTCATACAATATTATATGTACATGAATCTTTATATGAACCCTAATTATAGTATTTGTAATGCATGACACACATAACAGGGACCTTTCCTGGTCGTTGTATTGGTTCCCCTATAGTTACTGACATACGAGAGAAGGTATACCTATAGGTAGTATATACATATATCTATATGTAGTTGGAGCCGGTCGTTAATTGTTGAATTTACAATGTAGGGTATATATTATATACTATATATAATAATAGTTATTTATTGAAATCTCTTATATATATTGAATACAATACAAATAGCGGATACAAATGGACCCCTCAAGAAGTCATAGACTTGTACATGTTATAAATAACTGTGAGAGGCCCCGGACAATACAATACAAATAGTAACATTTTTTTTTCTTGTGTTTTGATTTATTGTTTATTAAGTTCTTTATAAACACAAGAGAAATTCAAGAACTGCCTGGAGTCGAACCCGGGACCTCTGGCTTACTAGCTTTTGGTTGTCCCACTGAGCCATCGACCCCAGACTATATATATATATATATATATATACTTTCTGAATCTTATATATAAGATTCATATATGATTGTAATATTATATAATACGTATATACGATGTATCTTAAATCTGAATCCTATACTTTCTGAATATTATCATATACATTTCAAATGATGTATCTTTTCTATTAATGTATTCATATAATCTAATTATATTAGTTATATTTTATTTATATTTATTATTGATTGGCGTATTTTTATTTGAAATAGAATAACTTGTATACAAGTATTATATATAATACTTGTATTATAATACTATTTGTCTATTATAACTTCATAAATGAGAAATTAATTTAACCTGTATTTTTGTTTATCAAATTACTCATATTTATTTTAAATTTATAAATATTATCTAAATAAAATAAGAAATATATATATATATATATATATATATTCAATATTATGTATTTCGTTATTTATTCCTAAATAGCGACTTCATTAATAAAATAGATACATAGTATATTAAATTAATAAATGTATTTGCTAATTTAATTTTATAAATATTAGCACATTTATATAGTTGTATTAATTATTAAATATATAAATGTGTAAATATTTAAAAAATATTTATAAATATGTATATTAATATAATAAAAACAATAATTAACTATATAAATGCGCAAATATTTACAAATATAAAAAGTACGATTATTTATAAATAATATCGAATTTAAAAATAAAAATATATAACAAAATATTTAAATATTACCCGATAACCCGATCGCGTGAATTCTGTGATATTGCACGGAACGATCCCCCCCTCCTCCGACATTAACAAACTCTGCACCGCGTACGAACACATCCACATCGGTGTTACCGCCGTAAACTCTCAAGGTCATGTTGCCGCGGAGAAGCAAGGTACCCGTCGTGAAGGTCGAGCCGGCGGAGGAACAGCTAATCCGCGACGCTCGTCAGGTGGCAGCACGAAAGAAGGACGCTACCTTGCGGAAACTAAATATAGACGATCGCTGTCCATCATCGTCATCCGTAGAACCTCGTGGTCGAGCCCTTTCGTCGGCCTCGGTAGCCACATCCGGGTCGGCGACTACATCGAAGTCAGTCGCCGGTACATCTTCCTATTGTTCTTATTCGTCGTCCGCTTCGTCTTCAGTCGAGTCTGTTTCATCCGTAGACTACAGAACCGGTCGGACTAAGATCGTTACTTCGGCCACTGTTTACCTGGAACCTAAGAAACCAGCCACCGCGACGACACCCACAACGCCCGCCACGAAGCCGTACGCGCTACCCGAAGTGCGTAAGTCTAAGGTCAAGGACGCGATGACCGCTATAGACGTGACCGGTCGATATCCGGTGGGCGTTAGCGTTCCGGACGGGTGGTACGTGGTCGACCGAATGGTGAAACAGGAAGTGATGATCCCGGTGAAGAAGTTGATTTCGGCTTCCGATCGGCGAGGGGAGCCGTCCTCGCGTCGGTGCACGGCCAACACCTACGTAGTGGACGTTAAGACGTGCGAGGACCGCATGGCCAAGGTCAGTATACCGGTCACGCTGAAGGTCAAGGTCGGCAAGTACTCGGTGCAGAACTTCAAACGGAGAGAAGTGCTGGTCGGGGAGCGGCGCGAGAAACCGGACGCCGCGGTCAAGGAAGGACTTCCGGTCAGGATAAGCATGCCGACGGGTACCTACCTTATCGAGTACAAGGTCAGACGGGAAGTGATGTTGGGCAAGATACCGGTTCGGCTGCACATCCGGCAAGGGTTGTATAACGTCGATTCCAAGTACACGCACGAGGTGATGCTGCGAGATACGAAGAGAAAGTACGAGATACTGCCGTCGTCACCGGAAGCGACGTTGGATCCGGCGGAATCTGTGTCCAAAGACTCTAGTATCAACCACGATATAGGCGTATTCACCGGTACAAGTATACTATGCGACGAGTATGATAAACCGCCCGGAATTATGGTTAAATATAGTTTATTTGTATATCCTATATATATTAACCTTCTGTGTGGCTGAGTTAGCTAAGGCGTCAGACTCACAAGCAGTAGGATGCGGGTTATTTGTTAATATAATTCTAAATTGACCTCTAGCGAGTATTTAAACCATGGGGTCATGCAATTTATTATTATTTAACTGGTCATGTGTTATGGTAGACTGTACTATTGTCACATTTATCAATAATATAGGTATATATACCTTAATATAATATATAAGGTATATATTAATATAGGTATATATCCCTTTATAGCCATTTATAGCCTACTTATTAATTAAAATTAAGTATTTTATTGGTAGGTTTACCTATATACTTCGATGTTTATAATGTAATACGTGTATTGTACTATATATAGTATAGCTATAGAAATTATGAATCATTTATTCTTTATATGAAATAGGTGTTTTCATATCAAATATTATATTTCGATGTCTTTTATCAGTGTTTTAACTCATAAATTATAGCACTATATGTTATATAATAATATAATTATAATTGTTAATGTGGTCACTTTATCAGTAATATGAACATCAAATATATGTATCATATGTAGATGTAAAGTATGTGTATAGGTTTAATATATATATTAATATATATAAAACTATAGTTTTACATTTAAATACATTTAAATTACACATTATTAAAACAGGACATGGAAGTGAAGAAATTAAGAGATGAATTCTTTTTAAAATATGGTTTGAATATGTAATATATATATATATATATATATATATATATATATATATATATATATATATATATATTATATATATTTAATATAAATGTATATTTATTTGATTTTATTTTATGTATCATAATATCAATTGTATTATTATAAATAAATTATAAATATTATATTTAGTTTAATCAAACATAAAAACGGCAGCTAAAGAACTCTCTAAATACGATGAACAAGATATAGAGATGATTAAAAAGAATGACGCATTCCTAGAATGTTTCATCTTGACGACAGGTAAAGATGTACCACTGACCATCAAGAATCTGATTGATACACTTGATATAAGACGGGAATTCGGATTAGCAAGTTATTAAATATTAAATATCAATTATACATTATAATTTATATATATATTGTATTACGATAGTATATTTAATCTATATTTCATACCAATATATATATAACCTATATAGGTTAGGTTAATTAATTACATTAATTTAACTCACTAAATATTCCGACCCTAACAATTATTTAGGATTAGTAAAATAATATTTGTAATATTATTGATATAGTATGTAATCATGGCCTCATTTAGCTTCAAGGAAGCTAAAGGATGCCATGATGTAATACATACTATGTATTCAAGGATAACATGCAATTATTGTGTATGTTCGTTAACGATAGTAGAATTCCCTTAAATAATAAATATATTATTACTAATTAACATTGTATTTAATTATAACAGAATTAACTGAGGATAAATTGGATCAGGAAATAGTAAAAAAGAATATTATATTTTGGAGAGGAACATGTAAAGATGGTACAAAAGTTTGTTCGTATATAGCATATGTTCGTATATATGCTTACATAATATATATATATATATATATATATATATATATATATATATATATATATATAATATTTATATATATTATATATATATATGTTTATAAATTATTTCATAAAAATGTATGAAATTTCAAACAAAACATATAGATGATGGGTAATATATACCTAGTTTATCTTAATGTGTAATTATAATCAGTATGTAGTAGACAATTAATTCATATTAGGGGTTAGGCTTTGAATAAATGTGTTTATATCAATAACTACAAATATAATTATTCATTAGACAAATAGGATCAAAGTAAGGTCACTTATCATTTTAATATTACAAGTATTACGGGTATTACATTAGGGGTTTGGAATTATTTTATAATGTATTAAATATATTTTATAATAAATATTTATTATGAATGATTAATTAAATAGAAATGTTTATTAACTAATGAGTATTAATACTAAAAAGTATTCTAAAATAATTATATAATAGCCCTATTAGGATATGATCTTCATATTCAATACTAATTTCTCCAATATATTTATGAAAGTATTCTAAATTATTCAAATGATTAGGAAATGTAATTTTTATTTAATTGTATTCAACAAAGATGAATTTATCGCAAGCATAGTACCTATTTCGGTTATATAAAACTGGCAATATGTAAACTTTATATATATATATATATATATAACAATATATATTATGTTTATATAACAACATGTAAAGAGTATTATTATACTCTCACCTATGTAATAAAACCTGTCAGTCCTATCATTATATCTTTTTGTTATATTTTATCACTTAAATATATTAATAAATATATATGAACATGAATTATACTTATCTTAAGTACTCATCATTCATGAATTATCTATACTTTTTTTTTTACAGATATTGCCAATACACTAACTATATATTAATAAATATGTTTGTCTTCATATATTAAATAAATGTATCTAATAATACTAATATTATAAATAAATTTATTTAATAGTTATGCATGAAGAAAGAATTAATAGTTCAGAGATAAATATAAAAGCTATAAAAATATAATAAGTATAACATAATATAATATTTATAATATTATTTTTAATAAGGTCAAATGAAGGTTAACCATTTAAAGAAAAATGTCCTGGCACAGGAAACAAAAAAATGTATATTATACACTCTGAATGATTATTACAAAGATAACATGGGAAATAAATTCTTCTTTATATTGGATTTTAATGGAGCGCATATGAATAATATGGTTTAGTATGTATAGTATGCAAATATTGCTCACTAACCATAATATATAATTAATCAATTATATCTATATATATATATATATATATATATATATATATATATATAAATATTACTATATTAATTCATATTATATTATTTACTGTACATTCACAAGCATAAATAAATTTTGAAATATGTGAAAATGCACCAATCATTTATTAATGGGGATGTTATTTTGACATCGCTTTTCAATATTATAATAACATATATATGTTGATCCTTTATTTACTAAGAAGTTATCACAATGTGCTTATAAGCATTTAATCAATAAATTAAATTTTATAATGTAAAAAAAATGTATATTATTTAATAATATTAATTCCAAGTGTGAATTTTATATAATAGATTATATTTTCTATATGGATTATAGTTTTATAACAATAATTACTCCTAATTTAGTCCAATTAAATATATAATATTAATTAACTGAAATATATAAATAATTAATAATATTATAGGTAGGCCTATATATAATATCTTAATTAATGAATGAATAAATATAAATAGTTTATTGAGTTCAGATATATACAAATATAATTTCTGCAAAAAGGAGGGTACCAGATATTATCTCATAAGCTATACTCGCAAATAGGGTACTCTCTAATGAATAGATTAATAAATGTTGTTCCTATAAATATATATATATATATAAAGAATACATATGCATATCTATATATTACAAAATACAATAATCATGTAAGTTTTATGTAATTTGATAATTAGGAATTTGTAATCTCCACATATTATCCCAACATTTACATAATTTATATTTAAAAAGAAAGAATGGCTTGCAAAGCTTTATTGTAGTTATTCAGTTATTTTTTTGTAATTTGTATCAGGTACATTCTCACTTAAACTGTTACCATGATATATGCTTATTAATAATAGAATATGTTAACATACAAATTTTACCTGCTGTTTCCTGGAGATATTTATCTATAGCCAAGTTACATAAACAAAGATTCTTTCTTTACGCAGATAATAATTATTAATGAATGATTATTTAAATGTAATTATAAATTATATCAATTAGTATAGTATTATTTGTATATTCATCTGTGTATTCATTACAATTATATTTATTAATAAAAAATATATGAAATCCTACATATATACGGAAATGTATCCAAATATTACTTAGATTTAACTAATTTGTATTATAATATCATATTAATGGAGTATTATATCGTCCCCACTATAACAAATTAAAAAGATGACCATTATGCATTATAAATTAATATATTATAACTGTTAATATATATATATATATATATATATATATATATATATATATATATATATATATATATAAGATATAATAGATTATAATTATGATCATAGGACACTGAAATAATACAATTCACAATAGTTGCATTGATAGACCATTTCCCGTTTTCTATTAAAAGAATTATCGTGTTAAATTTGCCGTATTTGCTTATACGTTAGTAACTACTAAAATGAATAGATCATCGCAAATAAATATATCGTGATGTTAAAGCATATGCCATTAATATTAATAATAAAATATCTAATTAAGATACATGTATTATAGTAATAACAAAATATGTTTTATATTAAAATATTACAATTATAATAATTATTTAACTCATAATAGGTTACTTAGTAATAAAGTATTCCTATTATTGTTACGACTCATGTTTATTTGAGATATTCAATTAAAACCACAACTAGGAAATGTATCCGCTATTCATATTATGCTATATATTTAATATTATTTATAAATATGCACACACACACTTAATCAAATACAATAAATTCATAAAATAACAACAATTTTGCAGCAATGTGGAAACTAGTGAAATTGCGATTGACGTCATATCAAAAAACAAGGATTATAAAAGTAAATAATAAAACAATCATAGAACATGTCGATGCACCAGACCTTTGAGTAAATGTATTTTAAATCACGATGAATTCAATCAATGATGAAATATTATAATTATTATAAATAGTAAGTAAATTTAAAAAGAAATAAAAATATCAATAGATTTCGTTATAAATGTTATTTATAGTAATTATTATTAAATACCTAAATTTAAAAATTAAATTATAATAAAATACTTATTATTATTTATTTTATATATAAGATTATTTACTCAATGTGTTAAATTAATATAACTAAAATGAATGAATTATAATTTGTCGTAATATAAATTATAAATTTATTTATTTAAACAATAAAGTACTGAGATAAAATTAACAAAATAAATTCCTGAGATAAAATTGTAAACAATAACAATAATAACATTGATAATAACAATAACAACACCTTTAATACCATGTGTTTAATCATATTCTCTATAATACTACTTCTAAAATATGTTAACAAATAACTCTAACAGTAAATAACAAATTTTAAGTTTTCAATTAAGTGTTTCTATAAGGTTAAATTATTTAGAGTTGAACATATACCAGAGTATCAATAATAATAATATAATTAATATTAATTATCTATCCCAATTTCCCTAATCCCACTCTATGTTGTCTATTGTTATATAATTAATTAATAATTATTATTTTGAAATAATCATTACATTTAAATTATAATAAATATATATTATATATTTAATATATGATATATACTAAAGGTTATTGATCATTATAAAACTAATACATTAAACTAATAACGTTAAATTTAAAAATAATAAAAATAATGAGGTAGTAATGAAATAAAATACGAGCTCGCGAAACGTAGCAACGCGATCAATAACCGAACAAACTAGAGAAATTAAAGTACTTGAAACAAACGATCAGATTCACCAACGTCAACCAAAACATAACGAAACCGAAAGCTGGAAGGGCGCCGCTCCGCTGAGACCGTAGCAACGCCCTCTGGCGGCCGAACGGAGTCTCGACGCGTCGCCACAGATCCAACAGCGACGCCCGAGCCCCGCCCCACTTGTTCGGTCCGTACAGCCGATACTGGGTGGCACTGAGCACGCCGAACCAGCACGCGTACGCCAGCCTCGGGTCGGTGACCAGGAGCTTCGCCTGCGACAGGTTGCAGCCGATGTCCGCGGCCAGCATTTCCATGTAGGGGAACGCCTTGACTTCGAAGCGGTGCCGAGACGTGTTCAGGAAGTCGCGCCGGTTCTGGTGTACGCCGCGGAGGATGTCGCGCTCCATTCGCTCCACGGTCGGCAGCTTTATGTTTTTCTAGCGGGTGAACGGGCGTTCTTTTTATGTACATATATTTAACGGGTACAATGGTGTATATTGCTTTTTGTACTTAATGAATATCTATGTATTAATTTATATTTGACATTTTACGATTTTTTGATAATTATTCAAAACGTAAATTTTTTTTATATATAGATTATTATAATACTTTCTATTAAATCATAATATTGTATGATCAAATGTATGAAAATATAAACCTTGTCACAAATATATATAACAAATATATTTTCAACAATATCTAAAAATAGTAAATTGTTTATTTCTCTAGAAATGCAATTCAAAAACATAAAATAATAAAAAGTAACTAGTAATATAAAAATGTTATGTATTTAAAATTTAAAATTTAAAATTTAACAAATATAGATGTAGAGTTAAGATTAAAACCTTAAACACTTGAACTGCATATCTAGCCTGCATTTCACAGACAGGGGGAACTGATGACAGAGGTTGAATGAAACCAATGAAACACATATTCTTTACGTTAGGTATGAATATCTGCGAGTGACGAAAGTAATATAGATTATAAATGTATTGTTTAACTATGTATCTTTAAAATACAATTAATCATAATGAGTATTAACAGATTGATTGTGTCTAGTGTTATTATATAGGTTTCTAATCACTAGTTTATCTAATGTGCAATAACATTATTGGAACATAAATTAGCTTTAAAACATTAAATTCATATTCTCCATATTAATTTATTATAACTGACGCTATATTAAAATTGAAGATATATTCATAGAATATTTCTCTTCGATAGCAATATCATAAAAAATCAAGATAAACCTTAATTTATCATATATATATGCAAGAAATATTAATACAAACATTGAATATAAAACATAATGAAGTTCCGTCTTAATAGCGAACCTTACGAAACATGTCAAGTTTATTGTTATCCACTTTCACGATGTCGTGGTGGAGAAACGGGAAGTCAATCAGGTATCCAGTAGCCAGAATGACCTCGTCGATCTCTACCTCGACATCATCGGTGAAGATCACCCCTCTCTTGGTGTAGCACTTAATGTTCTTCATAATCTTCACTTCACCTGCGCAGCAGTACGATATTCATTAATACGACACACCGATTTAGGTAGATATTTATTATTGGTTAGTTATTAATGTTAAATAATAAATTTATAACTTTCGATAATTATGCCGATGTTTAGAATAGTTAATATTAGTAGGTCGTTTAATTTTTAAGAATACATCGTTAACGATTATTTCAAATAGTAAAACATATCCTATAGATAACAATTATATAACATATTTAATCGGCGTTAGAATAGATCTAGGTTTCGCGAAATTGACGCATGTTATAAAATGAAATAATTCTAATTACGTTATATATAATACCTGTAATAATTCTATTACATAAGTCATCGCTAACAGTCGGATGTACCTCAGAAAAGCCGTATTTAGGGGTCAATCCGTAGAGGTCATGGTCAAAATAATTATTTACATGGTAAGATGCTAACCTAATGAGGACAGATAATGTATGTATTTCATCAACTTATATATATATATTGAATAGAATAGAATAGTAATTTATTAAATATATATATGTAAAGAGTAAACTCACAGTATACCTGCATACTTGAGATCGACTACGTATATAAATGAGATTATATATATATGTATATAATTGATGTTATATTCAGATTAGTTAAAATATATTCATAACATAAAATAATAATTTATAACTTAACGAAAAAACGCATGAAAATAACGAAACATACATACAATAGTAACACCGCTGAAATACGCACCGAGTCGTGGACATTATGTTATTAGGTTATGATACGAGAATGCTTATCGTACGATATTGCGGGCAACCTATTGTACAACATCTTGGGCATGGCGTCGATGACGTGTTGCATGAGACGCCTCGTGGCGATGAGATCGACTGGCAGACCTCGGTTGCCCGTTCTGTGAACGATGTACGACCCCTTCTCCGTACTCAAGTACACCTGATCATGTGTGTGTGTGCGTATGTGTGGGAGGTTCGCTTTAATGGGGAGGAGGGCGATAGGGCAGTACTGAAATGTTATGTTCATGCCAGTCGAAGTACTTATTTCACGAAAACAAGCAAACCTCGATACTCTAGGTATCGGTGATAAATACGATGAGATAACTATATACACTGACTTGAGGCGATATCTTACTGAGGTCGACTGCGATATCGACGGCGGTGTTTCCGATACCTACGATGACGACCCGTTTGCCGACGAAATCTTGCGGATTTCTAAATTCGTATCCGTGAGATATTTTACCTTTGCGTGCAACGAAGCGAGACGATGAAGAGAAAGTTATTCGCTAGCGTAATGTATGCTGACCTTTGAAGTCGGATTCGTTTGGAAATTTAGCCCATTTCTTCTTATAATTACGTCCGTTACAAACTATTACGTAATCAAATATTTCCCTATTTCGAATTAATGTAATGAAGTATGTGAATATTAAATAATACAATTATATACTTTTATATAGAGAAATTATAATTATGAAATATATCAATTGTAAAACATACAAAAACAATATAAATATATAGATTACTGAAATATAATAATTAGTAAAACGAACTTATATTTTTCACCGGACGTAATATCTTTAGATTCAACGTGAAATTTGTCTTTATTCAAACTTACGTTTAAAACTTTGCGCATCAAAATAATGTGGTCGGATAAATCAAAGTTTTTACTATAATTCTCAAGGTATTCTTTTACTCCTCTATAAATATCAATATTATTATTCAATAAACAATTAAATAATAATAATAATGATAATATTACTTATAAATAATATTGATAAATATAGCATGTCTATAGTTAGTATAAAAATGTGTTAAATTGTAACTTAATATATTCAATATTCATTTAAATCTAGGGTACATACTCTATGAGTCATACATTACTTCTGAGTAACAAACACAACTTACGGATTACACACATCCTATTATTATCACACAAATATATATGCCAATATTCAAAATAACCATTAAATTATACTTATATTATTATTACTTGACCTCTAAACGGCATTTGACACCATATGACACCACAATGATAAATTACTTTACTCAAACCTACAATACATCGGATACAGCACACAACACTTCTCTCACACTAATATGATCATACTTAACAAAAAAACTAAAAAAGAACTTTTACTATAAAATCCAATAAACCAAACAATACTTACAACTATCCTGACACAGGGGTTCCCTAATGTATTTTATTGGGTCCTCTACTTTTTAATATATAAACATCCGATTTTAACTCCATATAAACTATCATATGTAAGCAGATGATATCCACTGATTTTCCCAGAAACCATAACTAAAATAAATAAATTAACTACAGAACTAGAAATATATTTCAACAACTACTTAAAACTTAATAAGCTGAAAACTTAATGTATTATCTTCCTTAACTAACAAATCATCTCCCTTAACTCGTATAGAAATAGAAATAAAAACTGATATAACAAATCTAGGTGTGAAACTAGATAAACACTTAACATTAAATAATAAAATGTCATCAACAATAAAACAATGTAAAAATAAACTATATAAATTAAAACAAATAAAATACCTTCTGAACCGAACATCTCTCAAGATAATAACATCCACTTATATAATATAGAAAATGTATTACTTTAACGCCTCATTACTTACTGATATAACTAAACTACAAGAAAAAAGACTTAAACTAAAATTATAAACTAAACCTGTAGACTTATATGTAAGTTTTCAAAACGAACACATACTACATATTAATACCAAAGATTTTGCGAAGCAAATATATAACACTCCCTATGCATGCAATGTAATTAAGTAATACCCAATGCCGTTGCTAGCAGTAGTATCGAAATCACTGAAATAGATGTAGGTTAGGCTCTGTTTGCATACAACAATGTTTTCATTGCTCTATTAAATTACATGCAATATAAATTAGCTTTTACTCACTAAATATATACTTATAGCATTTAAAATATACATATTCTATTTGTTTGCTATATATTAGTAATGAACACTTAGTTTTCATCATAAAAATATTAATTTAAAGCATTTTATTTAACATTTTAAAAGTGTATAGTTTGATACGAATTTACATTATAAATAACACATAGTTCCTAAAAGTAACCCGCTATAGGTGGCACTGAGGTATTTTATATACAAATTCGAATTATACGATTTCGCGTAAGTGTTATATTTCTTTCCTTAGAAAAATCTTTGCTAGTAATATGATACTACCGAAAAAAAAACTAAACTGGCTTACGTTTAAACACAGATCCATTTACAAAACTCTAAATATTATACATACATAATAAACTTCCTATATACATCAAAGAATAAATTGAATTTAAAATAGAAATAACTTGAGTTCATAAAATAATATACTTTTAAAACACGATCAATAGACTAAGTACTCATCTCACTAGAATAAACTCCCCCAGAACTATAACTAACGAAAAACACTCAACAAATAAACAACATAAATAATTACTTGAACTGAACTAACTAACTTTATGAACTGCACTTTAATACACACTAACATATTTCCAAACAATTAATTCTTATTCTTATTATTATTTTATTTTGTATTACGGATGTCGTCATAACTTTTATATCACTACCGATCAATTTATTTATAATTGAATTTTTGTGAAAAAATAATGTATACTACAACTACTACTAAACAACCTATTAGCCATACATCTAACGTACATTAAACATATTAATCACAACCACATAAACACACATACGATATGAGACACACACACATACACACACACACACCATCGATATAAAGAAAGTGGATAAGCAATTGAATGTAGTGTATGGCACTATCCGCTACGAGCGCTGCAGTCGAAACCCACTATCTGGCCCACTACTTTTTATTTATAATAATATGTATTTATCATATATATATTGATAATCACTACCAATTTTTATGTACTATCTATACTAAAAATAAAATTATATATTTAAAATACATAATATCAACATTCCTCGTAATTTTGTGTATTTAAATTGAAGATATAATACTATTTTATTGATTTTATTGATATTTATAATTTAAATCCATTGATATAGATAGAAGTCACTTAATCTATTTCGACGAAAAGCCTACTGTTTTAATATTTGACATATATAATATGACTAATATCCAATCAAAATTACTGATACCATTTTGTTAATTTATCGATAAAAGTGTCATTCACGTGTCTATCTTTTACATGCATTGCGTGCGTCAATTGCTTATCAACTTTCTTTATATCGATGACACACGCATATCAACATAAATATACACAAACACACTCGTATACACCTATACATACATACATTCACTCGTACACACATACGTACACACATATACTCATACATACACACACGTACACTCGTATATAGCTAACCTATGAGTAAGATAGTTAGGGATGTAGTCGTCCATGGGGAAGTCACTAAAGCTCATCGTCTCTTTACTGGTGTTCACCGTGGTGTTCAAGCTAACGGAACCTCTGTGTTCTTGTGGAGTCTGTTAGTCGGCTTAAGTTAACAAACAATTCTATGTTAACGTCGTTAAATGGAAATTAGTTAATCTACAAAATATATTTAGAACTATTTTAGATTAAAATATATTTTATTCTTATTTCGGATTAAAATAGTATTTTACTTAAAGGATTTAACTTTCATTTAAATAAGTCGTTAACAAAGAATAAAGAAAATTAAAAATAAAAAATTTGCAGAGTATTGAAATTAAAAAATATATAAATAATAAACTTAAGCAATATTTCCTAATTGAATAATATCTATAGTAAAAACGCGTTACTAAAATATTTATCGATAAAGATTTAATTTTCATACTTTTTGATAACTCCACAGACCACCGATACACTCTGCCTGTTCGTAGCATATCACTTCCCCTAGCTCCGCCTCCAAAGCTGACTTCACTGACACTAGACCACTTACTCCGCCTCCTATTACTAGAACTTTCTTCACTAATAACTTTTCTTCTGCAAACGATTGGTAACAATAATAAAATATCTAATAATTTAACACTAGGTAATGTCTTATAATTTTATTAGATGATTAATTTAAAATACAACTGTAACTTTTGAATATAATTGCTCAATATATGATGACAAAATGTTATGATACTAAAGATTATATGAGATTGATGTGGGTTATTTAATTTTATGAAACGCATAAATAAAAAACTTTTAAAATTAATTTATATATGTAATTCTAAAGTTATTAATCATTTATTATTAATTATAATAATTATTATAGTTGGTTATACTATAAATTAGATTTTTTTGTTATGCTACTAGTATATATTTTATAAGTAAAATAGTTTTTTGTTAAATACATAATTTTAATATAAACAAATTAATGTTTGAATAAGAAAAATAATTATTAACAACTAAAAAAAATAATTGATTTTTAAAATAAAGGATTTTAACTTTTTTAAATATTTGTGTATATGTATGACAAAATGTTATGATACTAAAGATTATATGAGATTGATGTGGGTTATTTAATTTTATGAAACGCATAAATAAAAAACTTTTAAAATTAATTTATATATGTAATTCTAAAGTTATTAATCATTTATTATTAATTATAATAATTATTATAGTTGGTTATACTATAAATTAGATTTTTTTAGACTGTATATATATCACTGTGTATATTGTTATACGTATCTGATATGACACCCCGTATTCGCGATATGTTTAAAATGGACTCGTTCATTTATGCATGTCATGTTTGACCACCTCTCTATAGGCTAATTTCTATAAAAATATACTCATTCTATAGAGAGACATATAATAATAAGATAAATAAATATACATAAGCCTTGAAGCTTTATTTCATATATATAACTATATAACATATATAGTATATGATAATTATGTATACATTCTCTCATATTTATTCTAACCATCTAAATAATATATAATATGTATAATATATTAATAAATTGTATAGTAATCATTATCGTATTGTATTATTTTCATTTTAATTATTTAAGTATAGTATAGTATATATATATATATATTACAAATACTAACTTGATTTATCCATTTTTTAATGCTCAGATATTCAAAACAAATTATTCAATATCCTATAATTAATATTCTAATTAGTTAGGATTATACATTTTTGATTAATTCATAGTATATAATAATAACATTAATAATAATAATAATAATAATAATAATAATAATATATTACTTTAATCAAATATATATATATATTATATTCCCAAAAATAAAATTCACCTACATTTATTAGAATTTAATTATAAAGTGATAGGTATATTAATGATCTAGAATAAATATCGACTAAGTGAATAGTTACTAAACAATATTATGCTCAGTTAAGTTATAGTGGGCTCTAATGATATCAAAATAATATCCAAATATATTGTAAATTATAGTTTAACTATAGTTTAATAGAGTATGTGTATACAATATATGTTTATATAAGGAATGATTTTATATATAAAGTATTGTAGTTTAGTAATATAATACTTTTAATATCTATTAGCCCCACCTATAGTTGAACTATAGGAAATGTTGCCTTTAATTGTATGTACCAATTATGTTATATTTTGTAATACATTTTAAATATTAATAAGATATTACAATTAAATAATATTATTAATAATATAAATATGATATATTTAATTTTGAATATTGTTTTGTAGTAAATAACTAATTTGATATTAATTTAATTTAAATATATAAATATAATTCTATTATTATGAGTTTAAATACCATTAAGTATAGATTAAAATATTAAAATTTATTGTGTATATTTATTTAAGTTATATAAGTATTATGTAATAAATATACAATTATATGATTTCATATATTTATAAATACATTATCTTAAGTTAATATAATGTGTGATTATTATATTTATATATTATATATTTAATATAAATATATATCATTGAATACAATATGAATATATATTTCATCAAATTCTGAATATTATATAAATATAAATTTTAATTATATAAATTCAAAAGTAAAATATTAAATCTATTTAGTATCTACTAAATATTAAATCTACTAGTTTTATAAAATATAAATTAATTAATAAATTATATTATTTAATGATTATAATCGATTATTAATATTTTATCACAGATATATTTGTATATAATATAATTCCATTTAAATAGGAAAATAATAATACTTATGCAAATTAAAAATACCAATATGAATTTGACTATGAATACAATAACAATTAATATATATATATATATTTCAACTAAAATATAAAATTATACTTTTTGTCAAAATTTTTTCATTTACTAATAGAGTAGTACTTTAAAATAATAATTTTTTTTTATAATTTTAAAACTCTCTTTTTTAATACTTATATAACGACGTATATATAACACATATAAAAAGTTTTTATTATATTGAGAAACTTAAATTTAATTTCAGGTGCAATACTTATTTATATAAACATGGACAATTTGTCCTTGGTAAAATACAAATTTTATTTATTTTAAATGTAGCGTATTTATTCAAATTTATAATTAATACTATTTATATTATATATTTAATAATAATCTATTGATATAGAATAACCATTAAAATAATATAACATATTATAATAATTATGTTTTAATGTTAATATATAAGTGTAGGGTTAATATATAAATAAACAATCCCAAAATTCAAATATTCTTAAATACACGCGCATGCGTAAGGTAATTTTATATTTCGTAACGAAGGAAGCTACGATTATTTTATAATTTAAAAAAATAACCAATATTCACATTAATATACATATATAGATATAAAGAATAAAATATGATGTACCGTAGAGAAAAACCCCTACTACTTAAAGGGAGTACGTCTGCCGTTGAAAATAATTTAACAGTTGCCGTAGATATGGATAAAAGTCAAATATATTATGCCACAGTTCATCGATCGTTTGTAAATCTTGTTTGCTCATCAATGGATGGGTGTATAGCTTCACAGAAACAAATCTCCTGTGAAGAACCTTCATCAAATATCGGCTTTACTATGATAATACAAGTTATATTATATATTTGTTAAATAATTTAAAATTTACACTTTATATTTATTAGTAACATATGATAATAATTTATAATTATTAATTATTTGTATTATTATTATAATAATAATTATAATAATTATAATAATTATAATTATAATTATAATTATAATACGATTTTATTTATAATTTCGGTTTCAAATAAAAGTTGTCTCATTTTGAAATAATGTAACCCTGTAGTTAGGTGGAATGTATGATATATGTGTAATTTAGTCCCTGTTTTAAATTCTATACGTTATTTAGTAAATGAAAATCATTAAAGCTGTACACTGTACATTGTACAGTGTACAGTGTACAGCTTTAATGATTTTCATAATTATAATGTAATATAAATAATATCAAAAATATTCATTGTATTAATACTAATACAATACTATTATAAAGTAGATATTAATATATATAATTATGATTCATATACATTGTATGAATGAATGCATTCAGTGCGATAATCTCAAAGCAGTCCGCCGATTATTATTAGAATGTCAGAGTTCAATTTTTATTTTGGGTTGTGTGATTTCATTGGTTTGGTTTTATGTTACTGTTTTTTTTTATTAGCTGCATTAACCCCAAGTGAGCCTATACAATATTGAATTACTATAAAATATATTATAATGCGTATAATGTGCAGTAGTGCATATATAAATACCGCCCAACTTGAACTCTTTAATTATTATAATAACTATCAGCGGCTTAAACAATTGCTTCGAGATAATGCAGTCAGTGTATATACAATATATAAAGAGAATCAGTTAAAGCGATAAGATTCTTTAATTCCATAACTTCTAATAGCAGTGTAATGAAATATGTCATAATCTTGTGATAAAACACAAGTAGAATAATAATAACAAATAATTATAATAGATATTAATTTTAAAATAAATAAAAATATAAAAGATATATATTAAACTTTATATAAATTTTATAAACTATTATATATACATATATATATAATAGTTTATTGAATAAATTCAAAACGATGGGTAACAATAAATAATAATGACAGAAATATATAAAGAGTAGTAACAAATATTTATACTTCCGATTATATTTTCGACTATGTATTTGCTTAAATAAATTATCAATCAATCCACAAATATAAATAAGTTGTGATTTACACACACACCGTAAGTATACACTGTAATTTTACAAATATTACCCAAATATTATATAATAATGTTTATCAAATGTGTATACTTTTTATTAATCATTTTAATAATTAATATATATATATATATTACCGAATTAAGTTACAACATATATGTATAAAAGAGGTATTCATTATATTATTTATGATATAATGATTATTTCTCAATAAATAATACTATTCATTGAATATAGTAATATACAAATATAAATAAATATGTTTGCCCACAAATATTGAAATAGTAATATTATATTATATTACGAATATGATATGGTGACATTTAATAATATAAAGCCCTACAATATTCTACATTAGACACGTTCTCCACATCGATATAAAGAAAGGTTCTTTATATCGATGGTTCACCATAGTAAAATAATTCAATATTTTGAAATGAATAAGAGTAATTTAGTTTATAATAAATAAGCCATAAAAAGAATGCTGTTAATTTTCCATGAACTACAACTTTCTACCACTCGCACTGCATTCTCTATACAAAGTTATCTTGTTGCTATCTAATGCAAGTGTAGTCTCATGGTGTCGCAATGCTGATCTATACAAAGTTATCTTGTTGCTATCTAATGCAAGTGTAGTCTCATGGTGTCGCAATGCTGATCTATCGGATAGTTTAGTTACACAAATATTAAATATTAATATGATTGTTTGTATGTGTACTCCCATAGCATTTATATGTTCTTTTTTTTTCTATATAATACATGATATTATAGTATACATAGTATACATTATAGATTTACAGAAATATATAATAATTACTATATTAACCTGGGCTCCGTTCCGCAGACTAAAATTATAAACATCGCAAGGAGAATCTTGCTCGTGATCACCACGCAGAAAGGAATTCAGGTTAACCCCATGTTCGCCTCATATTCACCCAACATTCACCATACATTCACCCTAAGTTCACCCTAAATACACCCAATGTTCACCATATGTTTACCCCATGTTAATCACAACCACCCTACTTACCCCACAATCATCCCATGATAATCTAGTCCTAGTTAATGTGATCTGTAACAATTCAACACATTGACTAAACGGATGTTTATTACTGAACCGACCGTACCCAGTTAAAATACCCACCGAGGCACCATAACCATCACATTAATAACATAGTGAAATATAGCGCATTATTTATGTAACATTGTAGAAATTAATTCATTTAAATTATATATATATATATACACAATGTTATTGATTTCCCTTTACCCACCTGTTTTATTACCTCGGACACGAGTCGTAAAAACATACCTCCCTCCCCCAGACAACATGAACGGTCTTGTCTCGGACTAATAATAATACATAATTGTTCGGCATGCATAAACCGAGGCGTTTTTTATTAATTGTTAACCCAATGTTAATTTTTGTACCATGCCGATTTGGGTATCAATTCATATCTATTTTTTTCTTAATTTTTGTTGTTTATTTTTGTGTTGTTGTTTACCTAATAAACTATATATTATTATTATTATAATATATTGTTCGCAGATATTCGATGTTGATTCATCGGTGGTGCTGTTCTGGTATTCGTTGCTAGAGTCCGTCTCATCGGAACGTTAGTACGATCGGTGTCACAGAGGGCTTTAATGTATAATGTTATTAGGAAAGTTATCGCCATGTCAATATGTACTTTAGTGTGATGTCACTGGATGTCACTAGATGTCACTAGTTTGTGTATAACTTTAACTAACTAAATACCATATTCTACAGCTAAAGTCGTATTTGGTCGAGGAATTTGCAGTATTTTAAACTCTTTTATCTGCGTAGGTTAGTATTTGCCCTTATTGAATACGATCATTAGTATATAACACGTTACTTCTCATTTTGTATTGTTGTATTTTCATTAATTAACATCATCTCAAAAATAGCATTTAGATTGATGGTGTACTCTCCCGATATAAATAATGTTTAGAATTTAAAACGATTTATTTGATACAACTAATTTATAATATTTTATTTTTATTTATCATTATTCAACAAATTAAATAACTACTTACATCATAATGTGTTGACGTCATCAAATGTTATGACTGGAATTATTTAAATACAATACATCATTGTTATCTATATATTACTTCATAACAACTATATATATATATATATATATATATAATGTAGATCAACAAGGATATGGCGTTAGAGACGCATTCAGTAGGGAATAGGTTCAATACCTATCCGGATCATTAAAATAGATCTAAAATTTAGAAGTAATTTATATAATGGTTTATAAATTGTGATGCCTTAATACCAGAGCAGGATATTAGAACTATTTAAGTGGATATAAGTAAATATATCATCTAAGTACAATTTCGTAGCTGGCATGAAAATATTATACCATAATAATAATAACTAAACCTCAGCATAATGCCTGCGTTACCCCCTCCCCCCATCCCCCGAAGGAACTCACAAAGGGAACATCCTCGTGCTGAGTATCCCCCCGAAAGGAAGCAACATCACGCTGAGCGACAACCTCAAGGAACACTCGTCAGCTGTCTGCGATCTCAATGCTGAAGACAACCGCATGCTGTCATCCGATAATCTAGGTTTAAACATCTATATAAACCATCGCATGTGTTGTAGTCAATATTAAATTCATTCCTATATATATATATATATATATATATATATATATTTATATATATATATATTTATATATATATATAGTATAGTATGGTATAGTATTGTATACAACAACAGAAAATAGTCATATTATTTTGAAGCTCTTTTGAAGAAAATATTATATAAATATTATTATAATTAAACAGAAAAAAATGTTATTAAAATTCTTCTAATAAATATTATTATTATTATTATTATTATAGTATATATATATATATATTTGATATAGTACTATAATCTCATGTGTCAATAAGTATTGATTAACATACCTTTAGAATTGATTATATCGTACTTTACGCATGTCTAATTAAGTATCATTATGTCGTATTACATAACATGAAAAGTATTAATGTTCTAGAATAATATCCCACGATGGACAATGTTGTGACGTATTCAAGTTTATTTATTTATTCGTTAACTTCGAATTCTATTTTAATCTATTAAGAGTATGTTCGCATACGTACACATATTTAAATACATAAAGGTATATGTGTATATTAAAGTCATTTATTATATAAATACTATTTATCGCAAGTACATTATTTTTCTAATTTAATTATTGTAATGTTACATTATTCTTTAAAATAAATGTTTTCATAAATATTGAAATTTATATCATGTACTTAATATTATATTCATGTATATTGATGACCAATGAGTTTATTTTATACATAATAACATATATTCAATAAATCTAAATTAGATTATCTAATACATGGTTCGTTATTACAGGAAATATTATTGTTTGGAAAATAAATAATATCGATAGTTCACATTCTTGGCAAAAATTAACGAAAATTGTAGGAGGAGGGTTAGTTAAACCTTTATTAACCTTAGATGTTAAGTACTAATGTTAACTCTATAGAATTTACTTACTAGAATTAAACTATAATAATGATTTATGTTATATGTTCAGCCATTATCGATATGATCCCTAGTTATATTTTGTTTAGCCTCATTCACGTAATTCATACCCCAAACATATACGTTACATCCCCTCATATACTTCTCAACTACCCTCACATCTACCCTCACAGCTATACCTCACCTACCCTTCATATATACCCCTCACATCTACACCACCTACCATCACTTATACCCCTAACCCCCCTACAGATACCCGTGCACCTCAATATGTCTATAGCAGCAGAGTCCCACCTACCCCCACCTACCCTTACAACCCCTAATCCCCCCCACAGATACCCGTGCACCTCGCTGTGTCTATGGCAGCAGGATCTAATAGTGGCGGCCTATTCTAACGGTCAGATTCATCTGATGCACGCGGAGACTGGGGATATCTGCGTGGAGATAGCCGCCCACTCACGCTGGATCACATCCCTCGATATCGCTAGAACTTCCGGAATGGTTATAGATAGATAGTTTATATAGATAGATAGATAGATAGTTTATATAGATAGATAGTTAGATAGATATATTGTCTATATAGATAGATAGTTTATTGTAAATAAAACGTAAAAAAAGAAAACGACACGAAACAAAAATATTTTAAAAACATAATTATAAATAAATAATTAATTCACACGGGCCGATAATAGAATATAGTAATAACGATGTAACTATAGAGGTACCGATGTAATACCTGCACGAATCTATAACCCACATTATTCTCACTACTGTTAAATATAATACATTAATATACTTTATAACGGATATATTTATATAAATATTATATATTTATTAATTCTAATAATGTGATTATATTATTTTATTGTTTTAATTTAATCATCAGTAGTTATAGTGTGTAATCGAATCGATATAATAATACATTATTTATTATAACATTTAATTTTGTGTTATCGTTTTATAATTGTTTATAAATAAGTTTTATAATATTATAATGAAGATAATGATGTATAACACGTACACTGTGTAGGGACGCTGGAACGATTTTGTATGTAAATTTGTATGTAAATAAATGTTGTGGTAAAGTGGGGGGGGGACCAATACATAGGAGGTCCCCATATATTTTAAAGTGGGGGGGGACCAATACATAGGAGGTCCCCATATATTTTAAAGTGGGGGGGGACCAATACATAGGAGGTCCCCATATATTTTAAAGTGGGGGGATATATCCCCCCGTCCCCCCCTGTTGCAGTACGCCTAACACTGTGCATTTTACGGTTACGAGATATCTACGTGATAGTCATATCTCTATACAAATCACCCCGTCGATACATTACGCAATAGTATAAATATAAAATTAAAAACAATTTATTTTTATACAAGTTATTATTCTTTACCATTATAAACATTTATTAATCAAAATTAAATAAATGTATGTAAACATGCATTGTTTAAATTTTATAAATTAATTTTAAATATGTAATAACAATATTATTGAAAAATTATAAAATGAAATTAAAAAATTATAATCAACATTTTAAAATATTTGTATGTAATATATATTTAATAATAATTAGATTGTATGTGTAAAATATAAATACATATTAACATTTTTATCAGCGAATTCTCATGAAGATATTGGTCTTTTCGCTTTTTCTTATGATTAATATTAAAATATATATATATGTGATATAATACTGTAATCAGTGATGGGCACGACTTTTCACGATCGTCGATAATTTTCTCACTATCGTCGATTATTTTATTCGATCATTTGTTAACGATCGTCGATTGTGTAATTATTTTGATCGTCGATCGTCATCTCGATCGAAATTAGTTTATTGTCAACTATTGTTAGATGTATTAAATGATTAAAACGTTGGTTTATAAATTATTTTTCATTTGATTATTCCATTAATATTGCCATTATAGTAACGATATCTAACCCTCAATTTAAGTTAAATTGGTTAAGTAATTATGCAGAAGAAAATTATAAGTTGTTTTTAAGTAATTAAATAATATGTTAACATTAATTAATAGACATATCTCAGATAACGAGTTTTAATTAACTACACCAGAATAAAGCGAGGCTAATTCATATTAATGAATTCTATGTTATTGATGTTAATGGACTATCCACTTCTAAATCAATTTTATAAATAGAAATACTCAATTATATAAATAGTAAAAATATTAAATTAGATATGCTTAATAATTATCCTAGGATAGCTATTATGAAAACATTATTATTAAAATACGATTCTATAATTTATTATAGATTATATCCTATTATACTTTATTATTAATTTTATTATATCATATTTCAATATTTTTATATATATAAAAGTTTATATTATATCCCCTATTTTGTTATTTCTTGATATAAATATAGCTACAAATAATTTTTTTATTTTTTTCATGATCGCCGATCTTTGATCATTTTACTCAATAATTTTCTAATGATCGACGATCATCGATCACAATCACTGTCATGATCATGCCCATCACTGACTGTAATCATATGTTATATAATAATACCTTATTTATTTGTAATATTATTAGATAGAATTTAAATACATTTTCAATTATATTTTTAATTCCACAGATAATTTCGGTTTCTGAAGATTCCATGATTCGCGTTTGGAAAATATTACCAGGAGTGGAGCCAGAGGTTAGAGATCGTTGTTAATGAATGCTAGGATATGATTGGCTATGATTGACCGATACAAACATTAATTCTTAGTTTAAATCATAGATTAATTGACATTCTATATCATCAATAGAATCCAAGCATTTCATACTTTTGATTTATTTAATTTGTAGTTATTTAGTATTATAAAACTTTACAATTTTTCACACCATCCTTAATAATCATTCATGAATTATTAGTATTATAGTCAATCTTATTAAATCAAAGAGTGGTCATCTATTCATTAATTCTATGTAATCATAAATAGCTGAAATATTGTTTGTTACAAAATTTGTAAATTTTTTTTAATTTTTTTAAATTAAATTTCGTATATGTTTAATTTGATAAGTTCATATTTAAATCATAAGAGATTGCAAAATAATATTTACGTTTTAATAAGTTTGATTTTAAAGTTATAAAGTTAATCACAATTATACATTACATATTACATTTTATGATTATGATTATTTATGAATAATTGCAATATATAAATAAAATCAATATATATAATTTAATTATTAAAGAATAAATATAACATAATAATTCATTTTTGAAAAATCACTCTTTATTTATTTTTATTATGTATATTATTATTTATATAATAAAATATTCATACATATTTTCATAAACATTTATTTTACAATCTCATAATTAATATTACAACAACTAGTGACAAGCTATTCCCTATATACATGCGTGTTCTATTACAGAATTATGTAAATAAACTAAACTGTATTCACCGTATTGAAATTATATTTGTCACACAGTTTATATTAATATATTGTATATATTTACGTATATATATATATATATATATATATATATATATATATATATATATATATATATACATATATATGGTATTATAATCAAATAAATATGTACAATGAAATATAGCCAAATACCTATCTAATCTACATTGAATTTAAGTAGTATTATCGATTCACCATGTAACAATACTATATAGCTTTAGTCTATCTTATAAGTCCTATTTCCATAGTACGGTGGCTATATCTCATCCTAATACATGAATATACTGGTAGAATATCTCCAGTACCTTAGGGTTGCTGTAAATATAAATAGATTATTGGGGAATAATATATTTTCAATTATTTTCGAAAGATAACTTTGCAAAATCTTTAGCGAATAATTTAACAAAATTTAAAAATGACAGAAATTCAATCTATATTTGTTAATGATTGATAATACATTTTATTTCATGTAATTAGTAGAGTTTCATACCTTTAATTCTCAAAATCTTCGGACATATCTTTACTTCGCAAAACTTTTGTATATTATAATGGTATTATTATGATTGATACTAGTGATTGAGGTGTATTATTAACGACTTGACATTAGCTTTATTTACATTGCTTTTTATTCTTATTGCATATCATTTTCTATCTATATAATAATAATTTTAATTATCCATTCAATTATGCGACTTAAATACTATTAATATATTACTTTATATTATACTATACTTTATATATGACTATATATATATATATATATATATATATATATATATATATATATATATATATATATTTGTTTAATATATACATATGTTTAATATACCGTAAATGAAAACTGAACTATTTAGTTGCACTTTTAATAGAACTTATTTGCCGCAATTCGACAATAGTCCCAATATGCGTATCATGTTGATAATTGTTCATTATAATTAGCAATATACTCTTCTAAATAATAAGTAATACAATATATAATATTATTGATTAGAGACAAAATATATTATTTAATAAAATTAATAGTTTTTTTTCAATAACAATATTTTATTACGAGTTTATGATAATACCTGATTTAATTTAATATATTTGTTAATATTCCCTTTAAATATGAACACGAATAAATACAAATATTCTTATAATACAGTACAATCGTAGTACAGTATAGGATAACAAGTTCATTCGCCCGATTGTAATTTCGCCCGAAAATTATTTTATTCTCCCGATAAGGGAAAACATAATATTAATATTATGTTTCTTATTAATATTAATATTTTAATCAATCGATTATTGGTATTTCTATATAATTATCAATTAAGTTAATCAAATGATAATTAATTTGAATGAATAGAACTGTATACTAATTATTATCAATATAAGTTTGAATCGACTAATTAATTGCGGGCGAATCAACTCTATTCCAGTATGTACTCCCATTATTCAACCCCTTCGATTTTAGTAATATACGCGAAACATGCTTGCTACGCTAGTAACTCGCTGACTCGATGACAGATCGAACTGAAGTTCACCGACTGCATCCAAGACTGCCAGCTTCAAGGGGCGTGTTTCATCAGCAACGACGGCAGGGCATTCGCCGTTACCGGCTACGACAGCAACGAACTGCACTTCTACAGTATACCCTGATGGGGGTACAGGCTCGCACCCCCAGCGCCCCCGCCCCACCCCGAGAGTAATGCATTCCTCACAGCTAATCTTCAATTATTACGAATCAATTATTTATTTTTTATAAAACATCGTTGCTAATTCCTCCTCGTTGTTTATCGGCGTTACATTGTTACATACTATCGTAAATTATCGTTATTGTTACAATTGTTAGATAATTAACACATCGTCGTTGTATGGGTTATCGTGTTAACGTATAATCCGATAGAATTTCATAATTTAATACTAAACGAGTTCGTTAATTTAATTAATTTTGTTTTAATTAAAAATATATGAATTATGTATCAAACAATTTATTATAAATTATAAACGATTCTTATAAAATATAAATGTCTTTGATCGTTTACATCGAAAAGACTACGACGTGTACGGTATCAAATATATCGGTAATAATATACTCGTGGAAATTTAAAATGCACCTCTAATAACAAAAATAGTAATAAATAGTAGTAATGCATCGTCTCAAATGTTGAGAGTGTTATATACATGTGTAATTTCATCAGTTTATGTATGTACGTATGTAGTGATATAAATTTATATATGCGCGTGTAAACAAAATAATATATATATACGAATAGAACGAGAGAATAAGATAAATTATTCCTATTCTCTCCTATAAAATAAACTCAACTGCGGAATCCGTCGCTCGCGATGTTTCAACAAATAACTGCGCGATGGTCCGGCGATATATTGCACGATGTTCCGACGACTGAATGAATAAATAACTGACTGAATGGCTCCCCTCGCTGGCGCCCGTAATACTCTTTACGCCCCTCACGCAACGACTTCCGACTCATCACACATTCGTCGACAGCTGCGACACGCAACGATTGCTCGCCGCGTTGAACTGGTTCAAGTATTCATCCCTCCTAAGGTGAATTAGGGGAGGAGGTTAGGTTAATTGTTACGGTAATAGAATGCGATTCATTTTACTATGAGGCAATATTTGCGAATATCGGCTCGAAAAATTGAATTAGCGATTATTCTCAAACATATAACTTTTTGACATCTGACAATCTCTAACATCTAATACTTGTAGCTTCAGCCTTAGAATGAACTACGAATTTGATTAAATAATGAATATCTCGCGAAGATTGGGTAAATAAAAGTGACGGTCAATACCAATATATATAGCCAATCGCATCATATCGTATAATAATAGTACTGTGATGTATATAATAAATGTAATTTATTGGATTATTTGAGTAAATATATATATTTTATTTAATTTACGATTAAATATCAACAAAATATACGAAATTAATGAAATAATCAATTTTATGATTATATTGAAACAATCCAAAATAGCCATTTTCTATAAAAAAAATAGATAACGATCTGTAGAACTTTAAACTAAAGAAAATAATCTACAAATATTACGAGTGAAAATACTAGATAATAGCTAATAGCTAACCTGTCCGAATAACCATCATCGAATCTGTTGTATCTGCTGTCTATCGTCGAATAGTTTGGCCTTATGTCCGAATACTGTTTATAATAGAGGGAAGGGTATTATATATTAGTGCGAGAATACTATGCATGTATACCAGCATGTGTACTACATCTATTTTAACACTGGAATTTTTCCTGACAATTTTATAGTTTTTAAATTACGAAATATAATTTTTTAAATATTTCCATCTTATAATTTATAAATATTTTATAATACAATCTTATTTTTTCTTAATAAATTTATAAATATTTAAAATAATTTTTATAATAATAATCTAATATGATATTTTAAATTTTTGTATATACAAATGTAATGTATAATTAACAATTATTACATTTATCGTTAATAATTAAATATAAAATAAAATAATATAATAATACAATTTGTAAATTAATATTTATTAACATGAGAATATTCATTATTGGACAAATTATCATTTCGCCAAACTTCGACGGGATTCGCGACTTGAGACACTTTGATTAGGTCATCTCTTTTTCTTTCAAGTTCACTATCCAGTACCGATCCAGAGCTTGTGCTGTCTTGTAGCGTATTGTAAATACATATTTATAAATACATAGTTGCGCTATTATCGCGTGGGTTTGAAAATAATAAATATTTATTTTAATTTAAATAGAAGTAAATATATAGAGAGATCTCTCCGCGAGATCTCATTGGTCGACCGATGCAAATAATTGAAGTACGTATATTAAACCTTTAGTGGTGTTTCTGCGCTGGCACATGAAGATAACGACTATGATACAGATGAGGAACACTACTCCACCCAGTACCATGACGATAATGTAGGTGACCTTTATAGCCGCTGAAAGTATCAGTGGTAACGATAGTTTACAATGCGTAGTATAAGATTAGAAATAATATAATTAATAATAGTCGATTACACACGTTTTCGATACATTTATATGTTATGATTATGTATGTTTACACTATTTAATATTTAATTTAAAACATATTATTTTCTATTAAATATAGTTAAATATTTACGATATTATTAATTGTATAAAACACATATACTATCTTTGTAATATTAATATAAAATATAATTGATTACATAAAATATAAATATATATTTACTACAAATTAAGTCTATAATTATTATAAAAAAAAAGGTACCAATTTATATTATCGTAAAATATAATATTTTAATTAAATAAATTCTAGTAATATTTTAATTAAAGAAATTATTTATTTGTATTATAATCAAAATAACTGATAATTGATTTAAATAAATAATAGATACATAAGAGTAACAATGGTGTTTTTATTTATAAAATATAATTATTTATTCTTGTTAAATATAATTTATACTATTAATATCTATAATAATAATAATAATAACTATATAGACTATAAAAAGTAATATATAATAATTGTAATGAAAAGCAATAAACAAGTTAAAACAGAACCGATTAGATAACAACCTTTTCTATGAAATTGTATCACCTGATAGTCGGATCCGTATTGATTTTCTGCAGTGCAGTTGTACTCAGAGTAGTCTGTTGTTTGAACCTAGTCAGTGTGTGTAGGTAGTGTTAGCTGGTAACTTAATCTATAGTATATGTATAGTGAACTGTATAATCAAATATATCACTATGATTTTTAAATAATTTATAAACTCATTATGTGTGCCGTGATAAGAAAATTCTAAATTTCGCAATGCTTATGTAATGTATTAATATTAAAGTATAATAGTATTATAATGATAGTTCCTCATGTGAATTTTTTAAACGGAGAAACAGTTAGGCATACATCATAGCATCGTGTATTGTAGTGAGTCGTGCATTCTATAGGATGTGTTTAAGGCCCTGTCGCAGTGTATAAATGGTTAAATATCATAAAAATAAAAAATAAATATTATTCCATACAACTATCATTTACTTGTGTAATTTAGAATCTATGAAAAATTTGCATTCAAAAACCCCTACTATATTTAAAAAAGTAGAAATATTTTTAATTTATATATACATTTTTATATAATATGAATATAGTAATATGTATTATAGTACATTATTATATAGTTACTATTATATATTATACACATTATTATAGTCATTTATAAATATAATGTGATAGATAATAAATAAGTTTATAAAAGTTAAGAAATAATTATTACAAATATTATGCTATGAAATTTCAAATTCATATTACTCAGTGATCAATATTTTCATTGCTCTACAGGAAGACCTATTTGATATTTGTTTGATAATTTGTATTGCTTTATAGAAAATTCATTTATATGGATATCAATACTAAAATAATATTTCAAATAGTTTCATAAGTAGATTTATAAATAATAATTTAAAAAAAATATATATATATTATTAGATATATCTAATTATATATTATTATTATTATTATATATATATATATTTATACATATATATATATGTATAAATATATATATATAATAATAATAATAATAATAACATCAGATTTGGCATAAAGCCTGACTGAATGAAAAAGCATGGCTTGTCAAGACTTTCACCCACTGAGATAATGAGGAGAAAAATTAAAATAAATAAAAGCAATAAACGAGTATAATAAATGAGATAAAATGAATCAAAATAAAAATTAAAAAAAATTAAAATTAAAATCGAAATATATATATTATGAATGTTCTATTGTAATATTGTTTATATAATGTGTATATTATACAAAAAAAATTACTCAATACAGATAATAGTTCTATCCTGACAAGTATTCTGAATAGACATATATTTTCCTATATCTATATACATTGTATTTTGAAAGCATCTGGAAAGTATGGTCCGATCAGTGTGTACACTGTGATAGGGCCTTAATTACTTATTAATATGATTTTCGAATAGGCTTATATCATGCATATTCCATGTGTACATACAAATATATAATTAATACTGACTATTTAGAATTGTATATGTTATATTAAATTTGTAAATTCTACGAGATGTTTTAATTCTATAATATATCTTTTCTTAATATTACTATAATACATATTAATTTTTAGATCCCCTTCTTATAACAAAGTGTATTTATTGTTCATTTGTGGGCACGGCGACAAGTTTTATCACCTTATTTGTATGTCTAATCAATATTTATCATCATCATCATCAACAAGTATGTATTATTATTGTACATATATATATATATATATATATATATATATATATTTATAGATACATTACTTTTCAAGTTTATAGCCTATCTATTATTACCATTTGATCATTACTACTACTATCATCGTTATTAGCTGTAGACACATGCGCACACTCACACGCACACTCACACACACACATGAATACACACACACATACACACACACACACATACGCGTATACATACACATACCTGTCTAATGAACAGTTTAGACCTAGTCCGCGTCAACATCTCTTCATTGGTTATTGAGACTCTGAGAGGGTAGGGTCGCAGTTAATAATAGTATCATCAGTAGTTATTGATATCAGTGCATCGATATATAGTGTTTACGTATAGTGTTTATTAATATATATATATATATATATATATAATATTACCATACGATTACATTTAATTGGTATATATATATATTTTAATAAATAAATATATATATTGATTAAATGTAATCATATGGTAATATTATAAATCTCTTCATATATAATTAAATTCATAAAAATATATTTATTAATAGTGTAATAAATATTCACGTATAATATATATATATATATAAAACTTATTAAAATTATAAAAAATCAGTAACACATTACATATATGTTAATTCACTAAAAGTGCATAGTATGCCGCACATCTACATGCCCCTACATCGCTACGACGTACCTTCCCTTACTCTCAACCACCTCCCCATTCCGATACCAGACGATACTGTCAGCTTTAGGCATCGAGATCACATCGCACAGTATGAGACCGTCCGCACCGAACTTAGAATACTGCGTCGACTCTGCACTGATGGAGGGTTTATCTACGGGGGTGGGGGTGGGGTTAGTATCGGGTTAGTATCGGGTTAGTGTTGATGTACCAGGAGGTTCTATTGTATAGAGGTCATCTTTTGTATGCTATTTATATATATATATATATATATATATATATATATATATACAACTTTGTTTCCGTTATTATTATTGTTATATATATATGCGATTATATGCATGCTAAAATTTATTTAAATAGATAACATTGAAAAACATTAATCAATTATTTATGTTTATCTATTACTATATATATATAAATTCTATATATATATATATATATATATATATATATATATATATATATATATATATATATATATATATCTCAATAGACTATTTTCAATTCAATATGTGAGAATATATATTATAATATACTTTAAATATATGATAATATATTTGAAAACTGTTTAAAATGATATAAAATTATTAATTATATAATGGTCACAATATTTAATACAATATATTTTATTTAACTCTATTGGCAATACAATATCGTAGTATGTTCATATTTGTTATAGAGATAGATTTGATTCCATCAGGAGGAAAAATATAATTCACAAATGTTAAAATAAATAAAATTCTTATAAAACTTTGATTATTTTAGCTCTTTAAATACATATTATATAATATATTACTACCCATACCCATACAATTATCGTTAATTCTGAGTACTATGAATATATTGAATTGCGTAAAGGAAATGTGATCATTGGCTATTTTAAATCACAGTATTTAACTCATTTACTCTACACTGTAGAGTAATTTAATTATTATTATTATTATTATTATTATTATTTATTATTATGAAATTAGTACACTTAAATAAAAAATAAACTATAAACTGAAATAATAAACAAGTAGATCATAGATAACGAACCATTGATAAGAAGATGAATAGTTCTTGAGATAGGTTCGTAACCGGATACACTTACCAAACATGTGTATTTACCAAAGTAATCTTCATCCTTTATCTATATTAAGATGAGTGCATGTTATTCTATATATATATATATATTTAGCATGTATATATATATATATATATATATATATATATATATAATAGATACATTTAACTACATATATGTATACGTACATATTTGTATCACTATTTCTTATTTTATTGACTATTTTTATATTTTTATATTTATATTATATTTTTTTATTTATTATCTTTTATATTATTATTTCTATCAATTAATATTTCTATATGTTATTTAATAATGATGACATTTGAATATGAAACTATAAATATATCATAAACTAAATATGATTATTTAAATTTTATATTGTGCTTCTATATAATTTATCGATTTTAATATAAAATTTATTGATTAATGATACGAACATTATTCAGTCTTGTATTCAATCAATGAGAGGGTTTGACTTAATGAATAATCTTTTTAGTTTGCATGTGTATTAACATTGAAAATGTGTAATTATTGTGACAATTGTAGCTATGACTGTAGTGTATAGTTTATTGGGTCATACTCATCTTATGTTGTTTCATACTTGAACAATTTATATTATCTTACCCATCACTAAGTGTTTGTTACAATTTTAAATTTATTTATAAAAAAAAAAATTTTTTTTTAAGTTTATAATATTTTACCATTAACATTTAAATACTTTCGTTAGTTAATTTGTTTTCATTACTATATTCATCATTTTTTGTCAACGGAAGATCATAATCTTTGCTTCAATATATATCCGGGTTCTAATACCAAATTCTGAATTATAATAGATACATTTATCTATAGAGAAATAACTTATATAAGAAGTAACCTAATAAGAAAATTTTAAAAATGTACCTATTATATAATATCAATTCTATGAACAGGTCGTGTTTTTACTATTTGTACCATTTATTCTTCGTATTAATTATATCTATATATAGGTCAGCTATCGTGTCCTCGATGCAGACACACGATCCGCCTATTGTTAGCAACACCAAATTGACAAGTCGCCTTCGCTGTATTCCGTTATCTAATTTGTAATATGCTTACTTATACCATGTTATCTACACCTAATCGATATTTAATAACTCCTATGATATAATAAAAACATTATATATATATACTCATAATGACCTCATCAAAGGTGAGTTTAGCTTTAGTTGACTTCAACTGATTGTTTTCATCGGTCCACTTATAGTTAGCCTCAGGGTTTGAGACTACTTCACAATCCAAGATGGTCGAGTCCCCGATAGAAGCTCCGATGTAGATGTCAGTCGTTAGGAATGAAGGTTTATCTAGTGAACACATGAAGGGAGTATGTGTATGATATATTGTTTAATTTCCTCACATTAAAAGTTACTATGAAACTAAGACATTTAAAACAGTAATTATAAATTATTAATATCGGCTAAGTTTGCATTTTATTTCATAATAATTAATTTTAAATCGTGAAAGAATTAAATATATTTCATATGGTATAACATTTGATCTCAAAACAGTCTGATTATACAGTATAGTTTAAATATAATAATAATGAAATTCACTTACACGCAATATCCAGAGTTTCAAATTTATCATTTTCTCCGATGATATTTTTGGCAATGCATTTTAATTGTTTTCCATTATCGTTTTTACTTATTTCTTGTATCTTCAAGGTGTGAGTGTGTTCGCCCTCAATAATAGCATCCCCTAGCATCCAACTATTGTGTAATGTTCATTATTAATCTTATTATATCATATATATATATATATATGTGTATTAGAATTTTGAAAATATAATTAATATATATTATATTATAATTTAGCTCCTTTATTAATTTATATGACATTTTATAATAATTTATGGTGATCAATTATTAGTGCAATTCTTTATTAAAATATAACAATTATATACAATTAATTAAGTAATATTATTTTTAATAATAATGTAGAATTTTATTATAGCAAATTTTGAACAAAATTCTATATAATCATAATACATTCTGATTATATATTCGTTATGTTCATATATTTATATCATATTTTAAATAAACTATAAATAGAATTTGTATTATAGTTTATTAATAGTATATAGTATATATAAATAAAAGATTAGATATTTATTTGCCTTGATAATATGTAAAAATATTAACAATACGCATATATATATATATTGTTATTTTGTTATTTTTATTTGGAGTCCTTTCATCCCATCCAGGAATTTAATGAAGTTTTCACTTATAACCAAATATGGCTCTAATGTCCCTTCGAAGCCGCCCTCATGTTAAGGCATCCATGGTTTTAACGAGAGCAGATCATTTATTTATACACAATTATATAAGATAACTTCTAAATATTATTTTAAGACCTAGTTTATAAAATGAATTAATGGTCTGGATGAGGATCGTATCCTACTGCTTGTGTGTCTGACGCCTTAGCCACTGAGCTACACAGGCAGTTACATATATATATATATTATATATTAGTTTTACATATATATATATATATATATATTGAAACCTTAGAGCTACAATATTAGGATTTCCAACGGCTCCACAAGTCGCCTCCAGTAAATCGCCTTCTTTGAGCGTATCTTTATTCTTAAGCACCATGTCAATGGATGGAGCATCTGTACGGGGAAACAGTTCCATTAGACCGCAACAATAGTTATATTGTTTATTATAGTGTTGACATACCCTCCCTCCCCCCCATTGTCCTCCCTCTATTTATTGATGGCGAATTATTACTGATAAGTTGATACGTAAACAAACATAGCTCACACCTAAATATCATACGTGTTGACAATCAAAACCTCATTGCAGATGTATACTGTTTACATGTATTCGTACATTATTAAAATAAGTACTATATTATCTAAGTATAATTTTTGATTGATGTTAATATTTATCATAGTTGTAACTTTATTTATTCGTATATATATATAAAATATGGAAAATAATAAATAACGGAATATGAAATAGGATATGATATTATATAACATAACATTATCTCTTGTTATCATAAGTTATCCTAAACGAATATAGAATATCAAACTACACAACTATTATATTATGTAATGGAATATTTAATATATTATAATCTAACTAAATACGGAATTATAAATAAAGTATCAATGTTAAATGTTTAACTTATATTATTCTTATAGAACATTTATATCCTGATAACAACTCCTCTTTCTGATGTAGAGCTCTATAATAACTCCAGTACATTCAATACACCAAACACCCAAACACTACTCCGTAATCTATAATTTAAACCCTAACCCGTAGTATAAGCAGTATAACCTTTAATCTATTCTCTTACCGCTAATCTATATACCCGAGCGATAGCACCCCTAGCGGACTAACACTGAATATTGAGGTAGGCGGAATGGGAGTAGTCGTTCCTAAAGCTCGGGTGCTTGACGATACACTCGACGACGACCTGATGCGGAGACGACGTGTTGAAGGTCAACGTGGACACGGTGTTGGAGAACTCGGCGTCCTCTGTTCTACTCGCAAAGGTCGTCGGGTCTTCGTACTTAGTCACCACGGTGTTCACCTGCGAAGATAAGACGGGGTTGTAGGTTAGGGGTCGAATATGAGAGTGTGGAGTGAGGGATATATATCAATGAGCGCTTAATGTACCTATGTAAATAGTGATATTTATTGAACAATGATATACATAGTTGATACAAATGGTAGTCGTATATGTTATTAATAATAGTTCATCAATAATACAATACATTAAAGTGATGTCCACTTAAGTGAAATCTTAAGGGAACTTCCACTTGAATTCAATATTTCACAATTGTGACTTGATGAACTACCTGTATTCTAACTCTAGACATCTCACTCTAACAGCTATTGACATCCCACTAGGCTCTGTCTACCCGAGTCTATCAGAACACAGTCTAGCCGAGGAGCCGAGATAATGCAATTATGTTTGCACTTCGGCCTAGTTAATAAGTCCGTTACACATTATTAACACTAACTTCGATTTTATCAAAACCTTAAATGTTCCTGATATCTGAATGTATTGCTAGTTGTACATTTTATATCGGAATATAATAACACAGTGGATTAAAGTGCAATAATATAATTATGTATATAAATATATATCTTCGATAATATTTCACATACATTTTTATATTAATATCAATTAAAATATTTGCCACAACTGCCTGATACACGTTCATTAGTAACGTTCATAGTTGATCTTTTAAAGTAAAACTTACGAATAATCAAAATCACAATATAGTTTTAATTATATTCAAAGTTAATCTATCATTACAATAATAAGACCTTATCATCAGTGAAGCAGGATATCAATAAACTTTTACGATATAGAGGTTGCCACAATATAGGTACTACGAGGTACATGCTACGAGGTTATACACTTGTGTAGTTACTATACTCTGTGTAATAAACTATCCTTTACTAACACTTCACAAACCCAACCTTATCTTTTCATTAGTTCTTCGTAAGTCCTACACACCTCCTATATAAATCCTACATAAACTCAACCCCACCCTAACCCTACACTAACAGTAGTCAAGTCAGTGACGAGCTGGTTATCAAAACGCCAGCTGATGATAGCCGGAGGTTTGCTCTTCACAACGGAACAGATAGCGTAGCTGACCTCTGCCTTGACCACGTCCAGTAAGCCCTCGCGTATGTGTAGGAACGAAGAGTTGAACGGAGCCGCTAGTGTCAGGTGATCGAGGTCAATGTTAACTACTGTTATGTAATATTACCTAATTGTATGACGCTTAGTTAATTATTATTCACTGGGATTGTTATGTTTCTACGTTTTAGATACCGCTAAATGTTTGTTTTTAAATATAAACTTTAATAAACCTTCTATACCTTTCTATATCTGACTCGGTGTAATATGCTATTCTAGTATAATAGTAGTTTAATCGTGATGATTCTGATGATGCTGATGATTATGCTGATGATGATGCTAATGATGATGATGATGCTAATGATGATGATGATGATGATGGTTTAGTCAATGATGTTAAGAAGGTATATTATTTCATTGCGTAATACATGTATTACTTATTATTTGGGATATTAATATCAATATTAATATTAATTTAATATATATATAGTGAGTGATCAAATAAAAGCATCATTATTATTAGTGATTGTATATATTCTCATCTTTTTATCAGGTATGATATCTTATTAATTTACAGAGATAAGTGTGAAAATTCTATTTTTAGACAATATTAGATTACCTGTATACATGTGAATTATTAATTCATATATATATATATATATATATATATATATAACTGCCTGCAGGCACATGTGTGTGGCTCAGTGGCTAAGGCGTCAGACACACAAGCAGTAGGACACATACACGTCCGGACCATTAATTAATTTTATAAAATGGTTCTTAAAATATTATTTAGAAGTGATCTTATATAATTGTGTATAAATAAATTATCGGCTCTTTTTAAAACCATGGATGCCTTAACATGAGAGCGGCTTCGAATGGAGATTAGAGCCATATATGGTTATAAGTGAAAACTTCATCTAAGTTCCTGGATGGGAAGAAAAGACTCCACCAAATAAAATAACAATAACAATATATATATATATATATATATATATTATTAGTGTATATCATTCAAGTAATTTAAATATAAATATATTTATATATAGCACAATACACTTACATATTTAGAAGTAATATTATTCTTCACTATATTAATTATTCTCTAGTTCCCCTCAACCACACCTACCCTTAGGGAAACACTTTTATTACCCTAGGGTTTCTGGCATCATGATAAATTACATGTTTACAAATAGCTGCTATTTGTTAAATTGTATTAATTGCCTACTTAAAATTCTAGTTGTGTTTATGTATTTATGTTTTTACTCACTATCATATTTAAAGATATTATTTTTAATGTATCATCATAGTTAAACATAGTTAAACATATATATATATATATATATATATATATTGTGAATCAGATAGAGTGTAAACACTCAGGAAAATACAAAAGCAAAGCTTGACTAGGTATTTTCCCACTCAACTTGATAACAGCATTACAAGAATAAAAAATAAAAAAAATATTAGTAAATTATAAAATGACAATAACTTATTTTAAAATTTCAATTTTGTATATCATTAGAACTATAATTTTGTATATATATATATACTATTGTATATATTATTAAACTTATTTGATTTGTAAATGTGATTCGTGTAAATGAAAATCGTGCTGAATAAATAAGTAAGAATATACTTGAATATTGTTATCAAGGAGAGGTCATCATTTTCAGTTAAATACAAAATAAAATATAATAAATAATAAAAGTATATATAAATAAAATAAATGTATATTAAAAGAAGAAAAATATATAAAACAAATGAAATAAATGCATAAAATATGTAAAAAATATAATAATGAAAGAGAAAAAGATAAAGAAACTAAACACAATACAAAATATAAAAAGTTAACTAATACGAAGAGGTAATAAATAATTTAATATTTGTTTTAAAAGTTTTTTTATTCATTAATTTGTGAAAAGAAGCTGGTAATGCATTCCATATCTCAGGAGCTTTGTTAGTAAGGCAAAACGATTTTCTATGTGTTCTAATTTTGGGTAAAACCAATTTTTTAGATAAAGGCTTATAAATATTTGAATTTTGTGTAAAAAGATATTGTAAAATTATAGGCAAAGATTTAGTCATATATCTATTTATATATTTTAAGATATTAATCTTTATAATATCTTGAAATTTTAAAAGATTGAATTTTTTATAAATTGTATCTATATCTACATTAAAAGAAAAAAACAAATTTTTTATTACCCTATTTTGCAATATAATAATTGGTTGAATATTAGACAAAAATGTACTACCCCAAATAGATGAACAATAATTTAGATGACTTTCAAAAATACTATGATATATTTGTATACGATTTTGTAAAGGTAGTTTATGTTTTATTTTATTTATAATAGCAATGGATCTACTTAGTTTTGATCTGATATAATTTATATGATAATTCCAGTTACATTTATCATCAATTATTATACCAAGGAACGATAAATGATTCACCTGCTCTATAATTTCATTATAAACTTTTAATTCTAGTTTCTTTTTTGATTTAGAATTTCGAATATTATAGAGCATAACTTTGGTTTTTTTTACATTTAATGTTAATTTATTACTAAATAGCCAGTGAGTTAAATTATAAAGGTCATCTTGTATATTAGTTTGCAGAATATCAAAAGATTTACTACTGAAAATTAAATTGGTATCATCTGCAAAAATTATAGGTGTAGAATATTTCAATATATTAGGCATATCATTAATATATATTAGAAAAAGTAATGGCCCTAAAACTGAACCTTGCGGAACACCAAATGATATGCGTTCCATATTTGAAATAGCCCCATTTAATTTTACATATTGTGATCTGTTTGATAAATAACTAGATAATAGAACTTTAGGTAAACCTCTGATACCAATATTATCTAATTTATTTATCAATATATTATGATCTAAAGTGTCAAAGGCCTTTTTTAGATCAATAGATAAAACTGCACAATTATTAGTATTTTCTAACTCAGCACATACTGTTTCTGATAGGTGATGTAATGCATCTTCTGTTGAATAATTTTGTCTGAACCCAAATTGATTGTCATTCAAAATTTTATATTTATTAATGAAACAAAGAAGTCTTTTTTTAAATAATTTTTCATAAATTTTTGAGAATTGAGGGAGAAGAGATATTGGCCTGAAATTATCTAATATATTTTTATTACCCTTTTTATGTAAAGGTATAACCTCATTCAAAATTTTATATTTATTAATGAAACAAAGAAGTCTTTTTTTAAATAATTTTTCATAAATTTTTGAGAATTGAGGGAGAAGAGATATTGGCCTGAAATTATCTAATATATTTTTATTACCCTTTTTATGTAAAGGTATAATTGATTGATATTCAAAATTTTATCCCAAATTGATTGTCATTCAAAATTTTATATTTATTAATGAAACAAAGAAGTCTTTTTTTAAATAATTTTTCATAAATTTTTGAGAATTGAGGGAGAAGAGATATTGGCCTGAAATTATCTAATATATTTTTATTACCCTTTTTATGTAAAGGTATAACCTTAGCAATTTTAAAACAATCAGGAAATACTCCTTCATTGAATGATTTATTAAATAGAGAACATAATATAGGACTTAATTCTGTATTAAGTTGTTTTATTAAGCTCATATTTATATTATAAATATCTGTACTATTTTTATTGTTCGTATGAATTATTATATTAAATATTTCGGAATTTGTAACTGGTGTAAGATAAAAAAGTATTTGTGTTATGAGAAGATAAATAATGTACATGTAAATTTGAATTAAAACCAGAGTTAGAATTAAAATCCTTAGCAAGATTTTTTCCAACATTACTAAAATATAGATTAAAATCATCAGCCGATAAAGTTGTATTTAAATAATTTGAAAAAGTACTTCCTTTAATTATATTATTTAAAATAGACCATGTTTTTTTTGAATTATTACAACAATTTGACAGAGCTTTTTTATAAAATAATTTTTCGGCATTTCTTAGTACTGAAGTTAAAATATTTCTATATTTTTTATATTTAATATGATTAAAATCATTTTTATTAGCTATAAACAATTTTAATAATTTTTTTTTATGGTGGATACATTTTAATAAAGAATTATTTATCCATGGATTTTTAATTTTATTATTTATGATTTTGGGAGTATATAAAGGACAACATTTATTTAACATTAATTTAAACATATCTATAAAATAATTAAAAGCAGTATTTGTATCCATATCAGAAAAATCCCATTTATGATGAAGAATGCAATTTTTTAATTCCTTTATAGTTGAGTTATTAACTCTATTAATTTTAGAATTAGATTTAGTTTGTTTTTCATTGGAATTGTTAACATTTAAATCAAAAAAAGTAAAAATAGGGTAGTGATCACTTATATCATTAAGTAATATTCCATTATATTTATGAGAATAATTATTATTTGTAAAAATATTATCAATTAAAGAATTATTATCATTAGTCACTCTTGTTGGTTTATCTATTAAAGGACGACACCCTAATGAATATATGGAGTCAATAAAATATTTTACATGTTTATTATAATTATGATCTAATAAATTAATATTAAAATCACCACATAAATACAAACGATTACAATTGCTTGCCAACTTTTCAAATGAGTTTACAATGAAATCTGAAAATTGTTTTATATCTGCAGTAGGAGTTTTATATATACCACTTATAATATAGTTGATATTATTAAATTTCAATGAAATAGTTGTTATTTCAATAAAATTTGATATTGATATATTTAAGTCATTAATAATTGTATATGATAAACTATTTAATATAAATATAGCGACTCCACCACCCCTACCTACAGATCGTATAGTATTGATTTGATTGTAATTATCGAAATTATAAATATTCTGATTGGAATGTTTTAACCATGTTTCAGTAATTATAATTATGGAAAATTTATGTATAATACTATTTAAAAATAGATTAATTTGATCATGATTACGAACTAAGCTTCTAGCATTAATATGTATTATAGAAAAACTATTGTGAATATATTTACATGAATTTATATTTATGTCATCGTAGTAAAAGCAATCATCTGTGAAATTAACATCAGAATCGTCATTATTATAATAGTCATGAATAGAATTTTGTTTAGAATTAGAATAAGTAAAAGTGTTATTTTCTAGTGATGTATTCATTAAAAATTTAAAAGAAATATAAAAATAAAAAATAAAATCAATTAATTAAAATTAAATGAAATTATTTAACTGTGTTTCGTTTAAAATTAAAATTTTATTGCTATTATTTGTTTCTATATATATCTGACTTTTATATATCCAGGTAGCTATTATCTTGCCTGCTTTTTTATAAGTTCGAGCGATATAAAATAGATTATTACTGTATTTCGATAACGAATCTTGTATATATAAATTAGTATTTACTAAATTTTTTTTGTTATGTAATAATTTAGATTTTAATTTAATATCACTTAATTTAATAATATAATGTGTATGTTTGTTTTCACTCGATTCCTTATTATTTAATTTTTGTATATCAACGATATTATTATCAGATATATCTATATCAACTAAATCTTTAAATAAATCAATTACTTTATCCTTGGAAGAATAATCAATTGAATCTATTTCAATATTATTATCAGTCAAAACAATAGAATTATTGATATTGGAAGAATTTAACTTATTATTACTACCAATAATTTTATCAATTTTATTTGATTGAATAATATTTGAATTATCAATATTGTTAAATAAACCACTAATCTTATCGTTGAGTTTTATGTTGTCTCCCTGTAGATCTTGTATAATTTTAGTTTGATAAATGATTATATCGTTTAATTTTGATATATTTATTTCTAAAGAATTTAGTTTGTCTAGAATATTTTTATTCGAAATAGCCATATCAATACAATGGAAAATAAACACGACCGTTCAGCACGAAATCAAATACACGAATGATATATATATATATATATATATATATATATATATATATATATATATATATATATATATATATATATATATATAATTGAATACATTTATTATATAAATTATTTTACACTAAATTATATATTTGTTTAAGTATGTTAATCTTGACCATAATAATAAACCAATGTATAAACCTTAATATACAATTTCATTATATTTAATATAAATAATTAAATAATGTACAACGGTTAACTCTAACGAGGAATAGTTATTTGTGATTATTATAATGATTATTAATTGAAAATAATGAAATGTTATTACGAACACAATTACACAATTAATAATTAATAATTAATTCTATTTTTCTAAATGTTAACTTAACTAGTGAAGATCAACTGTAAATCATTATACTGTATGTCACTATTAAGGGAATGTAAGTAGGGGCGCTGCAACAGGGGGGGCTTTCCTTTGCCTGGGGATATTTCCCCCCACTTATAAAATTTAATTTAATTTTAAAAATAAATGAATATTTCAGATATAAAGAAATATTTATTGACATTGATAATTTGTGATAATTAATTATAAATAGATATCATTTTAGCAACATAACTACAATTATTTAATATTTTAATTTAAACAAATTTGTAAAACCAAAAAACCCTACAATTTAAATAGGGAAAAATCAAAAACTCTAATTATGTTCAACATGATAAGTCATGTACTATTTATGCAAAAAGAAATATAATCTTTATTTCTATTATAAAAGTATACTAATACTTTAATACAGAACAATATTTAATTATAATAATACAAATATAATAAATATAGTATATTCTATTTAATTCAATTTATATACATATACATGATTAAATAGTTTGAATACAATAAATATCTATAGCATAAGTATGTTAGTAGTGTATTAGAGAATTAAAAGCATTTCCAGCTTATCTGGCCACTTAGCCCCCAAAGCACTTCAACAAATCCTACAATTGATTACGCACTACATTTAATATAAATCTCTTGAAATCGTGTTCACATTCCAAGTGTAAATTGCATTATGTAATATTTACTTTGTAAGGCATCTCCATTATCATTGCAACATTTGATGTTAGTTTTGTATACACATCAAGAATGTTTACAATCAACTAATCTTACTATAATGTTAAGGATAAATCATAGTAAATACCAAATATTATATATATATAAATATATATATATATATATATATATAACTGTTAGTTATATTAAATATATACTTAAATGCAATAAAAGTAATTTAAATACTTATTTCATAACAACATTTCTGATGATTGAATTATGAATGCTAGAATTCATGTTGTTAATATATATATATATACTAATACATTGTATTCTATTATATCAGAAAGCTAATAAGCGGAATATTATTGTACTTTTACATCCTATAATACATATTATACTATAATGTACTATCGCATATATATATATATACTTAGTTATACATATGTTAATAGCTGAATGGAGCTGTACAACCTGTGTACTACGCATTGATTGGTAGGTTACGTTCGCCGTAAGCACGCGACCTTGGGAATACTGACCTATGAGCGTAAGGTTAACTGGAGGGGAAGATACACTGCCCACATTACACAGGATAATGCCATCGTCTCGTATCGTCGTCTGCTCTATTGTTAGGTCGTAGATACCCCTACCTGTGTGTGTGTGTGAGTGTGTGTGTGGGTTGGTGTGGGTGTGCGTGCGGGGTGCGTGGGCCCTATACTGTGGGGTGGGGTGCGCGGGTTAATAGGTACAATATGCACTCCGACTATGATGGTGAATATTAAGAATCGGCGAGGAATATAATATAAAATAAATTATATTTCCGTGTAGAATTTACTTTTTAATTAAAACCACGTAACCAAAGCCCTTTGACGTAACTATTTAATTATGTAACGTCTCTTTGTAAATAGTTAGGTATTATTACATAATGTGATACGTAATAACTACGCGCGGATTCCTAATGGATCGTGAGTACTATCGTATGATCTTTGCGTTTTAATTTAGATTAAAGACATCGCGTAATGAATAATTCAAGTCGCTCTACGTAACGATACGGTGCGACCACCGGGCCAATATTTGATTAGGTGACGTCATCGCAACGTGAGGCTGCGGTATTACGTCATACCACACGGCTATGACGTAATAGAGAGTGTGTAATCTACACGCCGATGAAGCTAATAGCTACACGCGCGCGCTCTCCCTGGCGGTAGTTACGCACTATCGTCACGGTCCGGTGAACAGCGAGTTAATAACGTCGTCGTCGGTGACTCTCCTGCGGGTCTTTGATAACGACACCCACTCGCTAGGCGCCCCATCTCTAGGGACGCCCGTATTAAATACTATTCTCTCCTACTAATTAGATACGCGCGGTGCGGAGACTTTGATGCTACAGCGCCGTCATTAATACCAGCACTATGCGCGCGTATCTTTATAGAGACGCCATTACCGTACACCACCACCACCAGGGGCAGCACCGGTACCGCTACCACGTGGTATTAATGCACGTGTCGTGCGTCTTATCGCGAGCATCCTTAATAACACCTACATATGCAGTAAGGTACCTGTCTAATCATCATAATGGAAGTATTGTGAGAAAGAGATATATACCAAGGACATACAGACAGACAGAGAGAGAGGCGGCATAATTAAGATATATATATACCTACGTAGATTCACCATCTATATAAAGAAAGTATATTTATATCGATGAGATTCACACGTAGACGTTATTCGTATTTATTCGTATATATATATATATATATATATATATAAATAAATAATATGAATAATAAATATGCGTCATAAATACGCATATTTATTCTTCATGATATAAAGCCTAACCCCATGATATAAGTACAAAAGTCACTCTTATAAAGTGGCATTAGTAATCGTATTCTTTTACTTATCAACGTGTGATGCTTATTTTACACGTGTATTATAGATATGTATTAGACGATCCTATAGTTTACATCAAAAGTGAAGCCTAACTATCTGAACTAGTGCACTCGGGTTTACATGTATGTGGGTAATATATTACTTATTCTTAATACATAATCGAATGATAAATGCAACAAGAATATATAAAATGTTTAATCTAAATTCGGTATTATTTTCCTTATAAATATTTAAATTAACATATTCAATAATTTAGTATTGATTGTGTATTATTGTAGTATACTTATACATTTGTATTATATACATATACACATGATATCATATATTTGTATTATTTATATATATATATATATATATATATATATACAATGCATATCAATTATTCATGAACTTTATAAATATAACAACACATTAAATATGAATGCATTATTACTAATAATAACAATGCTATAGATTAGATATTACATAACAATGGATGCGTATGATACATTAATGTAACCGATACCTAGCTTTCGATACAGTCTGCTGCAATTATGTATTAACTGCAGAATAAACCTTCTAGAATAAATCACGTATAATTATACAGGAGATTTATAGCTAAGGGGATATTAGTAACGATTAATTATTTCTACACGGAGTAACTTTGTTGTTGTGTAACAATGTATACATCGTGTATACAATGTATATATAAAGGTTGTTTATACATGTAATTATTACTTGGGCCGTGTTTCAAATGAATAATAGAATATTGACAGTAGTAGAATGATGTTCTATATTTCAATCTAAACTGACATGAGAATAATACCACAAACACACACACACATATATCGCGTTTAGAATAAATGTATATATACAAGTACATACCCATACACATCCCAATAGACGCACACTATGGAGTGGGTATCCATGGTTACTCATGTAACAATAATAACACGTCATTAATAATCATAAACATAATGAGAGATATGGACTGCATTCCACACACACATCCACATACACATACACACATACACACACATACACACATACACACACATACACACATACAACACGCATACACATAAGCACGTGCATGATATTCAAATATAGATCAATTCTAGAAATTCAAATCTACGTATTCACTATAAGCAAGGCTTTGCTATAAGTATAGTTCTGCTGACCTATATTGAATATATATATATATATATATATATATATATATATATATATATATATATATATATATATATATATATATTTCTCGGTATATATATACCGAGAAATAGAAAGGTTTTGTTTTAATTATTTATTTTAAGATATTAATTAACATATATTATACATTTACTATATTATACTAAGGCCTCCTATAACCTCCCAATTCTGCATGAATCCTTAATAATACGCCCACTAATACGCCCATCAATACGCCTACACGCGCACACATACATGTATGTATACAAACCTGACTTCTTGTTGTACACATATCCTTTGAATCCATCCACACTATTGCCGTTAATAGACCAATGGACATTATGCGAAGGCTGCAATTATTACAATGAATTTAATGATTGCCGAGATTGGTTGGGTTATAGAGGTTTAGGGTTTAAACCTTTGTTTAATTGTATGGGGTTGGTTTTAGAGCTAGGTGGGTGGTTCATGTAGCTAGTGGATGGGTCATAGAGCTAGTGTGGTGGGGCATAGAGCTAGTGTGGTGGGGCATAGAGCTAGTGTGATGGGGCAGAGAGCTAGAATGGTGGGAATATATTAGTAAGTTATTTAAAGATGTAAGTTACAATTAATAACTTAGAAAATAATTATAGTTTGTATAATTATTTTAATTATAGATTGTTTAATTATAGTTAGTTTATAAAATTATATCTACTTATCATAGATTGATTAAAATTATCTAGTATAAATAAATAATCCTATATGTCAGGGTATAATGTCTACTAAATAATATATATATATATATATATATATTATTTAGTTGTGTCTTTTAGGAACGTAGAAGAAGTTGTTTCTATTTATACCAAATGATTCTAATACACCTTCAAAGCCGCCCTTATATTACGTAATATGCCTGGTTATTACGTAATATGCCTGGTTATTAGTCACCCCTGGCGGATGATTCATAGTTTTAACGAGAGGCGCTTATTGTATACTTATGTAAGATAACTTCTAAGTATTATTGTAAAACGCATTATATTGATCAGGGCAGGAAGTGAACCTTCGCCTTATAGGATTCGTAGTACTATAGTACACTAGTACCTTATTGGTATACTGTCTGCATTAAGCAGCCTTCTGATATACCAGGGAAGTTATGTTACTTATTATATAATTCTATATATATATATATATATATGTGACTAGTACAAAATCCCTTTGAAAATGGCTTTGCTAGTACTAGTTACAACTATATAATACTAGCATGGGTTGATAGTATCAACTTGATACTAGCTACTATAGCTACTATGCTGGTGTTCCTCTATAGATGCATTGCACACATTCACACTCTAGTGGCTCGGTAGTAGTTATACAACTAATGTATCGATATATGGGTGTCACGTGATAAAGTGAGCTTTAATCACGTGACCGATAGGTTTCCTAAGCTGGGCTAGCGACACCTCAGCCTCTCGCGGGTCTCATACGCATGCGTCAACCCCACGCACCCCCCCACCACCCCTTCTCCCCTCATCTCTCGGCGCGGTGTGAAACTCGGTGAAAATAGTTAACACTTTTTGTTCAACTTAGTATTGATCGATGATTAATATATATAAATATATATATATATATATATGTATATATAACATCACGTGTGTGTATAAGCTATACAAGCGCACTTAACGTTGGAATCACTTACAAACGCGCACGACTGCTATAGCAAGCGTATAGAGTTACACACATACGCAGCAGCAGCAGCAGCAGCAGCAACAACAGCAGCAGAGGCGATGCACTATAGTAAGTCACGTGATTGATAACGATGCATGCAGTAACCGGTAGTCACTCTCGCACACACACACACGCACGCACACATCTGTTCCCGCTCCGCGTTACATAATAGCCTCGGCTAGAATGTGTCAATTTATTAATAATAATGCATTAGTCTGTTTACGCGTAGGTGGTATCATAGCGTGGTTATGTAATCCATTATCCGCTGTTATGCTTTATTATATAACTCTCCGCGTGTTATATAACTTCGTTGAACTTACACGTGTGTGTGTGTTTGAATAGCGTGTATTCACGCGCGTGTGAGTGTGTACATTGTGTACATTGTGCACATTGTAGTTCCCTATATACACGCCATATCACTTATCACTAGGCATTATATGCCTTATTATCGCTTGACCACTACTACAATGACCTATGTACGACATAATTATAACGTAGTATTGATCTAATGAGGTGAATGCGATTCACACCTATATATGGTGTTGTTATTGTAGGTACATTAGGTAATATCGCCTGCAGGTCACGTGTTGTGTGAATCATTAGTACGGGTAGTGTGGTGGTGTTTGTCGTGTACGCTGGTTGTAATAGATGTACAATAAGCTGTAAGAGAGGCCCGCTTATGTTATCATCGCAATACATTAGTAGAATTTTCGCTATATACGACTATAACTTATAGTGTTAATGTATAACGATACGTATCAATGGTTGTTGCCTATAGGTGCTGCGGTTATGGGAAACAATACATGTCATGTGTCTACTGATTGCTATGTTGTGGTGTTTTAATATATGTTCACTAAGGTTTACATTCTAGAATATCTAGACAAACTATAGCTTATAGATAATATTCTATAGACAATTTATTATCGTAAAACCTTCCCACACTTCCTCTTCCGTATACGGAATATATATATATATATATATATATATATATATATATATATATATATATACTGTAATGTTGGACGCATCCACGGGAATCGTCATTCACCGATAGATCGCCTCACCGATTATATCCTAGTGGTCAAGTGGAGTGGTCAAGAGGTTCTAGGACCGCCACCTCCTCTACTATCACCGGTTCAATTAGCGGCGATAATGGGGTGGCGGGAGGGTGCTGACGAAGCTGCGTAGCAACGCCGGTAAACAAAGCGCGTCCGTCCGTCGTTAATGGCGGCCGTCGGTCGGTACTGTCACCTAGCGATCGAGATCAGTATAACTACTATTTAATACCTCTGTTGACAGTACCAATGGGGGGGACCACGTCTACAGGCCCGTACCTAGGAATGGCGGTCCCGCGTAATGGGCGTAATAAAACGGGGAGTTCGTTCAAATTGCGTTTTAATAACGGATTCGGAATTCGCGCCGCTCATGTATGCGATCGCGTGTGTTGCTAATGACACGATACCACGTGTTCTAAGTTTGATTGCATTTATAATAAGAGTTATTCGTTATAGCGGGGATAGTGAATGTGCTACATTCATAATTATAAATAATTATTCATTATATATATATATATATATATTCAACGAATAAGAAACATAAATTTTAATAATAATTTGTAACGATTTAATATTCATTTATATATATATATATATATATATATATATATATATATACATGTTATCTTTATTATATAGAGAGAAATCCACTCTATATATGATATTAACAATGTCATATGATTGATGATAGTATAATTAAATTAGTGAATAATATTTATATTACAATGTATTCCATCAACAATAATATTTACGCTACAGTTTATGTTTCCATCGCGACCGGATGTTATTGTAATAATCACAAACAATAATACGAATTGTCCACTCTGATAATAATACCCGGATACACGGATAATACTCTCTTGCCATTGAATATTTCACAATTAATCGTCATATACGCGCGCACACACATATATATGTTCATATACTGCATCCCCAGACACATACTTTCTTATAATAGAGTATATATCATATCATACGTATATACGTGTAAGCATGAGAGTGTGTGTATTTAATTGCATATATAGTATATAGTATATTATATTTATGTGCATACATGTGGATTGTATATGTGTGTGTGTATATATATATATATATATATATATATATATATATATATATATATATATATATATATATTAATATATATACATATTAACATTTGCACAGAATAATGATAAATAAACCAAGGTCAATACCCTTACCTGGACATTTTCCAGTGGACTACAATTGTTAATTCATGGACATTTACTTATAATTGTACACTGTTCAATGTACACTTTTTAATTAGCTATGTTTTAAAATATAATATATAATTTCATATGAATACCAATACTAATATGTTATTTATTATTCTTTTGTGGCATTGGTTAGCCGATAACTAATATTAATCGTACACAATAATATATACATGATTATATACATCATACTAATCTATAAAAACATATACATACATTTTAAACTCGTACCTATATACTATTACATAATAACCGGTTTGTTAAGTCGACAATTAAACACTGCCGAGCTGCCTAGTTTCACGGTCAGTGGTTTCGGTATCTCCATGAATATGTCGTCAACGGAGAACACTGAAGCTATCAGAACACTACCTGTCAATCATTGTAAGCATAACGTTAATCATGTAATATGTTAGAAACTGACATAATATCCTGTACAATTAATATGTTGTATACAATAATATGTTGTATGTATGCGTGTGTGTATGTGTGTGTGTGTATGTGTGTGTTCTACGTAGTTATTATTAATTATTGTATATATTATATTGTACATATGTATATATCATACTAATATTTATAATTATGTCATCAATAATTAACAAACTAACAATTATTATTATCAGATTATATTGAATTATTATTAATATATAATAGTGTCTTCATATCCTAAACAGTGTATACATATTCCATATTTCTCATAGATAATATTTCGTATATATTATTTATTTATGTTGAATATTGTATAATAATATATTATTTGAATTGTAAATTATTGAACTCTTATCATAGTTTATGTGTATGTTCATATATGTAGGTATATATATATATACAATATGAATAACTGCTAAATAAATACATGCTATTCCGTTAAATATATAATGAGTGAACAATGAGATAACAATGCAATACGTAGATGTGTATAATAGATTAACTATTCGAAATGTTAAAAATCAATATCTATTATGATAATGACGAGGACAGCGTATGAAAGATTAACGCTACAAACGCTGCATGTGTTTACTCGATACACGGTCAATCGATACTATCGCGTGTAGTTTCGCGAAATGTTCGCCAAAAATATCGATTTTAATTCCCTTTGTCGGGGACGCTGGCAGGCGGGAAATCAATCGAGCGTGAAGTAACGTCACGCCCCACCCTTCGTTAGGAAACGCCCCCCCCCCCATCCACTAGATTAAATAATGCAAGACCGACGTGGTCGTTAACTCTACAGCCGTTGATTGGCACGCGATGAAGGACCTAGAGGTCCGGCTGTATATCTGGGTCGTGGTACACCGCGGTGTTGTGTTCCACGCGGTCTAGTTTAACGATCTCGCCACCGCCGCCATTACCGGCATTATTACCACTGACAACCAGGCGGTTTATGATCACCTGACACGATCTACTATTAGTGCGAGCCTGACTCACTCACGTGCGGCGCCACACTCGCCGTAATAGTATTTATAAATTATTGTATGTGTATTATGTAATACGGGAAGTAACGTACGCCGATATCATTACATATAATTACATTGTTTTATAACATATGTTTATATTTAATATTATATATATATACACATATAATCATATATTTTATTTTATGCATAGGATATTTATTTAGAAATATATATATATATATATATATATATATATATACAAGCATATATTTTATATTTGATACCGATATTGTTGTTTTGCAAAAACTGAATTCTAAATACGTGGACGCATCTGATATATAATTTCTTTTCTTGTAACCGTATTAAATAACCTATAGATATGGTTGTATGAAACACTGCAAGCCTATTCTTAAAACACACACTTGATTTCTGATACCGGGTGATATATTTAAAACTAAAGTTATAATTACGTACAAATAATATGCTATCTATACAGTAGTGATGTACATGATGCTCAACTCTAAAGCATCTATACAGTCTCAGTCTGGGTTACCCAAAGCATCGATTCAATCTCAGTCTAGGTTACCTAAATCATCGATGCAGTCTCAATGTCAAAAGCATCGTTTAAGTCTCATAATGGGTTACCTAAACCGTCGATGCAGTCTCAGACTCTATGCAATGCATTGCTATTAACTCATGTTTATTAAAGGCATCATTTAATTGTTAGTCTCAGTTTTCATAAGATCAATATAGTTTCAGTGTCAGTTACCAGAATAATTATTTTGTATATAAAATAGAAAATAATTTCATTACAATAAATAATACACAATACAAACTATCAGGTAAGGAAAACAATATATGAGTGTCAATTGATAAGATTCGTAATTTTAACATAATGAATTCAAAAACGCAAAAGTCAAATTATAATTAGCTATAGCTAACAATCAATTGCATAATATTAGAATTATAAGAAAAACAATAACTATTAATACATGTAAATTACTAATTCAAATTCTAGTTATATCTATATTGGACTATTGTAACATCATTTTAATTAATTTACCTCTTATCAGTTAATGACATTAAATAAAATAATTCGATCGTCAATTCGCGTAATATATAAATTACCACCAATTGTCCACAAGATCAATAAACGATACGATCAGTATAACTGAACTGATGCTACAATAACACCTATAGTAGTATACTACTACATTGGCTACTACCAATTAATATATAGATACACAGTCAACTCCCGATAAGTCGGACTCGCAAGGGACCGGGAAAAGTGTCCGACTTAGTGAGATGTCCGACTTATCCGATATTAAGAATATCATGCATATAAGACATGAAATGCGCAGCGCGAGTTAAATGGGTACCGAAATATGGAATTATGCAACAATCAGCAACATAACATGTTGTATGCTCGGGCTCATTTGGTTAAAGTCTCGGCTCAGCTCGGACTCTTTTTTTTACCGAAAATGAAAGTCTCGGTTCAACATCAAAAAGCAAAAGTCTCGGCTCGGCATCATTTACATCACTAGTATACACTGTATACTATACAGTAACGTATACAATATTATAATCAATAATTAAATAGGATTTATAATTTAGTTAATATTAGTTATTCTATTAATAATTATTATTCACACAATATTAATAAATAGGTATTACTATATTTAAAATTAACGTTCATTTAAAAATACATATCTATTAATTAATTTTAATTTTTTTATTTTATAAAATAAGAAAATGTTACCAACAAATAATACTTGATATTATGTAGGAATTAGGAAAATACATATTAGACAAAATCTAAATTATTCTCAACTTTCCATTTTAGTTAAAATAGTTAAAATCAATTGGATATGTTTTTTTTTATAATTTATCGGTAAATAAATTGTTGTATACAAAATTACATACATTTATTAAGTTTCTAATTTTGTATTATGTTGTTAGAAAGCTACAAACACCAAACAGTAACAGTGTACACTTGATGATAATTGTATACAATGGTATACAATAATATAGGATATATACTATATATATAGATATATCATCAACTAAGTAGTTTATTCATATTTACTTAGTTACAATATGTATTTTTAAATAAATCGTATTACACAATATGTGTAGTTTATGTTTTCGCATATATGTTATAAATATGTTAAATATGATGAATATGTTGAAATGATAATATATATATACGTAATATGTTTACAATCATATGCATATTTAAAATAGAATGAATGATATTCTTTGAATCAATTAAAACTTTAACATATGTATACTTATAATTTATATTTATATAGAGTTCCTATATACATGTATATAAACAATATGCATATTGTTAAAATAGTTGTTGATTATTTAATATTAATCAACTATATATATATAATTATAGTTATACATATTAATCAAGTTATAATTCTATTTAATCTATCGACATATTAATTTCCCATTAATTAACGTCAAACATACTCGCGCGTACAAAAACAGACAAGTAATCTCTCGCACACTCTGTTATACACATATACATACATTATCTCTCATAATAAACACACACACATACAAACACACATACATACACACATACACCTCCACATCGATCTTATTCCATCCAGACATATAAATTAATTTCCTCCTCTTCCTTGGCGATCTGCACTTAGCGCAATTGACTAGATAATACCCGCTATCAATCGACGCCCAGACCTATCATTATAGCCTATCTGACCACTACGTTGACCACTGTCTTATGAACGCTGTCCGAACTCGACAATGCCGTAAATTATGGTCATCACTCATCCCTCCTGCCCTCCCACCCCACCCCACCTCACGCACTCCACCCCTCCTCCCCATCCCACGTCTGCTAGTAATTCCGTTATAATTACTCATCGCCGTCCGTACAATCGATGACTCACCATCCAATAATCACCTCGCGACCTCTATTGAGTAATCCAGTAATTAATCTAGTGGTCAGTGCCGTTAGTCTACATATAGGTCGACATATGTACGGTATCCGCATAACGATTATCTGACACGCATGCGCATTATCACACGTGATCGTGTAATATACACAATGTATATATATATATATATATATATATAACGGATTTGATTATAATGTTCGAAGCTTATTCTTATTGCTATTTAATACGACTTTAATAAGGAAATACAGTGTATACACTATAGGATACACAATATTTAATAAGTAAATATTCACTCAAATATATATATATGTGTGTGTTATTAAATTATAGGTTATTCAATATATATATATATAAATAATATTGTTACTATTTTGTGTCATACGGAGGAAAGGCCTTTAATCGCTAACTTAGAACAATTAGCTTGTATACGTTATGTAACATATTATACACAGTATTGTCACGTATGTTTACGCGTGTATTATATATAATATTGATATATCGTGATAAATATGTGACCATATGTTGTTGATCATGCCCTAATAATTAGGTCAAGGTCGTGATATCGAGTCAGGCATACACGCTTTACATCTCATCGATCACATGCAATAATAACACGTGATATATGGAGGGGATAGAGAGAGATGGAGCTGCAATTTTAGTGTTGTCTTTGTGCGGTAGCTAATTCGTGTGTACACGTAATATCGCTAACGTAAACAACCAACGATAATAAAATAGCAGATAACAAAGATAATGAGCTGTGGCGTCACGTGTTAGGGAATATCATCAAAGACCGTAGTACTGCAGTCTGAATGCACCGAGAAGAGCCGCTCGGCGACGCGGCAATCGTTTACGAGCATCTATTATGCAATGAATACCACATCGTAGCCCAAGGCTTCTCCGCGGAGAACAATAGCCCGTTGACAATGCATAATTAATGACGTTCTACAAAAACTCGTATTAACAAATTTATTATCGCCACTACATATTGGCGTATCAATATCGGTATTGGTAAGCGTTCATTCAAAGTGAACGTAATTTAGCGATATAAACAATATACACTCCATAGATATATCAGTGGTTCCCAACCTATGGGTCATGAGTCATGACACAAACTTGGTCCATTAGGTTTTTTGTTTGGGTCATGGGCCAATTTCTAAAAGAAATTCTCGCGTGTTAAACACAGATTAATACAAATCTATGATTTAGGATTAAAGTTTAATAATAACAAAATATAAAAATACTTTTTTCATTGGGTCATATTTTTGGGTATATTTTTTAATTAGAGAATTATCAAAAAAGGGTCATGATGAAAAAAAGTTGGGAACCACTGCCCTATAGTGTGAAGTCACCCCGAGCTTATGTATGCGATTATAACTTATGTGTGTAGCTATACATAACGATATTGAACTTAATTAACAGTATTTACTATTATTATTGTTTATTTATTTATAATGTTCGCGTGTGTATAATCAGTCGTTACTGTTTTGCTTGTAATTAATTATATATGTATATGTATAAAGTATACATAATATATAAGTTATATATAGATTATATGTAGTATGTATGTATATATATATAATTGATTAAACGCGTAAAACTATGTAGATTAATTATACACACATGAATATTCTAAATAAACAATAATATTAGTTGGTATAAGTTCATATATATATATATACAAATACTTGATAAAATTAACAATTATAAGGTACAAATAAATGCATATGTATTGATATATATTTGTATTATAATAATTAAGTATAAGCTATTTAATGAATACAGACAGAGATATATCACTAACTTATAATATAACTTACTAACCGATGAGAACTAGTGTACAATTCAAATATTCCATTTTCCTGTAAAATATAATGATATTTTTAATATATTAATATTTAATATGTAGGAAGAAATATACCTAAGAAATGTATATAGATTATTAATAATACTAATACAGTCAACTCTCGGTAAGTCGGACTACGGATAAGTCGGACTTCTCGATAAGTCGGACACATTTAGTTGGTTTGGTTGGATTTGTATCTAGTTCCATATTAAATTAATCGGATAAGTCGGATAAGTTGGTTGGATAAGTCGGACTTTTCTATAAGTCGGACACATATTATAGTCATTTTTATGATTTTTATACTGGATAAATCGGACTTTTTATAAATTGTCAGAAATGTTTACTTTATATAATGAATATTATAATTTTAGTAAGTAATATTATTGAATACAACATTTTATGATGTTGATTGTTGCATAATTCCATATTTCGGTAACCCTTTAACTCGCGCTGCGCATTTCATGTCTTATTTGCATGATATTATTAATCTCGGATAAGTCGGACATCTCGCTAAGTCGGACACTTTTCCCGGTCCCTTGCGAGTCCGACTTATCGGGAGTTGACTGCATATAGTAATAATATATCCTAGTAATATATTATAGTAGTATAGTATATATATATATATATATATATATATATACTATTATTAATAACATTATATATTGGTTTAATATTTTGTGTTGTTCGTAAATTGTTTATTTGTATAGTATGCCATAATAATATTACTATTTAAAACAACGCACATATGTATATGCTGTTTTTAATATTATTATGGAAACATCATAAGATATCAAATTAATTCATATTTTAGTATTATTTAATTAATATTATTTTACTGAATTTGAGATTTTAATAAGGTTGGAACTGATACAAATGTTCGAACTTATCACAAAGGTAGTATGTTGTGGCATAATTATTATTTCCTATTATAGATATATTTACAATATCTACTATATCTACTATATCTACATATATATATATATAGTAATATTTCAATTTATATGATATCTTATATTCATTTTTATATAATGTATTACATACAAGTTAAATTTAACTTTGTATTGTAATGCTTATATGCTTGTATACGTATATAATATGGTGTATAATATACACTGTATATGATATATTACCCTTGTTGATAATATATATATATAACCCTATAGGGAGAGTAAGGAATTTAATATTATATAAATAATCGCACTTAAATTGCTACAATAATAAACTATAAATTATGAAGTTTATTTATTTATAAACTAAAGTATGGCCTGGGAACTGCGTTATTGATTGTAATAATAATTAATTATCATTCTCACCGTTAGGGGTATCTTGAGTGAATACACATAGCGACCGTTAACAATCTAGTAACGTAATAGGGAATATAAAATAATTCTAACTATACGGGATATAAGGGAAAATAATATATACTCATAGAGATTACGTTTGGAATTATACTTGTAAATGAATATTATATATATTTAAATATTAGTTATATTAATTAAGTGAACATGACCCAAATATACTCTATGTTACGTATAAGTGAAAATAAACCTATTCCTACTCATAAAGGTGTATATACATATGAGTAATATTAATGGAATACGAACAAATAATATTATATGAATATAGGGAATATCATGGAAGATAACCCAAACTAATGTATACATTGTTATGATATAAGTCATATTAATGGAATACTACCCACCGCGCATACCATATAAGGTTTACATAAGTATATTATACATACGGGGAATATTATGTAAGAGCTATAAGCCAGACCTAGAAACATAACCCCTACACGTCTCACCCGACTGTAGTGTACAACCGATTGTCATATATCATAATCAGTCGTGCAAGAATGTACGAACTTCTCCACCCTACATTTCCACCTTACTTGTCCACCCTACGCGTATAGAGAGACAGGGGTAGATAGTGTTTACGTTACGCTACCACGTAAACAGAACGTATAGATAATTACGTAAGGCTGGGGTGTTACGCGTGACAGGAGTGTTACGCAATTGTTTACGTTGCTTGTGAGGTAACCACTCCTACCCGTTATGTTTAGAGGGTGCATCTCCCTCCCAGAATGCATCTGCCATCATCCGCACCCAACGTTGTGTATACTTATTATTAGTTTATGTTAAAGCTGTAATGCTAGCATACGTTTGAAATGTTTAATAATATAGAACACTTAGAATATATATTAAATATGTATGTTAAATGTGTATTAAATATGTATTTTATTTACATATTCCTTGCTAATTGCTATATATATATATATATGTGTGTGTGTGTGTGTGTGTGTGCGTGTGTGTGTGTGTGTGCGTGTGTGGATAAATCGCCTATATTTCCAATCATTAATTATATACCAAACACCTAAACGTATTGAGATGACCTTATTATTGTTTTCATATAGTTTACCTTGAAACAATAGATGTGTTTCTATAATACTATAATATCACTATATAACTGTAATATATACTACTACTAATACTACTAATACTACTACTATATAGTAGTTTACTATTATTACGGTATACTATAGTATACTACAGTATACTACTATAATATTTCATATATAAACAATAAGTAGGCCATACGATCATTTTTTCATTAAAAACAAGTATCTTATAATTA
>OZ025240.1:51310069-51322569 GCA_964019155.1 Osedax fenrisi | reverse complement strand
TATATATATATATATATATATATATATATATACGTGTGTATGGATAATAGATAGATCTCCGGTAAACAAGTTTAGTTCCGTAATCATAAAAGTCATGTGATATGAATCACGTGTTATAATGGAGTCCGGTAACCCCCTACTGATACGAGCAAGGAGGGTCAATACAAACTATGTGTTTTATCTAATTAAAATTAAAGTAAAATTAGTGCAATGCATCTATACATTATAATATATTTTTATATACTTTTTTAATTATACCAAAGATTTTGCGAAGCAATTTTCTTAGAAAAATCTTTTATTATATTATCATATAATATATTATTCGTTAATTCGCATTATTTTAAATACTCCCCATTTTGTATAGAGATTTTATAGAGATATAGGGCATTTTATATATGCTGGTATATATATTATTATCTTTGTGGGCATATTAATTTCTTAACTATTTGATTTGAATATATATATATATATATATATATATATATATATATATATATATATATATATATACACACCTTTAGCCATCGTGGCATTTGACCATTTTCAATATATATATATATATATATATATATATATACACCTTTAGCCATCATGGCATTTGACCATTTTCATATATTTAAGCAATATATATACACCAATTCAATACTAATACTCATAATATATAATAAACATAATTAGGTATATAATGTATATAATATGTATAAGTATGTGTATATACTATATAGTGTTCATTAAGATTAAGGGTAATCGCATATTACGCAATAATCTATTACATCATCAACAATAGGTATCAAGGTATATATTATAGTGTTAATAGTATATACCTGAGTAATATGTATAAATCAATGAACATGCAGCATGTATATAATATGTATAAGTATGTGTATATACTATATAGTGTTCATTAAGATTAAGGGTAATCGCATATTACGCAATAATCTATTACATCATCAACAATAGGTATCAAGGTATATATTATAGTGTTAATAGTATATACCTGAGTAATATGTATAAATCAATGAACATGCAGCATGTATATAATATGTATAAGAATGTGTATATACTATATAGTGTTCATTAAGATTAAGGGTAATCGCATATTACGCAATAATCTATTACATCATCAACAATAGGTATCAAGGTATATATTATAGTGTTAATAGTATATACCTGAGTAATATGTATAAATCAATGAACATGCAGCAATAATCTATATATAGGTATGATTCATGGTAATACTGGTTTCTGAAATATATAATATTTTATTTACCTGTATATAGGCGCCTATAGGCGATTTATATATAGCGTATTATAACATATTGGATAACGATTAGATATGTTCTTGCATGTATACGCTGTAAACTCTACTCATATATATATATACTATGATTACGTGTAATCTAAAAAATAAAGAAACAATTATAACATACCATATACTAATTGTACTTACACATATATATTACACATGTGATACTAAATAACAATGTAATTAATAGTGTAATTCCATTATTTATATAGGCAATTGGTATACCTAAGTTGTATAGTCTACCCATAAGTATACTATAGTGTTATATATTGTAATATAATAGTGGTTAGGTTATGATGGTTTTACTTGTTTTCTGATTACAATTATAATCATAATTGAACGATTTATTTTTTGTAATAAATTAAATAAATATTAAATTAAATAAATGTTATTAGAAATTAGTTAGCTATAGATAATGCATTTATTATTAGATATAAGACTTTCGTTGATATCCTTACTATGTAATACCTATTACACGAGTTATTAAAGTATTGTTCTACACATGCAGGTCCTCTAATTGCAGTGCAAGTTACATGCAATACGCTCAGGTGTTATGTAAGAAGTACAATAAGTTACCATGTTCATATGTAACGTATAATATACTCCTCTCAACTTTTATCCGGGTTTTCCAAATAGCATTTACTATTTGTTCTGCTATAGCAGATGTATATATATATATATATATATATATATATATATATATATATATATATATTATATGTGTATGTTAAATTTACGAAAGTTATCAAATAATTTTTTATACATTTTAATAATTTATCGTAATACTTTTAGTATTATCAATAAGTAGTTATATAATATTAATAATAAACCGTAGAAAACGTTATCAATACAAACATACAAATGTACATTTACATTTGTAAAACTATTTTGAAAAGGGTGTAATCTTATGTCACCTATTACGTCATAGTATACGTATATCTTATGACGTATTGTATCATGCATAGTCATATAATGGTTATGAATCGCATTATGTAATAAGCGATGACGTCACATGCTGTAGGACATATAGAGAAGGTGGGTGTATAGGTAACATGCACTATAGTTAGTAACATAAGCGGTATTCGTATAGAGATCACGACTATATGTATACTATAGTATGTGACTATAGTATGGAATAGATATCACACGCGCCGTATAGTATGTATCGCTTATATTTAAGAACAATACACTCAGGTCACATGGGTTCTACGAGACAATAGGTGACGATACGTGACAATATGTGACAATAGGGGATAATAGGGGGCACTGATGAAAGATGAACACGCGCAGCTTCACACCGCACACACACAAGCGTATAGAGTTACATAGGGATTAAAACAATATAGGGCCCTCACCTCACCTCCGCTCTAAGTGGTGGTGGTGGTGGTGGTGACTGTAGTGGGGGGGGGGTAGATGTGATGGTGTTGGTGTGGAGGTGATGGTGGAGGTGATGGAGCACCTAGGTTTGCTTACAGTGGTGCGTCATAACTACTACTACTACCGTTACGCATGTAGGCCTATGGTGTATGTTACACTATTGTAGTAGTGTACGTGTGTGTATTGTTACAATAGTGATAAGTACACCTGCTAGTGATTCACACCTTGTCGTAGTAGTAGTAGTAGTAGTAGTAGTAGTAGTAGTAGTAGTAGTAGTAGTAGTAGTAGTAGTAGTAGTAGTAGTAGTAGTAGTAGTAGTAGTAGTAGTAGTAGTAGTAGTAGTAGTAGTAGTAGTAGTAGTAGTAGTAGTAGTAGTAGTAGTAGTAGTAGTAGTAGTAGTAGTAGTAGTAGTAGTAGTAGTAGTAGTAGTAGTAGTAGTAGTAGTAGTAGTAGTAGTATACTTAATTACACATATTAAGACTGTCTATCGTGAAATTGACCACTACAACATTTATTAACTTGAACTATACTATATAGGCGATAATATATTTATCTTCCTTTATTTCTTTTATATATCCATATATTGTGTAGTAGTGTGGATATATAAGTACCCATGTCTCGCTATCTATCACTATCTCTCGTTATCTATCGCTATATCTCACTATCTCTCACTTTATCTCGTTATCTATCGCTATATCTCGAGCACGTGTGTAGATCGTTTGTAGTAGACCGCAGCGGTATTGCGGACATTAAGGTAATAGGTGGTGGTGGTGGTATCAGCGGCCTGCGCAACGGGGGACATTTAAATCAGGTTAATGTCCTAAATGACCACACCGGGCAGTACACTAAAGTCAAGGTCGTCAAGGCTATCCGTAGAGGACGAAGTGATTCTGGCGACTTTCAAACGTATTTAATAGCAGACGCATGCTTGACTGTAGCCCGTATATAATGTGACTTGTAGAACTTTAGAAGTACCTTTTATGTACATTATATTATGGTACACAGTGTGTACTACACACACACACACATATATATATATATTTATATATATGTGTATGTATGTATATACTACATACTGTATAGTGAATATGGTGTAGTACGCTTTAGTGATACTATAGTAATTGTCACGTGTATATGATGTAATAGTCATTCAGTATATTGTATAAGTTGTAAATTGTATACACATTCGTGTTCTGTCTCTCTTATTGAACGGTCGTGTTTTCAATTTTACATTTTACATTTAATTTCTATAAAATCAATTCAAGATAAGTGAACAATAGCTTATTTTATTTTAGAATTATTTATTCAATTCATTACATTCCATATTATATTCTGTTTATATATTATAAATATTTGTTTGTATATATGTATTGATTTTGTTTATACATGATGAATATTTTTCCAGTATGTATATATTAAATTAATTATTAAAGTAATTATTAATATATTATATCTTCATTAGTATAATTATAACTTACATTTATATTATATATTTTTAATAATATACATAAATAAATAGTATTAAAAACTAATTGTACGCTTCACTGATTTATTCTAGTTTAATTTATTTACATTTTTATATTGGTTCATTTTTTTATAGTTACGTATTATAGTTATTTCTTCATTATATTTATATATTATACTATATAGCTTCTTAAATTTATATTATATAATTATATAACTATTGGTATACATATTATCTTTAAATATTGATATTTAAATAATATTAATTATTGATTATTACTATGTCACCAATTTCTAATGATAAACTATATAAATTAATTCAAGATTTATCAGATAAAATTAATAAATTAAATGATAAAGTTGATTATCAGACAAATATAATTTTAAATTTAACAAAGGAAAACAATATATTTAAAGAAACAATTAGTAATAGTCAAATAAAAAATAATAATAGTATTGATATCGATACAATAACTAATACACTTAAGGATATAGAGAATAATAAAGATATTGCTAATAATATAATTTTTACCAATACAAATACAGATTTTAATTTAAAAACTGATTTTAATAATACTAATAGTTTTACGGATTTTATAAATAAAAAATTGGATACAAAGTTATCATATAATAATATTTTAAATATACATAAATTAAATACTAATAACAATACAAAATCTGAAACTGATGATGTATTAGATGATATAGAGTGTACTAAATATATAATTAAGTTAGATAGTTTAGAGACAAAATTAAAAATATTTAAAAATAAAAATAAACTATTTGACACTAAAATATATATAAGCCAGCAATTAAATTTCAATACACATAACATATTTTATAAAACTAGACAATTGAGAAAAGCAGGAAAAATAAATAAAACCTGGATTTATAAAGATACTGTATATATTAATACAAATAAAGAAGATTTAAAATCAATAATCTCAATCAATAATATTAATCAATTTGGATAAATATTAATCAAATTAAATAAAATTAAAATATATTGTCTATATATATATATATATATATTTTTTATTTTTATTATTTTTTCTCTTCATTAATATTTTGCATTTATACTTTATATTTAATTTATAAAATTTATATTTGTAAACATAATCTTTAACTAACTTCAGGCTTATTCAGTATTACATTTTTAACAATATTATATAATAACACATAACATTAATTACATACACAAGTATTAAAAGTTTATACAGTTTTTATAGTTTTATTTATTTTTCAGTCATTTCAGGTTTATTCAGTATTACATTTTTACCAATATTATATAATACCATTTACATTTTATTGAATTTACATACAAGTATTATAATTTAAAAGTATATAGTTTTTATAGTTTTATTATATTTTATTCAATTCAGGTTTATTTTTATACTTTATATTTTATAGTTTCAGGCTTATTCAGTATTGCATTTTTTCATCATTATATATCTTTTAATTTAGTTCTATTTAATTTATTTGTTTAGCTTCCATTGTTTTTTTTACATATCGTTTTCTTCTCTATTTATATATTAGTTATGCAATTTAGTTCACCATCAATTAATAAAGTCTTAACTTATAATTACATTCCTGACGAACTAAAATGCGATTCTAATATAATCGATAATATAAATAACACTTTTTTACAGTGTAAATATTATGATAATTTATCAAATTTAAATATATGTCGTAAATTATCTATTATTCATTTTAATGCTCGGAGTATTCCTAACAATTTCGATTCTATTACTGATTACCTTTTATATTTAAAAATAAACTTTATGATTATTGTAATAACTGAATCATGGCTAACTACATCTAATAAACACTTATTTAATATTCCTAATTATTCATCTGAACATATAGTAAGAAATAATAAGCGCGGAGGTGGAGTTTCCATTTTCATTAATAATAATATTAAATATAAATTAATTGATAATTTATCATTATCTGTCAATGATGCTTATGATATGATTACGATCTCATTTATATACGAACATATTAATTATTTACTATCAGGTATATATAAAGCACCTATATTTAATATAATTGAATTTACTGATATTATATATAATACATTTAATCGTCATCTAAATAAATCATTAATTTTAACAGGCGATTTCAATATAAATATAAATAATCATAATTCCCATACAAGTACTAAATTGTTTATTGATACTCTTTATTCCCTAAATTTAATAGCGACAATCACTAAACCTACCCATATAACTAATCAAACAAATTCTATTATCGATAATATTTACACAAATTTTTTATCTTTGCCACTTTTTAATGGCGTTCTCTTGACTGATATCAGTGATCATTTACCGATATTCTGTATTTTTAAAAAAAATATTAATATAAAAACGAAAAACTCTTATAAATATATTAGGGATCATTCAGATCAAAATATTTTAAATTTTAATAATAATCTTACTAATATAAATTGGTCTTTCATTTTAACTCAATCTGATATTCATATATCTTTTAAAAATTTTATCTCTACATTAACTAATTCATATAATATATATTGTCCATTAAAAAAAGTTAAAATTAAATCTGGAGTTTTTGATAAACCATGGCTAACCCCTTCCTTCCTTAAATACATAGGTAAAAAGAATAAAATGTATAAAAAATCTTTAAATAATCATTCACTAATAAATGTATATAAAAATTATAAAAATTGCTTAATGAAAATATTAAAATATACAGAGAAAAAATATTATGAAAATAAAATAAAAAATAATAATATTAAAAATACTTGGCGTACATTAAATAAAGTTATAGGAAATAATAAAAAATCAGGAGCTATTATTGATAATAAATTAACAGATTTACAAAATGCTAATATGTTCAATTCATATTTTTCAAATATAGGTGTTGAATTAAATAAAAATATACCATACTCTAATCAAAATATATATGAAAATATTACTAGTAATAAGAGTTCAATTTTTATAAAGCCTGTTTCATCAATAGAAATTGAAAATATTGTATATAATTGTGATTCAAAATATAGTACGGATTCCCATGATTTTAACTTTTTTTTAATACGTAACATTATTTTATCCATTAGTAATATTTTATCAATTTTATTTAATAAATGCATTGAAAATGGTGTTTACCCTGATATACTTAAAACATCTAAAGTTATAATTTTATATAAAAAAGGAAATAAAAATGATTGCTCGAATTATAGGCCAATATCATTGACATCACAATTCTCAAAAATTTTTGAAAAAATTTTAAAAGTAAGAATGTTTTCATTTTTAGATAAAAATTCTTTAATAAACAATTCTCAATTTGGATTTCAAAAATCTATATCAACATGTGATGCTTTGATAAATTATATCGATTACTTAAATATAAATTACAAATTATTCATATCCACAATATCGATTGATTTAAAAAAGGCTTTCGATACTATTAATCATGAAATTTTATTAAATAAATTATATATATATGGTTTCAGAGGTATCACTTTGTCATTATTAAAAAGTTATTTGACAAACAGGTATCAATACGTAAGCTATAATAATACCAATTCTAAAATACTTCCGATTAAATGTGGTGTACCACAAGGTTCAGTTTTGGGACCAGTATTATTTTTAATGTACATAAATGTACCTAATATAACTAATAAATGCAATTTTACTCTTTTTGCTGACGACACAACTTTAACATTTAAGTCTCGTAAGTTAAATGATCTAGAAAAAGAAATAAATTCTACTTTAGTTTTAATATTTTTATGGCTTTGTGGTAATAAGCTAGTTCTTAATATTGATAAAAAAAATTAATTTTATTCCATCGCACAAGAGTTAAACATAAATTGAACATCAAAATAAATAATATAGCCATAAAACAATCAACTAATTTTAAATTCTTAGGCATTTTAATTGACGAAAATCGAAATTGGAAAATGCAAATAAATAATATTAAAAATAAACTTTACTATGGACTTAGTTTACTACATAGATATAAATATAAATTTAATATTAATACTTTAGTTATGCTATATTTTTCTTTTTTTCATAGTCATATTAATTATTGTTCTATTATATGGGGAAGTACTTACCATAGCAATATAAAATGTATTCAAATTTTACAAAATAAATGTATGAGAGCAATATATAAACTTGATAACAAAACCAATATTGATTACATTTTTTTAAGACATAACATTCTTAAATTTAAAGATATAATAAATATATCCATTTATAAATATATGTTTAGAATATATAACAATCATTATTTGCATAGTTCAATTTGTAAGTTATTTACCTATAATTGCTCTTTATATACTTTTAGGTTAAATAGAACATTCTTAATACCAAAAATAAGATTTGATCATGATAAATTTAGTATTCGTTACAAAGGCGCATATTTATGGAATTCTTTAAATACAACCACATCATCTTTGACGAATTTGAATACTTTTACAATACATATTAAAAACATGCTTTTAAATAGTTATATGTAATCACTTACACCTTATCTGTATTGTTTGTTATTTTATTTACATGATCATCTTTTCTTCTTTTTAGCTCTTTTAAATTGTTCGTATTGTACATATTTTTATCTCTAGCCTTTGGTCTTTAGTTTTCTTTGATTTTTATAGTTTAACTTATTTATTATTTTAGTATCTTTTTACATTTTTTAATATTTTATTATATATTTTTTATTATATTTTATTATTATTTTATTGTTATATACATGATGATTTCTTGGTATTGAGAGATATATTTAATTTTATTGTATTGCTTTTTTTATGAGACAGAACACGAATGAACAATATAGAATTGTAAAATATTTATTTATATTTATTCATTTTGTATTTATTCATTTTGTATTAATTCTCTCATTACCAAGAGCAGGTTGGTATCTCGATAAGTTCAATAGAACTTCTATACCATACCTGGGTTTTTGATCTCGGTCATCAACTGAATCTGATATTATTATTATTATAAGTAATAGTTAAATAACAATATTTATCGTAATGTATGATAATACAATGTTCACACACATTGTGCAGTCTGAATTACATAACCAACACTGTATAACGTATTCGTATTAGTTATATGTGTTAAAAGAGTTGAACATATCTGATAAGGTAAGCTATCTGTAGACTATAGTATATATGTAGACTACAGCAGACAAAAGTCTAGACATGCGCATAGCTCTCGAAGTATTACGACAGATGATACTATATCCTCTACCTCCTCATCATCATCATATTCATCTTCATCTTTAGAAACCTTTTACAGATCCATTATAATCAGGAACAATTGAATAGTTATAAATAATCCTATTGCATAGGTATACAATATTAGGTATACAATATTAGGTATACAACATTAGGTATACAATATTAGCCTATTATGTATTGTTGTAGATTCGTAATTCAAACAATAATCAATATATATTTATGCATATTATTATTTATATTAAATAATGTATATGGGTTGAATATTACTATATACATTAAATACATATGCCACACATTGATATATAAGTGTATACATCTAAACACGTGTGTATACATTGTCACATGCGTATACAGATGGAGAAACAGATACAGTACATTCTATATGTATTCTGAAGTATCTGCAATATAAGACTATTGTACTCTCTCATGAGAGCTGCAGCGTGAGTTACATTGCGTTACATTTTACACATTGGGTTTATATTCGGAACTTCACCACAAATAAATTATATATTAAGATAGTAACGTATACTGGTTACATAATTCAAGTAAGTTTCTATAAATCTTATATAAATGTATTCTTATTATTTCAGTATAAATCAATATTTTTCAAAAATTATTTGGAAAATATTTAGTATGAATTCATATATATATATATATATATATATATATATATATATATATTCATATAGGTGATGTATGCGAACATGGTTAGGTATTGTATGCTACAATATCAGACCTAGCAGGTGTTTTGTATGCAATAAAGCATAATTTATGATTTCCTTTATTTCTCACAATGTCATTAACCTATACGGAGATCTTATATATATATATATATATATATATATATATATATATATATATATATGTATCGTATATATACGAAGATTGGTTAATTAAGTTATATTGAAACAAGAGTTACTGTACCAAAGTTTCTGAGAATATTTATACATAATTTTACAAATATAAAATATAATAATGTAAGCGAGGTATTCGTATGAACCTATAGGTACTATAGTAGTCTGCCTTGGTAGTGCTGGTAGTATACTCCCTATAGGGAGATGGGGTAGGCGATAATGCATTAAAATAGGCCATAGTCCTATAGTAGAATTAGTAGTTGGGATTAGTGGTCAAAGTATGACGTAATATACATAGCTTTTTGATCTAGGACAATTTCATTAGCATTATATATATATATATATATTGTATATACTGTATACAATTACATAGAATGTTGGCCAGATAGAATGCTTCCCATGGGCATAGGCCGGGACGACGGTGATTTGTAAATAAACACTGAATTGGTTTCCCGGGAGATCGCTTACGTAACCGACCGCAATTTGATGCCGTCCGGGCTCGCTAGGGGATCAAAGAATGAAATTCATTAATTAATAATGGTTTTACTTTATTAGATGTCACGTGTACGACTAGCGACGCCGCTTCCACCGGATATACGTGGTCGTAGTAGTAAAGGGGCCTTAGTGTTTGTGTGACGCCTTTATCGTATACGTCAACCGCGGTTGTTAATTTACGGTTATATCATATCATAACTATATATAGTTATATATATATATAAATAACCTATATATTATAATTTAAATGTATACTCGGGGAGGTATAATACTATAGTATAGTATAGTATATAATGTATAGAAGAGAGAGGGTGACGATAACGCTGCACTCGGTATCGGTATACTGATAATGATTATTATTTAAACCGGCGTATACGGTGTATTAATGATAACTCGCTAATGCCTGATGTGTGTGGTTTGTGTGGTTTGTGTGGTTTGCGGGTTACGCTGTGTGTGAGCCGTAGCTATAGAGAGATAGAGTTATATAGATCTGTGTGTAGTAGTTCTATAGGGTGCGTAGACCTTCAGTCATTCACGCATGCGCTCTAGTGCTCGTTATCAATGTCCCCCGTGCATGTCCTCAGCTTAATAGCCGACGTAGAACAATGCTCGTGACGTCATAACAACGCCGATATGTAGGCCGTTGTACGTGTTTAATCATTATTTAAATACGACTATAAATATGGCGTAATCATTAAAACCACGTGACTCGTATAACGCGAATTGCGTAAGCATAACACCTTTAATATTACGTCACGGTCGGTAGAACACGCGCACACACCCACATGTGTGCACACACACACTAGAAATAGTGGTACGCAACAATTATATGTGTATTAATATGTTATATTAATATATTAATTTTAATATGATATAACAATAACAAATATTATATATATATATATATAAGTGTTTACAGTTTACAACAACAACAAAATAAGTGATTTTGTATGGATTGAAATCGTCATAATCATAATATCAATTAAATATAATAAATAATATTTAATTCTACATAGGTATATATATATATATAGGTACATATACCTATGTAGAATTAAATATTATTTAAATAAAAAAACTTATATAAAATATATATGTAAGATTTGAAAATTGTTACGATTGACGAACATATAGGAATAGTTAATATAACATTTGAAAATGTATAATATTTATAATAAAAGTATTATAAATTTAAAATATAATAACTTAGCTTATTCATTTATGCAATTTTACCTTACGTAGATAATATTTAATAATACTCACTACATCATTACACGTGACAGATATACGAAGATGTGCCTATATAAATGATATAATATAACTTCCTGCTTTATGCAATATAATGCAGGTATAACTTCTATAGAACTATAATAAGGCGTCGTGCTACATAACATAATGATTGTAAGCGAGGTAATATTCAATTGTTAACTAAACTAATAAGATTGTTGTCCAATATTATAATTATATAACATTATTGTTAACTTTATATGAATACATATATATATATATATATATATATATATATATATATATATATATATATATATATATGATTGTGTCTTTGTGTGTATGTGTGTATGGGTGTTTATATATTATTAAATAGTTAATATATAATAACAACAAATATAGTATATAATTATAGAATATATTATATATATACCTATATTATAATATTATATAATATTGCATATAATCAATATATCAGCATAAATACGGATGCACGAGTCATACATATAGCTTTATATATATTCATGCGGCATTTAAACGTGCTTGTTTCTAATTCTTCTGGGTATACCAT
>OZ025240.1:51305069-51307569 GCA_964019155.1 Osedax fenrisi | reverse complement strand
GTAGTAGTAGTAGTAGTAGTAGTAGTAGTAGTAGTAGTAGTAGTAGTAGTAGTAGTAGTAGTAGTAGTAGTAGTAGTAGTAGTAGTAGTAGTAGTAGTAGTAGTAGTAGTAGTAGTAGTAGTAGTAGTAGTAGTAGTAGTAGTAGTAGTAGTAGTAGTAGTAGTAGTAGTAGTAGTAGTAGTAGTAGTAGTAGTAGTAGTAGTAGTAGTAGTAGTAGTAGTAGTAGTAGTAGTAGTAGTAGTAGTAGTAGTAGTAGTAGTAGTAGTAGTAGTAGTAGTAGTAGTAGTAGTAGTAGTAGTAGTAGTAGTAGTAGTAGTAGTAGTAGTAGTAGTAGTAGTAGTAGTAGTAGTAGTAGTAGTAGTAGTAGTAGTAGTAGTAGTAGTAGTAGTAGTAGTAGTAGTAGTAGTAGTAGTAGTAGTAGTAGTAACCTTGTAACCTAATGGTTTATACACTGCCATCAACATCGTGTGAGTTTTCGGCCGTGTTTTCGTGGGTTATTTATATGCAATTTCGAACAGGTGTGTTTTTAATTTACGTTTAAAGAGTGGGGTTGAGGTGATTTCTCTTATATTGTAAGGGAGGTTATTCCATAATTTTGGGGCAGATATTGAGAATGCTGTTTCTTGTTTGCGTGATATGTGTTTTGGATTATGTATAAGTAATTTGTATTTATTGATTTTACGTTGTATTCTAGATGTGTTATTTTCTATTAGTATGTCAGTTAGGTAGTCGGGGTGATTGTGATGAATGACTTGGTGGGATATAAGTAAGGTTTTGTATTGGATACGTTGTGTGATGGGAAGCCAGTGAAGTGATTTTAGATATGGAGTTATGTGAGTCCTGGAGTATTTGGGAATTCTGTAGACAGTTCGTGCAGTGGAATTCAGTAATCGGTTGAGTGGTATTAGTGAGTTTTTGGGGAGTCTATGAAGTATAGAGTTACAGTAGTCAAGTCGTGGAAGTATGAGGGATGTTGCTAGTAATTTTGATAGTTCTGTGGTTATAGATGGTCTTATTAGTCTGATTGTGTGTAGTGTTCGGTTAATAGATTTGGATAAATCAATTGTATATTGGGTGAAATTCAATGTTTGGTCAATTGTGATTCCGAGATTTTTTACGCAGGGGGAGTATTTTATGTCGTGGTTGTTTATCTGAATGAGTGGGACGATTGGTATGGTTTTTGTGGTATTGATTAGTATTGCTTGTGTTTTATGGGTGTTTAGTGATAGTGAGTTGGTTGAGAGCCAGCGTCGAATATCTTCTAGACAGTTGTTTAGTGTAGCTATGTTTGTTGATGGGTTTGGTAAGTTGCAGTAAATTTGTAAGTCGTCAGCATAGGTGTGGAAGTGAATATCAGGGTAGTTATCAAATATATCCAATAGGGGAGATATGTATATATTAAAGAGGATGGGGCCTAGGACGGATCCTTGTGGAACTCCATGTGATAGTGTGCGGGGTTTGGTTTTATGTTTTTCTATGTATATTGAGTATGTTCGGTCACTGAGGTAAGAGGTGAACCAGGCAAGAACTACTCCACTTAGTCCAATGCTTTCGAGGCGATGTAACAGTATAGTATGATCAATTGTGTCGAAAGCAGCAGATAAGTCGAGAAGAACTATGATTGAGGGATGTTGAGTAGGGAAGAGTCGTATTTTGTCAAGTATGTGTGTTAGTGCTGTTTCTGTGCTTTTATAAATCGTATAGGCACTCTGATATTTATTAAGTATATTGTTAGCGTATAGGTAAGTATTGAGTTGAGAGCAGACTACTCTTTCTAGTGTTTTAGATATATATGACAGGTTAGATATCGGGCGGTAATTGGAAAGAGTGGATTTTTCTAGTGATGGGTTTTTTATGATAGGAGTGACGAGTGCTAGTTTCATTGAAGTAGGAACGATACCTGATGTAAGGGATCTATCGATTATAGTTTTATAGTGGGGTGTAAGTCGGGTAGATAGTATATGCAGTAATGGAGTTGGTATTGGATCAAGTTTGCATGTAGATTTGACAGCCTGTAGGAGCGAGTCGATAGTTGTCAAAGTTGGGGTGTTAAAAGTGTTAAATTTATATATGGAGGTTGTTATCTGTGGTAGCGTTAGAGATGGAAGGGAATTGATTATGTTAGTTATCTTGTTATTGAAGTAGGTGTCGAAATGTATAGGCATTGATTGTAATGGAATGTCTGGGAGAATGCGAGTTGTAGCACGGCCGAGTAAAGAGTACGATATCTCGAAGAGTTTTTTAGTATTATTCCCAGCAGCCTTAATCGTGTCGATATAATAGTCTTGTTTAGCTCTTATTATCATATGTCTATATATTGTAGATTGCTGTTTAAAAAGAAGCAGGTCGTCATTACTTTTAGATCTTCTCCATATTTTTTCTGCAGCTCTCAGCTTGCGTTTAGTTGTCGAAAGTTGGGGGCTGAACCATTTAGTGTTGTTGCGTTTAGTGATTGTTTTGGTGATCAGGGGTGCATGTTTGTCCATTGTTTTTGTAATGA
>OZ025240.1:51140069-51300069 GCA_964019155.1 Osedax fenrisi | reverse complement strand
CACGCGCACAATAGATCGGTAAACAATGTAGGTATTGTATTGAGATGGATGTGTGCCGCGCAGCTGGGGTAGAATGGGGCGTGTGAGGCACCCCACCCCACCACCCCCGCCGCCCATCGCAACCCCATTAAAGACGCTGACAAAGTCCAGACAATGAAAATAAACAAGACGAGCTCCCCAGCAGCAGCAGGCATCTAAACACATACGGACGAACGCACTTACACGCATATCCACACGCGCTCACACTCATGCGCCTATCCGCGCCTTTACACTCGCTCGACTGTTGTTTTAAGCGGGGTCGCTATTTTAAGGGTATACCCTTTCTATAGCAATTAGTGGTTTGTATACATTGTATACACAGGGTGTACCCTACTTATACGTAGGATATATATACCCTACTTCGTGATAGGGTGGGGTGGTAGAGTACGTTATATTAAGAGTGATGAAACAGTGGTGTTTAAACAATAAGTTGTATACGTATTACCATAGATAGGTGAAAGGTATATTATCTATAGATAATAGAAATAAGATAATACATATCTATAGATAGTAAAAAAGAACACCATATATGGTGTTACTATTACTACCTACTATTATATGTATATCTAGTCGCCATAGCAACATATTTATACGTTAATCTGGATGATATCGTCTGAATGTGCATAGCTGTATCGTTAATACTAATTAGTTGTTCATCGTGAGTTAGGGCGGGTTCACTCGGTGTTCAATTAACATTTAATAATTAAAATTTAACACGATGTAATGGTTTATTAAGAGTTATTATTAACAAGCATGTCAATTGTAATAAAATAATAGCGATAATAATATTTTTTAGAAGAATTTGTATTCGTTTTCTTATTTGTAATGTATGATCTCCTGCAAGAACATGGGCTCCACAATAATATAGCATATTGTCTGTTGTTGTTGTGGTATACCATATATGTAGTAGGTTTAGCATCTGCATATGACCACATGTTTGTATGTAACACAGCTATAGCTGTATATACACTAGTTAATATACGTATTGTGTACATACATATTTGCATTATCGTCGTGTATTGAACTATACGGATATGAATCAGATGTGTTATTGTAAAGATGATCTCACACGCGACAATGAAGTTATTACCAGCGGACAATAGGTCGGTGTGTGTGTGTGTGTGCCGTTAGAATAACGTATTAGTGCAGGTTAACAATGGATGACAACAATGGCGGCACGATGCGCCTCTATACACACGCACAGTGACTACTGTTATTATCTGTCACGTGATCCGCTTACGTAACCAGCGGTGGTCAGCTGATGTCGTCTGATACCTAGTCGGGGTGTTACGTAATGCAGATCGCTATCTCCCGGTAGCAATTAGTAGTAATCAGAAGCAATCGGTAGCCATCTTGGTATGACCGGTGGGATACAGCCAATGAGTATTCAATGTATAGAAACTGACCGCATGTATACATATACAATATAAATTGTATATATATATGCATGTATGTTTGTATGTGTGTGTATGTGTGTGTGTATGTGTGTTGCGTATATATCAAATATACAAGATTATATGTATTTAATTATATTGTTATTAACAAGCATGCAGCAAATATTCATATTCTTGTAATTAAATAAATGTATATGGCCTTTATGGCATGAAATAGGATTACACGTAATCCTTTGTGCTGTCATAGTTAGACATATACATGGACTTATATTTATTACGTATGTGTGTGTGGGGTATATGCATAGAGAGAGATTTCTCTCTATCTCTATGGGTATATGTGTATATCTCCTTATAGATATAAGTTAATACACGCTAACTAAAATATACTTGTACATATGTATATATACTGATATAGTATAATAAGGACATGCGCATGACACTGCAATAACGCATACATCATAGAGATGTGTGTGTATGACATACACTGTGTGTTCGTCTGAATATAGTAAGCATTCGTATCAGTAACACATATGCAACATGTGATATGTATTATATTCAGATTGATCTATTCCGTATATTAATACACACGCGTACACATAAACGTATGTATACACTCTATATATGTGTGTATGTGAGTTAATGCACGGATACAATAGATGCATATTGTTTAGATTAGATGTGATATATATTACTTCTCGTAATTTAATATAAGGAATAGTTTAAATATTTAAATACTATATTTTTATTGTATTTTACGGAACACATTTTAAATAGATAATACATAATATTACACATAATCGTGTAGTGGTGTACTGATGTTGTATTGGTGTAGTTATTAGTGTATATTAGTGATGTAATAGATAGTTTTATATAATAATCTAATATATATATATATATATATATATATATATATATATATATATATGTATGAGTGTATGTATGTATATAGTAGATAAATGTGTATGAGTTTATGCATGTTTATGAGTGTGCGACGCATACTGTTCTTGTGTGTGTGTGTGTGTGTGTATGTGTGGTATAATGTCAGGGAGATTATACTATATAAACGCGAAGGTTGAATATACCTATTATCTAGAGAATACAGATTATATATAGTAACAGCAAAGCCTTGGTAGGGCCACTGGCCACTGGCTTTAGTAACAGTGATGATATTATCACGCATGTATGCAGTACGTGAACAACAACTGTATTGTGTGTGCATACACAATGTATTGTATTCACACATTGTATATACAGCTTTTGCATACTTGGAAAAATAGTTGATGTATATACGACGTATATTTAAATACAAATGTATATACATGTGTGATAATATACACATGTATATATAGTAGTCTATAGTATAGTACCTACTATACTGTATATAATGCATAATACGGTTTACTAGAGTATACCGTATACACACACATATATATATATATATAATATATTATATATATGTGTATATATATATATTGTTATTGTTATTGTTATTTTTATTTAGTGGAGTCCTTTCATCCCATCCAGGAACTTAGATGAAGTTTTCACTTATAACCATATATGGCTCTAATGTCCCTTCGAAGCCGCTCTCATGTTAAGGCATCCATGGTTTTAACGAGAGCCGATCATTTATTTATACACAATTATATAAGATCACTTCTAAATAATATTTTAAGACCCATTTTATAAAATTAATTAATGGTCCGGACGAGGGTCGAACCCATGTCCTACTGCTTGTGTGTCTGGCGCCTTAGCCACTGAGCCACACAGGCAGTTAATATATATATATATATACATGTATTTGATTATACATAAATGTATATATCTACAACTACTATAGTAGGTGTAGAATGACCTAGTAGTAATAGGAACATGTGTACTGAACCGGTGTGTACAGTGTACACTGTACAGTGTGAACATAGGTGCACTGTGCACTGCATGAGTATGTCCACTGATATACTATCACTTTGTTAACTAGCTTTCCATTAAATATAATTCATAATGATTTAGATAATATTTTGATATTGATTATGTAATATTCACTATATCCTAATATGATGTGTGTGCTCGAGTATATGTACCCTTTAAGGGGTAATATTCTAGAAAAAGAATGCGATTGTTGAATGCAGATCGTGTATGATTTGAATAGTATAGACAATTGTCTACATTAATGTACACAATGTACACAATGTACACAATGTAATGGTAAATCGCTGTAATAAATAACGCTTACATTTCTAAATATTAATGTTACAATTTCGGAATATATTTGTAATTAAATACAATCGTTCGAGTCGCACATATAAAATAACTCTAATTATATAATTGTATTTATATAAACATAGTTATATAATCTATTACGTAAATGATCTACTTGCAGTATTACCATTGACATTGTTAGTATGCATTACACACAGATAACTGGAGACTAACTAGGCACACAGAATGTGGACGCACTTGGTGTTTATTTATTATATTTTATTTGTTATTAACTTATGAGTAATTTATATTATAAACATATATGCATATATATGCATATGAAATACTTAATTAAATATTGGTATTACCGTATAATATTGATATATTAAATATTTAAATAAAGATGTGATATGTTAAATATATGTTATTTGTAAAGGGGAGGGAAGGGAGTAGTGGCCGATAATTAATATGACTCAGAAGATTTCTAATATATCGATAAATACTGAATTTTCGGCTATTCTTTTTTTGAATTAACTATAAATCATATAGTTCTAGAATACTGTGATTTCACTTTTATATATAAAGTGTTTAACCTAATAATATAAACGTTTGATTAGGCATTAAAAAAAGCACTAAAATAAGGCAAGGCTCTAGTAGTGGCCGCTATTACCAGAAAATGTGATAGGTGTCTCGTAATGTATTCGATTTATTTATTTTTTAATTATGTAATATTAAATAATAATATGTATTATGCATATATGCATATTACATACGTATACGCACCTTATTTGATTCAATGATTTAATTATATATATACATACTCTTACACATAAATAATCATAAATATATATAATCGTGTTTTTTGTCAACATTTGACAAAAAAATTATTATATAATAAATTAGAGATTATAATTAATTAATTAATTAATTATTTAAAAAAAAAATGTACTATATATTATAGATATTTTGATTATCTAAATATTGTATATATAACTTATTATCCTATCAATCACCATTTAATCGTTAATTAAAACGGCCAATACTCCCTCCTCGGCCACTACCCCCTTCCCTCCCCTACTAGTTTATCAAAAAATTGATTTTTTGATAAAATTCTCAATTTAAGTTATTTTTTGAAGTATATGCTATTTTTATACTAATACTTATTATTTTATATTCATATAACGATGATAGACATATATAATATACATTTTTTTTTATTCCTTTGATAATTTTGTTATTCGATTTAAACAAAAATTTAAAGATTAAATTAAAATTTCATTAGATCGTTTAATTATTAAAAAAAAAAGTTTTAATATTTGTTAAGGATGTTTTTATATACTACATATGCTAAAAGGCAATGTTTACTTGTACACATTTTTTCCTTCACAATATATCTGTAATTTAAATTTTTTCGTAAATTTTCAATGTAAATTCCTATCTTTTGTAAATATTGTTTTGCTTTCTGAATTTTATATCTGGAATGAATAAGATAAGTTATTCCGAGATAACTGGCACTTTTCTATAAAGGGAACTAAAAAAGTTACCAAAATAGTCTCTCCTAGTGTACAGTGTACAACGTATACTTTTCGGTGTATACACTATACCCACAGATTTTGCGAAGACAAATCGTTATTACGTCCCTATAGGTGTCATGGTAGGTTAACCCGTTGCTTGTGTTCCAGTAAGTATTAACCACTTATAGGGGTTGCAATAATACATTTCAGATATCGTATATAAAAATGATTATGTAATATCGGAGAGGATATGGGCAAGGACATAACTTGATATCGGGTAGGAATAATCTCCCCGGCAATATGTTAATATGTATCATTAATGACGTTTCATTATTTACGCTAATTAAATAATTACGTGTATTTTTAAATATGCCAGTACGCTACTTAGTTTTTGTGGTTATATGGTACTAATACTAATATATAATATATAGTATACGGGGATATAATATAATATAGTTGGGTACGTGGTCATGTTTATGTGGTGGGTTTGTATATAATAGTAGGCTTTATATGTATAGTATAGTATACACATATATAGTATATAATACATACCATATATGGTAAATTTATACAAACATATATATATTATATATATATATATATGAATGTAAGTTTGTAATTAAACCATAGCTTCTCTATATATAAATGTGTATGTATGTTTATGTGAATTTGTGTATGTGTGTGAATATATATGTATATATGTATATATGTGTATATACACTGTATGTGTTTGTGTGTGACACATATGTCACACATATGTGTGTGTGTATATATATATATATATATATATATATATATATATATATATACACGTATTACATTCGTCGTATGTGTTTATTAGTCGTATTATATCTATAAGCACACTATATTCGCAATGAAACTCGTTTTGGTTGTGTGTAAATCACGTGTATATATATATATATATATATATATATATATATATATATACATATATGCGTGTGTGTGTGTATTTCATTTATATGTGTACATGTTTATATCCTATAGAATATATATTTAGGTTTTATGTATTGTTTGGATTTTAGTATGTACTATTTGACTTTATATATAGCAGTATATTATTAATACTTCTTACATAAAAGCTATTTATTTAGATGGCGACAATTTTACCTGTTTCATAAATAAATATATATATATATATATATATATATATAATACGATCTCGGATGACATGCTTAATTCGAGGCACGTCATTAGACATAGGTACACGAGCAGGTTATTGCGTCATGACCCCTCCGCGCGCACCTCCATGGCAAGTGTTAATTAGTGGTAATAAACATGTATACCGGAGCGGTGCGGCGCTATTACAACGCGCACACGTGTGCGGGTGCGATAGAGAGGTGCGGCTTGGGTGTTACATAAGTACTGGTGTTACCACACTCGTTACGTAATAACTATCGACATGTCGCACACACACACCGATATGTAGGGCGTGAAGTTAATCTAGGCAATGTTTACGTTTAAAGTTTCGAACACTTTCTATTCGTATGTATAATATTGTGTTTATTATTCGCGTTGTTGTTATTATGGTACTACTATTATTATATTTAAAATAATTCATTATTATTTTGTTTACTTTACTTTCTAGTAATTATTATTATTTATTATATATTTGTTGTTTTGTTGTTTGTAATAAAATAAACGTGAATACAAATATGGCGATACTAGAAGTATATACACAAATATAAGATTGTTATCTAATTATTGTTATCGACTATAAAAGTATCTAATTCACTCCCTGCTCTTGCGTAATACACGATGTATACACATTAAATCATGTTTACTTATATTTTAGATTTTCTTTGAATTGCACTACCTTCGTAGACATTATAAGTGGACTATAATGTTCTAGTGTCTATAATTCTCATATATTTTATATAGTTGTTATATTATATCTTTCTACTTTTTATAATAATTTACGTATCTATCTATTGGTGACAAATAAGTCTATATGTATGTGTGTATATATATATATATTAGGAACATTAGAACCATTTGGTTATAAGTGAAAAATTCAGCTAAGTTCCTTGGTGGGATTAAAGGACTCCACCAAAATACAAATAACCAATATATATATATATATATATTACGAATAGTTCATACTAATGTATATATTGTATGTGGTATTTTACAGAATACATATATCACATATATATATATATATATATATATATATATATATATATATATATATATATATATATATATACGAACATATACCACATATATATACGCATATAATGATAATGAGAATAGGACATTGCGATCGATAGTATTCAGTAGTCACGTGGTTTTATTAATTAGAGGATATAATCGGTGGTCCGAATTAGCTGAGACCACTGTCCGGTGATGCAGGTAGCGAATACGCGTGTGTCTGATATCGATTGACCGGTGCGGTGTGGCGGACGCGTGCTCTATGCATGCGCTAACCTTGTTCGCGCAGGTCCGGCGAGGGGGAGGCGGCTATATCCGATACGAGATGCTTTCGTCGATGTTAGGGGATATACGCTAGTGGGAGCTCGGTGGTCAAGCGAAGTGTGTTCGACGAGTGGTCAAGGTAATACACGGCGGTTATAATCGGTACGTTTCTAGTGACGAGTGACGACCGTTCTAGTAGCTCGGATTAGCGAGCGAACGGGGGGGGCGTGGTTTCCGAAGATGGGGGCGTCTCTAGGAAGATGGGGGCGTTACTATCGGGCGCGCGCGGCGCGGTGCGTGATGGCAGTATTACCCATTATAGAATACCCACGTATAGAGTGGATGAAAAGGGGGTTACCGCCTAGGCTACGGCCGATGGACGTAGTGGTCATTGAGAAATCGGTGCCGTCTCTCTCTCTCTCTCTCTCTCTGTGTATGTCATAATAATCGGAATATCTCCATCCATCGGTTCCATTCACGAGTCGAGGGGCACCTGACTTTATCACGCTGTAGTCGTGAACGTCGCGTAGATATGATTTATATTACGTGTATTGTTTGTGTGGCGTCCGACGGACACTGTCCGTCCGTGTGGGCAGCGTAATTAAGTTGAACATGTGTACACGTTTCACACCTTTGATATCGCCGTTGTGTGGCCATCATGATATGGGTGTGTAGGATCAAAGACGCTTGTGTACACATATACCTATATTAATTAATATATATGTGTATGTGTATAAGTATAGATAGCATTGACTAGAATCTATTGAGTGTAGGTGTATGTACCGCAACGAAGCATTACAATCACGAGTGTACGGTGCAATCATAATAATATGAATGCATCGAACTATTTCCAATATATAATAACACGAAACATGTGATAAATATATAATTATATTGTAATATTATAATACCTACATGTCATAAATCTGCACATTATAATATATATATATATATATATATATATATATATATATATATATATTTCTGTCGATAATTAATAACGTGATATTGTATCTCTGTAGTTTCTCATTAATGTATTAATGAATAGTTATATTAATATGTTACCGTTGATACCACCTGGTCATGTATTGATACTGTTACATGTTCTATAGGGAATATTGCATATATATCAAATACACGACGTGCATTGCACGTGAGTCATAGATTTGTATTTTACGTACTTTACCTGTAAACTATGACAAGAGTGCATCCTATTATAAATATACAGTTATAACAGTATATTCAGTTATGACATGTCATTGCAGTATATATATAGTCACATTAGCACTGAGTTTGCATATATTCAACTTATAAGTTAGAATGACTCACGATGATATCGATATCATCTAACTCGTATCATTATTAATTAATAATATTATAGTATACTATAATTAATGAATTATGCAATTATGAATCATAACACACTATTAATACTTTATACTATACTATTTAATATTATCATAATTGATAATAGATATCTAATATATTGTGTCTGGTGGCATATTGCGTATTTTCAAGTAGATATTATCATGCATGATAATATCTTATGGGATGTAGGCATCTCAATTGTAATTCATATTAAAATATTATGTATTAGTATTATATATATATGTGATTTATGTGTTAATAGTTTTGTTAAATAATTAATAATAAACCTATATTAATACTATATTATACTGGATATTTTGTAAAGTTATTACAGTTCGTTTTATTGATATGATTCCGTGTAAAATCTCTTAGTTATTCAAGTTAAACATAATAGATAATAGTACTTAATTAACTTATTATAAGTATAGTTATATAATAATAAAGATGATTATAGAAATTTACCCAGAAGTCATTTAGAAAGTAATTTACTTTATATTTTAAATATTCTAAAGTAGGTTTTGAAGTAGCCACTAAATAGTTATAAATACACATTAAATAGAATACTTTTTCGTATTAATATTAAGAATGTACGGTATACGTTACATTATTACATTTCACGACATAATGTTATTACTTTCTTGTAAAGTATATTCAATTCGTATAGGATACTACACACATATATATATATATATATATATATATATATATATATATATATATATATATATATATAGTATGTCACTGGTGACAAACATTTCTAATTTATTCTATACAGAAATGATATTTCATTTTATAGATTATAATAGTAAAGTAATTCAACAACAAAAACGTTCCGGTGATGGTGGGCAGTTCTGGTGATGGTGATGCGGACGACAGCATAGAAAAGATATTGATCTTTATCTGAAGCCCTTTAGAGGAAATAACAATATAATTTATTTAAATACTTCATACGAAAAAAATGTACAACTTTCTTCTAATAATATTATTATTATTATTATTATTATTATTAATATTATTTAACATATGTTATAGATACTGAATATCATTCCGTATATTACCTTCGATATCATGGACTACGTAAGTATACTTACAGTTACACTTACTTATAGTATATATATATATATATATATATATATATATATATATACTGAAGTATACTTCATTTTATATCTTTACATTTTGTTAATCTATAGTAATATAGTAAATTAAAGAAGTGAGTCGCTCATTTATGTAAATCGATAAGGGAGAGTTAAGGTGATAATTGGGTATAATAGTATACCTAGTTATCATTTTAAATCTCACTTGTCGATAATGTATACATGTATACATGTATATACAAATATAGTTGTTTACCGATCAATGTGATCAATGTTATAATATACAGTTTATTAAAGTTTATTAAAGGGAAGCCACTGGCAAATGTGATTATTATTTTATTATACACCAACATACACACACAAACACATACACACACAAACACACACACACATACGTAAACGTGTGTATACACATACATATATTCAAATGTCGTCAACAATAACAAATGCAACAATATGTCAACTATATCAATTAAAAAAAAAATAACATTCTGAACCGAACATCTCTCAACACAATAACATCCGCTTATATAATATCTAAACTTGATTACTGTAACGCCCCACTACTTACTGATATACCTAAACTACAGAAAAAATACAACAACATTATAAACCAAACTTGCAGACTTATTGTTAAGCTTCCAAAACGAACAAATGTCACATCCTACTGAAAAACTGGCTTACCTTTAAACACAGGTACAAAACACTAAATATCATCCATACTGTATACATACTAAACTTCCTATATACATCAATGGATACATTGATTTTAGAGATATCCTATAGGAATAACTTGAGGTCATCAAATAATATACTTTTAAAATACAACCAATCGAATAACTATTCATCTCACTGCAGTGAGATGAGGTACAATTACCAGGACTATAAATGACGAAAAACATTTAAACAAATTTAAAAATAAACTATATAGATATTTACTTGAACTGGACTAACTACTGTTATGAACTGCACTGTAAGGTTACTGTGGATACCCAGTGTGGGTAAGATAAATTACCTAAAAAATGTACCTTACAATTAATGGTAATTACATTAACCATTGTTGCATCCTCATATATGATAATAATTTAATTTTAAAATTAATTCTGAACTAGTTTCTCGAATTATTACTGGTGAACTATGACGGTCATGGTATAACCTATATAATCTATATAACCTATATAACTATAGTCATTCGTAAAATAATATCTGGGTATATTATTTAGTGTGGAACGCGATCAGTATATGTACCCCGACATCACCCATTGCATGTATATACACATCGAATTCACAATCTGAATAGGGTAGCCAGTCTTATTACCAATGTGTTACCCAGACTATAGTTACCTATAGGTATATGTAAATATATATATACCCATACTGGGAATACATATGTAAATATATACGCAAACATATTACGTGTGCAAATTTCCTTAATTATTATAATTTTATTTTATTTTATTTTTATTATGGACGTCGCCATAACTTTATATCTCACTTCCGAACAATTTATTTAAAATTTGATTTGTTTGACTATATATATACATTATACTACTTCTTACTTACTTTATTTTCGTCGAAATCTCGTTCGAAACGATTTTGCAATTTCCTTCCAAACATCTCTCATCATCATCACATTCATAATGTCATCAATTTCCTCCAAGTCAGTATCGTCCTGTAAATTGTCTACAAAGGTCACTGGACGCCGTCCTTGTTTTCGCTTTCCTTTTGGTTACCAGAATATGAGGTTATGGGCAGCCTCTTCATTATGGCGGATACCTTGTCCAGCAATACTTAGACGACGGGTAGCTATTATGTTAGTAAGTGCACTAACATGTTGGCATGTCATTATATAATTTCTTATTGTACCATTGTACATTTATCTTTCTAAGAAACAGTAAAAACCATTCGAAGAAGTTTTGTAGCATACATTAATTCTTTTTTCCAGCGATTTATTGATAGTCCAGGTATCGTTTCCATATAATAAAATGGTTTCTATAGTAACCGTGAAAATTCTTATCTTCGATGTTTTGGCTATATCCAAAAATCAAATTTATAGATTTTATTTCCATAGCTCTTTCATTATGTGGCACGCTTTCCAGACAAGTGATTTACTGAATTCAAAATCCTTAAATGAACAGTTCATCCATGATCCAAGATATTTGAAGTTATCAACTACTGTAATTTGTGCATTTAACGTAGTGCAGATATTGACTGGATTTTATTTGCGAGAAAGCCATGATCTTAGTCTTTTTAGAGTTTAGCTGAAGTCCAATTCCTATTGCATTCATTTCTACTCTGGAAAGTAATTATTTTGCTTGCTCAATTTCTTCTGGAATAATAACTATATCATCGGTATAGCTTAAGTCACAGATATCTACTGTAGGGTTCCTGAGGATTTGTTTACTGATTATTTGGAAATCTAGTTCCACTTCATTATCCTTTATAGCCATTCTCATATCATATAAGGGCAAGCATACTATAGTCAATAAATACTTCTACTACAACATATATATCACATACACACGTACACTCATATATCTGTATAGTTATACACTTTATAAAGTTTATAAATATATATATATATATATATATATATATATATATATATATATATATATATATATATATATATATATATATATATATACATCAATAGGTATATGTAAAAGTAATATTGATTTATTTGTTAGAACGTGTAATTATGGCGTCACATTGTAAACACAAGTTATATAGATTGTAGCTATACGTCTCTATTAACTTAATTATGTAACGTATAATTAGGTAGTGTAGATATTTATTTATATATATATATATATATATATATATATGCAATGCGTATGCAATACGTCATACTAACACCATTAATTTAATAGTGAAATTAAATTCTCAATTTCTATTCACCTCAGATGATTATAACTCAAGTCACGTGATTTACATATTTCTAAATTAATCGCTAAAATACATACGATAATATAACTACACAATATACGCGTATCGTATGTTATGAGCTAGAGAGACTCTCTCTAGAGAGACTTTCTCTCTAGCTATGTGGTTATTAGTCATAACTTATGGCACGTGGTGTGTTAATAGTATACTATTGTGAATATAGGGTGTAGAGGAGAATATATTTCAAACTTAACCTTCACGAGTATATCACTACTTATATTATCTGTTTTCATACAACTATAGTTGTATAGTCATGTACTATAGTATATTATTAAGTGAACTAAGAGATATATCGCTATAGTGAGTTAAACTATTAAAGGGGGTATCCCACTACAAGATTTTCCGATAACTTGACGAAAGTATTTTAACTTTAAAACCATTTTCTATCAAGTTGTAATGGGATACCCCCTATAAAGTTACTATATGTCAGGCAAGTTGCCTGAAAGTAAGGGGGTTTCCCACTACAATTGTAGTTAACTTGATAGAAAATCGTTTTAAAGTTAAAATATGTCCGGCAAATTGCCGGAAATACTTGTAGTGGTATACCCCCTTAAGGTAGATATGTATTCCATAACCCGGTGTGCTATAGCACTATAGGATGTACCTATAGGACCTAGCACCTATAGGATGTATCGAGATATGCATCGTCGTAGATTAGTTAACACATAGGTTACCAAAGTTAACGCCCTACCACTTGTATCACTCATACACCACTATGGGTACGTATAGATCTACCTATGTACGGTTACCTACGTTACACTACGCTGCCTGTCTAAACGTCGGTGATCATCACTTTCGGAAGCTGCCGTTTTTTACAGCTGTAGTTCTAGAACTACGTGCATAACGTAGCTATAGTGTTGATGTTTAATTAAACATGGTGACTAATTGATGACTAATTATAATGAGTCACCAATACTATACGGGTATTAGTAGGAAGATATTTTATATCGTGAAAATTAATATTATTATATTAGTAGTTATGGGTATGCAGTAATAAGTGCTATGTAAAAAAGTGATTTGCAATGTTCATAGTTTTATAACTTAGGACTGTATTATAATAAATGTGAAATTAGTTTAGATGTTAGATTAAATGCAGAATTAGACGTTAGTCAATATCAATAATAGGATTATGTATTATTATGATTGTATATCGGACTATTACAATTCTGTATATATATATATATATATATATATATATATATATATATATATATATATATATATATATATATATATATATATATATATATATATTCAATATATATAAGAGATTTCAATAAATAAATATTATTATTATATACATATCAAGTTTACACTATATAGTGTGTATACCTATAGGTGTATACACTATAGTATATATCGGTTTACCTAGTGTGTATATATATATATATATATATATATTAAATTCCCCACCCCCTATATCATTATCACCCTCCCTTAATACCTACTCACATATTAACCATTATTGATTTATGACTTATTAAGATACAAATTGTATCTACATTTAGATACAAATTTATAATTTTGTAGAAATGTTTTTATTTATAAAGTCATGGATAATTATGCTCTCTACGATCTCATATATCTATATTGTATTTAGTTAGTTAATATATATGTGGTACATTAAAGTATTTAGTAAATCTATTTCATAATATTATTTAATTTCAACACATTTTAAAATATTGAAACTAATTTATGTTTTCACATATATAATAATAATAGTCGATTTTTCATAAATTATGACTCATTGTGGTATATATCATGTGACTATTACTCATACATTATAATATGACTAATCAATTATAATACAATAGTAATACCGTTCTCAAATGCTCAAATATTCAACTATCATCCTAATACTAAAAAATAATCACTTGATTATAATCTAATAAAATAACCCTACCTCCCCATTTATCAGTAACATTCGTAACGCATTAATGCGTTGGTTAACAATTGTTTCTCCTATTAGTATACGTTTATATTCTATATAAATAGTAGAACATGATTTAGATAAAATAATAAAAATACAATAATATTATTAAAAAACTCCTCGTAATCTAATCATCATTATAATAAAATATATAAATATATATATAATAATAATAATAATAATATTAATATATAGTTTATTAGGTAAACAAAAAATAAATATATAAACAAAAATAATGAAGACAAAATAGATAAAAATTGAAACCCAAAACGACATGGTACAAAAATTAACAATAGGTTTATAATTAATAAAAAAACGCCTTGGTTTATGCATGCCGAACATAAGATATATGAATATTATATGAAATATGAGCATATTATATGAATTAAAATGAAAACAACATAAAAGAAAACCAGAACTCTCATCTCCACCATAAAGATAATACCGATTAAGATCGGAGGTCTCGGGTTAGAGGTTGGATAACCCATATGAGGTGGATCAGGCCCCAAGGGTTGGACATTCCCTTAATGTAGTGGTGTTGACATATCCTGACATCAAAACCAGCATAATCAATACAGTGAATTAGAGAATTCTGTTCATCTAATTATACTACGAATCATTAAGGCTTTAAAAGAAGAAATAGTTTCACATTGTAATATCAGATCGGGTAGTTTGTTCCAATCTGAAGATATTCTATTACCAAAGTAGTTGAATAGTGGTTTGGTCCTTGATTTCATTCTCCTTATCTTTATTGACGGGCCCCTGCTAGATGATACGTATGTACTCATAATGTCCGACACCGGCACATCAACTAATCCTTTGATGAGTTTATAAGCCAGAGTAAGATCGGTAATAGTTCTGCGTTGGGAGAGTGAATGTAAATTTAAGAATTTTAATCGATCAGAATAATTTAAATATGATAAATTACAACGATAAAATAATTTTTTAGTAAAATTTCTTTGCACTTTTTCAAGTAAGTCATTATACCCAATATAGTTAGAATGAGGATTCCATACAGAAGAACCATACTCTAGAATTGGTCGTATATATGTTAAGTATGCACATACTAAAGGAGAGTACTGGTTAGTTATGAAAGATCTAAATATCATATTCGATATTCTATATGCTTTAGAACATATCTCAGATTTATGAGTATAAAATTTTAGATATATAATAAAAAAAAAATTATATAATAAAATTTTACACATATAATAAAATTATAATAAAAATATATTAAAAAGTTATAATAAAACAAATAGGAACAAACTATACAACTGAATTATAATAAACATTAAAAACTTAGATTAAAAATAAAAATAAAAATAAAAGTAAAAATTAGAATAATAATAATAATAATAATATAACAAATTAGTCAATTAAAATTTTCAATAAGTCATTTTAAAAGTAAATTATTTTATAAGTCGGATAAAAGTTAAATAAAATGATGTCATGAGTCAGCTAATAGTTAAAGTCATAGTTTTATAAAGTTATTTAAAAATTAATAATATTAATATTTTCATAAGTCAAATTAAAAGTTAAAAATATAAATTAAAAGGACAATTAAAAATGTAATGATAACTATTCAATACATATTTTTTTAAAGTTCTTTTAAATAAATTGAAATTTAAAATTTTTCTTATGGAATAATCTAAATTATTCCATAGTCTAGGACCTGTGATAGATAAGCAGAAAGATTTTCTATCTGTTCTAACTTTTAATCTATGAAATAAATAGGTATTATGCAATTTAATTGAATATAATTTTTGCAAATTAATAGGTAATAAATTATTCCTGGACCTAAACATAAACTTTATGGTATTCATTTTTACGATATCATGAAATTGTAATGACTTATGAATAATATAAAAAGTTGAATAATTAGAATCATTATTTATAATTTTCAAAGCTCTTTTTTGTAATATACATATTTTATTTAAATTTGAAAAAAATGTATTACCCCAAATATGACAACAGTATGTAAGGTAATATATATATATATATATATATATATATATATATATATATATATATATATATATATATATATATATATGTTTACCTATATATATGTATATTAATATTTAAAGAATGAGTATTTTCTTATAATTCCCTTTAGAATATTAAAAGAATTAAATCAATACATTAGATATACGAATTAGGTTGCTATAAGATCATTTTGTCCAGGCTGTCTAGTGAATAACGTAGACCCTACGTTGTAAGGGGAGTGGATAGTGTCCACTCCCCCTATAACATATAGGTTAACATACAATTGTTAACAATTGTTAACATATGTTAACATACAATTGTATGTCGTACATAGTACGCACTATTTTCCAACTCCTCTCAAACTGGTCTCCTTTAACAACATATTCCCTAATACATGTCATATCACTCACTCATAAATCCTACCCTTATGGTGTATATAACCCTGTATATAACCCTACATACCCTATAGGGCCTACTTATTTCAATTCATTATATAGTAAACCAAATGGCTTTGGTACTTTGGTACCTAGGTAGGTACCTACCCTACGATATTAACACTAAAATATGTTAGTGTTAATTGAGTGACATCCCAGCTAACAGTAAGAGCCGCATAAGAGCAGCATAATATAATAACATAATATCCGCAAATGTTTACATAGTGCCGTTATGCTGCTCTTATACATTTTGTTTTTGTGTATATTATGCTGCTATTATGCTGCTATTATTATCAGATATGATATTATGCTGCTGTTATGCTGCTCTTACTGTTAGCTGGGATATGTCCACTAACCTATATATAGGTATATATATATATATATATATATATATATTCCACCAAATTATAAGGTTAGTGGAATTTTAGTGTGGTAAATTAGTATGGATATAACATAATAACCTATATATTTGAACATATAGAACCTACATATATATATGTTATAATATCACAATTCTCCTAAATTTCCCACACTATTACCAAAGCCTATTACCAAAGGGCTTTGCTATTACCTATCCATCACATATCACAAATATACTTTCAGTTATATGTAGTAATACCTACTCAGTATAATACAGCCCAGCAAACAGTAATAGCAGCATAATACTAGCATAACAGCATATGTAATATCCGCAAATGTTTACATTGTGCTATTATAATAGCAGCATATATGCTGCTATTAAATGTCTATTATGCTGCTATTAATTGGTCATTCTATTATGCTGCTGTTATGCTGCTATTTAAAGTCTATTATGCTAATATTATGCTGCTATTAATGTTAAAAGTATATTATGCTGCTATTACTTAATTTTTGCTGAGAGTTCCATCGATATATATATATATATATATATATATATATATATATATATGGAATTATCTCACTATCCATTAGATATATATCTTCGTATCCATCCACTATAACGAACTTCATGTCGTATATAACTAAATATACATATAAACGATAAATTATAACATTTTATAAAAATATATTTTTACTATATAGTAATTATGCACAGGGAATTAAAATAAGTGAATAGTATTACTATTATATTATGATGTATATGTATACCCCAATTAGTTGATTACATATCCTAACTATTATATTAATATCCAATTAGGATTAATATAATAGTAATAATATTCACTTATTTTAATTCCTTGTGCATAATTACTATAGTAAAAATATATTTTTATAAATTGTTATATTTTATCGTTTTATTTTATTTATTGTACTCGTTCCATATTACATATATCATATGTTTACGTGTACAATGTACATTTTACAGTGTACACTGTACAAATCGTAGGCTACGTGAGGAGGACATATATGTACATATAAAGTATAACTATAATAAATGTCAATAGACCAAATTATAATTTTCATTATTATATATTCCTATCCTTCCTATATGTATATGACTCCTTTTGAATGGGAATGAATATTATATTGATCGCGATGGTAATCATAACAAATATATTTATATTTTTATGATTATTATTTTTTAATATTTTTGATATATAATCAGTTTATATTATACTTTATTACAAATATTTATAAATAAATTTAAAGGATAATTATTAATATAGTTATTCTATATATAAGAATATTTAGAAATGATATTATGTTAAACAAGTATACAATTAATTTGAACTTTAAAATTAAAATTATTTTGAATTTATAAAATTTAAATATCATATTTTATAATATAATATGATATCAGTAGCCAGGATCAGTAGGTTTTAAATATGTATTACATTTATAATTTACCAATTAATTTATTTTATCATTTAAAGAAATACAAATTATATGTATTAATTATTCATTTTTAAATTATTGTAATAATTAAAATTATAATATTTGCATTTATTTTATTTTCAAAAAATAATCATTAATTGATTGATAAAATGCCTGAAATAGTTAAACCCAATTATGGTGTTCGTTATATAACACATGATCTTATAAAGAAGATAACAAAAGAGAATGATTTATTAAATATCACAAAATTAGAACTTATTCTAGCCAAAAAAGATGGGAAAAAAATAAAGGTGAGGAATGTATATTTAATCTGTTTTTAAATATACCATACTTTAATTAATTATATATAATAGTTAGTAAATAACATATAAATATCTATTTTATATATATATATATATATAATTTTCTATTTACATTAATCCCTGTTAAAACGACTATTATAATGTATAATAATATATTCGCTAATTTAGTGATATACATTTGTTTCAAAATTGTATTGTGGATAGCTTGTATCATGACCTCCTATAACCTCGATGTTATAGGAGGTCTTGCTTGTGTATGTCTATTAATTGTGTCATGCACATTTGTAAAATATACATACACTAATAATCCCAAAAACACTATTAACGGTTGATTTTTTAATAACTACACTAGCAATAATTCATTTATATCTAAATAAATTAATTTTTACAGAATATTAATAAATTATATTTTTTAATAATATAATTTTTTATAAATTAATTATAAACACTAATTCATTTATCATGATAACAGAAATATCTCTACTAATAAAAAATAAAAATTTGAAACTTTTTATTTAAAGCGATGAATATAGGCAAGAGTATTTGGTATTTCCATAATAGTATTTCCATTCATGGTGCCAATAATAGCATAAGAAGCAATTTTTTTTACTCACAAATATGCAAGTTTTAAAGTTGAATGATGTATATATTTATTATATATAATTGTATATATATTACTTTTAATATCTAACACTTATATAAATGTATTCTAGTAGTAATCCAGCGAATATTGTTATAAAAAAACTTAAAAATTGATAAGAATAGAATATTTTATATCAAACTATAGAACTGATTTAATGTATACAAAATTATAACGAATGCCATTAATTAGATTAGTAATATTATTTATATAATATATTTTAAGCAAACTATCTCCTTGTATCTTTAAAGCCTTAGGTTTCATATAAGATGAATTAGTTTGATCATTAATAACATATAATTCACAGTAGAAATGACAAAATTATTATATATAGTGTTCATTTAAATTCTATAATGAAGAATACATTGATGTATTTTTAATTTTATTTCACAATTTTATAAATGTATTTCATGGACTATTCATCTCATTTATTGATGGTGTCACTTACCTTTACTTATTGGATTACCCATTGGATTATTCAACCAATAATAATAATATTAATACAAACAAATCTATACTAACAATTATTATTAATAATAAAGTGTAATATTTTGAAATGCATTAATATATAAGTATTTATTGCCGGTATTAATTTTTACTTAGATATTTATAAAAATAATGTGTAAATATTTGTACAATAGTTTATTAATACAATTACCTTATTAATGTGTAAAGAGCTAACACTCTTTTAATTTGATATAGTTAGAAGTCTTGAATATTGTCTGTTGATTATTTATTTAGATGAGTATAATCTCTTTAATTTAATACATTAAATAATTGTCGTTATATAATGTATATAAAAAAAGTTAAATATATACATATTTTAATATTACAAAATTTATCAATAGCATTATTTAAGTAATAATAATAATTGAACTATATACGTCATTATAGAATATATATTTTATTTATCAATGATATACGATTAATAATAATGGATACTTAAAATAACGTGACCGTGATAGTTATACCACTATTACATCCCGCTAGTTCATCGAGAACCTGGAAGCGCTCGAGAACCTGACGGAGTTAAGCCTCGCTACGAATATCGTCGAGCGTATCGAACATCTCGACCGGCTGATGTTGTTGACGCACCTCAACTTGTCATCCAATCGGATCTCTTGCATCGAAAACATTCAATCTCTCAAGAATCTCAAGGTACTGCGCCTGTCCGATAATAGGATCACGTCGATTCCGGTCTGGCTGCCCACTAAATGTAAACAGCTGCGTGTGTTCGACGTCTCTAAAAATCTCATCCAATCGGTTAGTTGTTATACACATTCGTATATTAGATATCATTCATGTAAAATGTTGTTTAGTATAATCATGAATTGATATAATTGTTAAATAATATTTGAATTGTGTAGTGTAATTCATGTAAATAGATAATATATAGAGACTTAAAAATAAATATTTTATATTTGAAATAAAAGCTATTACAAAAAATTAATTATAAACAATGATTGTAATTTACTTTGCTGCCATTTAAGTTGCACCTCTCCATTTTAGTTTAATACATGGAAATCTACACCACACATAATAGAAACTAAATCGATCATAACAATACTGTTAATTAATATTCATTATATTTAAAGTATGCAAATGTAGTATCTAGAATTCATATACAGTCCATGCCCCCCTTTTATCTCAGAATAGTATATTAGTCTAAGATATCTGGAATATAAGATATCGAGTTCACTGTGTTATATATCTATGTGTAATGCTTATTATATATATATATATAGGAAGAATACAAAGATTTAAACATTTTTCGGTTTTCGGACTGAGAACTTTGCTTATAAAGCAATCGGCCGTCCATATATATTTAATGTTAAAGATTAAATAGTATATTAATATAATGGAAGGTAATGCATTGTGGTATAATGTAGCAAGGATTCTGGTGTACAGCCTCTCGCGTGTGCGGACCCGGTGGAGCACTGAACGTACACTAATACCAGAATTGCCATATTAGGAGTTTGTGTTTGAATGCGAGCGCTTTCAGGCATGCAATAACATACGCCTCACATTCCAGAGATATTGATTTTAATTGGGCTTACATTAATTATGTGTGTATTAATGAGAAATGTGACAACAACAATTTATGGAAAACTAGCATTGTGGATATATATTGGTATATATATACGTGTGTATATATATATATATATATATATATATATATATATATATATATATATATATATATATATATATATAATATATATATATATATATATATATATATATATATATAATATATATGCACTGAATATTATGCAGATATATAAGTACCTATGAATATGTAATTCTTTTTGGTATCATGTTATATGATATTAATATATATATATATATGTATGTATGTATATGTGTATTCGTGTATACAAATAACAGAATGGATATATATATATATACATGGTAAACATATAGATATGGGTAATATACTCTATTAACGTAATCTTACGTAACAACGTTAACGTAACGAGATCACGCGACCATATCGATCCGTAACCCTAACACACCAAACACACCCATCACCTCGCAGCTATCCGATATCATCCCCTTGAAACGACTGCTCGACCTTCAAAACCTTCGCATCGACGACAACCCGGTGTCTCGACAACTGCATCACACGCGTCACCTGACTATCTATCACCTGACCACGTTGTCCTGCCTCGACGGTGTGCCGGTCACGCTCGACGAAAGAACTCTCGCCTCCGATAGATTCTCTCAAGGTAGTTACTCTGATGCATCGTGTGACCTTCGCGCTTCACCTTATCCCGATTATCTCGATTCATATCAATTAATAATAATATTTATTTATTAAATTACGTATACATATAGCGGATACAAATGTACCCCTATAATAAGTCGTAGACTTGTACACGTTATATATAAATGAAAGGCGCCCATGACAAAACAAAATATGTATAATTTATACTTTATACTTTATAAAGTATACATTATAATTTATATAAATTTGTTGATATAAATTATCGTAGAAGATTCTTATGCATACATTTTGTTTTATTAATGGACGCTGTGAATATTACCTTATGTGTATCAATCATATACTAATATGTTGCCTTTAATGTTTAGATGAATTACTGAAGTTATCGAATGAAGTAAGCGATAAAGCTGTTACGATAAAAAAACTGGAAAAAGAATTATCGAGTAGCGAGAACGCGAATGCGTCTTCGAAGAAAAATCTATTATCGGTGAAGAAAGATCTAAAAGTAAACACCGCGTTGAGTGATAAACTTCAAAAAGATTTGGAGTCGAACACAAACCTGGTAACGATCATTAATATGCAATGTATATATCAATATGCAATGTATATTTCAATATAAATATTCAAACTACATATTTAATTATGAATATATCTTAATATAATAACTATGTATAGTAATTATTATTGATTAAATGAATAATTACATAAAAGATAAATATAATATCAATTGGTTAATGTCACTTAACATTAGTTATTTATAATAGTAATCAAACTTCTATCTATACCATCACATTATAGATTAACGTTAATTTTTATTTATTTTCTTATATGTACACAGGTATTAAACTATATTCTAATTTATATTATATTTTTAATTAAATTGATTTATACATATATATATATATATATATTTAATTTTATTATAATTTTAAAAGGTCTCTAATTTTCTAAATTAATGTATTTATATGAATGATCTTATTTTATTTTTATTTTTATTTATTTATTTATGGTTTATAAAAATAAGATTTTTTAAATATCATCTAATTAGGACAGTAAAATTCATATTTGTATTATTATTTACACATTAATTTAATATTTATTTAAGTATTGTTTAAAAATATTAAATTTGATTCTAATTTTTGATATTTTACACATCAGTATATTATTCCTGATTTCCAACATTATATTTTAACTAATAGATATTATAATATAATTACTAACATTTATATACTCAAACTTGATTATAAATAATATAAATTATATACATTATTTAATAGTAAAATAATTAATTAAAAATTAAAAATTAAAATAAATAAATGCATAATAGTGAAAAATGAATATTTTTATAATTATTTTATCATAATATATTTTATTAATAAATATATTAATATTTGCCCGTAGCTACAAAAGAAAGGACAACAATTATCTGTTGCGAGGAGGAAACATTACGAATTGGAACAAGAAATCGCTTTCTATAAAATCGACCATAAGTTTGAGTCGCTCACTAAGATATCTCCTCCGACAACAGATGTTTCGGTTTCTTTAATCGTGTCACACATTATCATTATATATTAATTAATATATTTATAATTTACAAAATTATAAATTTAATTAATTTTTAATATATAATTTTATAATTATAAATATACATTTGTATTATATATTATTTTCTAGTTTTTTATTATATATAATCTTTGAATTTATATATAAACTTATATTTGTGTATTTAATATTAACAGACCTATATTTTATTGATTCATACCTAAATATTTAGCTGAATGCAAAAAAAAAAAAATAAGAATTAATTAAAATATAAAAACAATCCAATATCTTGTAAATTCCAAACCTTAAGTTGTCCATTTATAGTTATAAATATCTGAATATTCGCGTAAATATGCTGCCAAATCTCATAATCCTCAACCTATACATGATATCTATAATATAATATCTTTACTATACACTTTACACTATATACTTTATTATAGTTATATTATTTACTCATGTTCACAATGTATATCACTGCATTGTCCCTATCATCTGTACTCGCACTATTAGCTACAATATCAATAACTCAATACTCGCTTTACCTTCATCGAATTAATGGGGCTTGTTATTAATATAATCACAAATAGCACCAACTATATCGATAACAATAGCTTGTATGAATAACATTAGCTTGTATAAATAACAATAGTTTGATGAGGCACAAGAAGATAGTCCCTACTTCGGAGCCACGAGGTTTAGTAAACTCAAGAAAGGCATTCATTTATCCTCTTCTCAAGGTCAAGATCAAACTAGAAATTTAGGATCTATTTCGGTTGTAGTTAGTAGCTTATCTAATTGACTATTCGTAATTATATTATATATATAATATTTATTATATATTAAATATTATTTTTTAAATTAACCATGATATGAAAGAATACAACAATAATGCAAAAAGAAAGTATATTAAATTATAGATTTCTATCATAAATAGATATTTTTATCAAAATATGTTTTGTTAGTAAATTTTAATAGATTAGATATGACTTGTCTAGTGAATTTTAAAAATGAATTCAAAGAAAAGTATTCTTTTTATAAAATTAATCAATATGTTAGGTACATTGTCTATTTTTAAATATTATACCTACACTTTAAACAAGTTAATCTTTATGTTTTAATAATATTTATATAATATTTAAATGGATTAACTACTATTTTAATTACTACTATTATTATTATTATTATTATTATTATTATTATTATTATTTTTATTATTTTGTTAATCATTACGATTATTAAACATATTTATTTGTATTAGAAGACTGAACTACTGTCACCTAGTTCAGTGATCTCACAATCGGAGCTGAATTCACTACGAGTCGAATACGACGATAAGATGAACATGATTTCTAAAGGTGCGTTATTATGCAAAACTAGAATGTATACATATATATATATATATATATATATATATATATATATATATATATATATATATATATATATATAATATATACCAATAATAACAAAACCGATGTCAAACAAATATTCACTCGAAACGACTGCATCGTTGAATATTCGCTGTTATCGAATATGTTTGATCCATAAATAACTTCTGTTATTCGTGAATATTCATTAGAGTGACCTCTGTATTAACCCCGTTATTTTTATTATCTCATAGTAAATAATATATAACAACTTATTATCATCAATGATATTATATTATTATGTATTCATCAATAAATCACCGAATACCTACAGCTAAAGAAAAACTGCAAGATTTAGAGAACCGTTTAGAGATAACCAACGAACATAAGTCTAACGCGACTTTGCAGTTATCCAAGGTCACTCAACAACTACCACAAAGCGAGCGGCGACTGTACCAGGAAGATCTAGGCCAACAATTCAAACTCGTTCAATTCACTCTTTATTTAATAACTATATAATATAATTCAGTACATATTGAAATTGATTTTTATTGATATTTTTCATAATATTTACTCCATCGTAAACATACTTATGAAATATATTAATGTTTATTCTAAATAGCCTTTATTTTGTAATTATCATACTAATTAAATGTTGATAATTTGATCTAGATTAAATGGTATATATATAACATTTATATGAATATTTATATAGATAATTGATATACAAATTTTTTAAATACGATGGGTTGTATATTTCAGAATTATTATTCAATGCTATCTTTAATAAAATAATGTATAACTATATAAATGTATTTATGAAATATTATAAATAAAAATAGTATTGCCTGTCGTTGCTATATCGTAATCACAGTTACTAATGACCTCTCCATCAGATGAATAAGTTACAAACACAATTGTTGTCCATGGATACTAAACTATTGAGCTCGAAAAGAGAAATCATAAATTTCCAAAAGGGTACTAAAGCGCTTCAAATTAAAATATCGAGTTCTAAGAATAATGTTTGTATTTCTCACTCGATTTATAATTAGTTTATTTATAATATATTGCAGTTAATAGATTATTACACTATTTAATTAATTATATATTCCTTAATCTAAATAATTTATTGAAAAATAGGTATAAATAATTAAATAATTTAATAATTAAAACTTTTTAAATATAAATATTTAATAAAAAATATATAATTTTATTACTCGAAATATTTAATACATTTTTAAATATATTTAATTTGTATTGTAATTATATAATTGTATTTATATTTAATCTATTGTTTTTATATAATAAACTATAATTCAAATTCTATAATTGAATGATATAAAAACACTATTTAAAATATTAATATTATTAATTGTAATAATGCATAAATTTAGTTGTATAAAATTATAATTAATTAAATATAATTATAGTTTTAATTTCATTTTTCATATCGAAAGATAAATCTAATGGTAATAAATCGTACACACGTATTAGGTTGTTGTATACATTCATAACTTCCATTGATGAATCACCTACGATCATCATACACGTATACTAGTCGAAGCCTTTATGCCTATATCCATTACGTACCAAGGTTCAACTGGAAGAGTTGCTGAGGACACAGACGAACGAGAGGGACAGAACCTTGAGCGAATACGACGACAACAAGACTAAGCGCGACTCGTTGATTACGTCGATCACGATGACCTACAAGACGATCAAGAGTCTCGAAGACGCCCTCGTTAACGGTAATCACTGAGTGGACGTGTTATGCGATGTCATTATTACTGCAGTCGTTGAGAAATTATATAAATATTAATAATAATGTAGGGAATTATATTCATATTACATCGTTATCTATAATTGAGTGTAATTCTATTAGTTATACATTATAATATAAATTTAATTACAATAATAATTTAATGAAATATTTTTTCAATATATATATTTCATAACTAATAAAAGTGCAAAATAAAAATAATTTTTTAATTTTGTTTATAATTTAATAAATTTGAAATATTACGTTTAAAATGAATCTTTTATGTGGTATAGAAATCATAAAAGATTAATTTTAAAATGCGATTAAAACTAAAATTAAAAAATATGTAATAAATATTCTAATAAAATTAGATTTAATTTTGAATATATATATTTTTATATTATTTTGTATATATTTTGTATTGTTATTTATACTCATTATTATTATATTTTAGTTTCTATAAATATAATTATGTTAATTTTACAAGTTTTATTTGAAAATATAAATGACTTATATACATATATTTAAAGAAATTATTTATTTAATTAATAAAATAGTACAAATTATTTTAAACTGAAACAAATGTTTTTCTAGCGGATCAACATTTAAGTGATAGTTTGGAGATAGGCGTGAATACACTTTGCGAAAAGGTTCTGGAAACAATAGAGACACAAACTTCAGACATCGACCACGATCTAGGTCTAGCCAATGAGATCGCTTGTCTGGAATTTAGACTCGACGAAACTAAGTCGGAAAGAAACAAATTTAAAGATGATCTCATTCATTTCAGAAACGTTTGTATCCTACACACACACACAGTATTCTTTGTGTATGGAATTGTAGTAGTAGATTACCTGTATTATCTGTATTATGTGTAATCTATTGCTGATAATATCACTGCAGGATCATGCTAAATATGCTACATCGTACACATTAATAGAATAGTCTTTCTCCTACTTGTTCTTGATTTCTAGAGTTGTATCATCTAGAGTTTGATACTGAAACAGCTCTATCCCCTTCAAATATATTCTATTTAAAATATTAATTTATATATATATATATATATATATATATATATTGAGTTATAATTGAATATTCGCGAAAATGACTACATCTAAACAATAGGTGTACTATGTGAAGTGATACATTATGTAATATATTATGCAATATATGATGTAATATGCATACAAGTATACTTGAACAGAATAAATAGTAAATCATAAACCGTGAACATTACCGTAGTAGTAGTAGTAATATTAGTATTAACCATTTGAATTTACTAGTCATCGTATGACTATTGAAGTAGTTATTCGTAGTTGTAACTCGAGTTATTATTATTATATGTCATTCATCGATTTAAACTACAATCACATTTAACGGTAAATATTCACACACTTTTCATTATGTGATTTCATTTTGAAACTTAATTATATTAATTTGTCAACCTATTTAAATTATATCTTTTTTTAATAGATAAAATATTTCATAAAATAATGAATAGTAAATAAAATGAAATGTTCATTAATTTGTAATTTTAAACTAAAATGTTATATAATTATAAAAATAACTATCATTAATTCCCGAAAGAAAAAGCTTTCTATATATATATATCTAATATATAATTGTAAACAAATTCTACAATATTTCATAAATCTTAGAAGTTATTTAAAAATATATTTGACTATTTCTTTCCTTACACATGTTATATTTTTCAAATACTCTATCCGCTAATATCCTTTAACTAATACTAAAAATATAATTTATCACTATTTACTAATTGACTTATAATATTAGATACTCTAATTATATTTATTTTTATATAATCAAATTATTTTTGTTTTAAATTTTATAAATTTACAGACAAATTTTATTGCAAATAATTTGTACCAATACACAAAAGTATATTTATATTACGTTGTAGAGATCGGTGAGGGCGGATGATAACATGCACAAACTGACCTCTGACCTCGACATCGAACAACAAAGAAACACGAAGACGCGCGAAATCTTACACGAAATGGACGGTGAAATTCACACGCAAAACGAAATCAGATTTAATTTAGAAGATAATATTAAGGTTTGTATCGATTAATAATTTGTTTGCATCCCTTATAAGTAAGTTTAGTTAACTGTAGTTAACGCATTTGACCACTATAAATTAACAAAATATATTCAATGTGAATTAAATATTCTTATCTACTAAAAATTAACAGAAAATATTTTATATGAATATATGTATTTACAAGCTATGAGTTATCAAATATAATCCAAGTATTCTTACTATTAACTACTACTCACTATAGAAATTATCAAAAGACAACCAAACTGAACGACAGCATCACGAGAACGAGATAACGAAGCTGAATCAACAAATCACGCTAAACTCTGAAGTAAACGACCACTTTAACACCGCTGTCTCTAACGTTGAACGTCTACAGTTCCAAGTTAGTGACATACTTTATTAGTGGTATTATTATCGCAATGCAATTGTTTATATAATATGACTTATAATATATTAGTATTGATATATATTAGTATAGATAAATGAATGGGAATCTCATGTATTTTAAATAGTTAAATTCAGAGATGTTTATATACATATATTATCTAAAACCTATTGCCTATTAAATTAAAAATTGTAATCTCTTCAAATAATCTCAATATACATATATATTTTAAATAATTAAATTTGTACATATTTATAACTATATAATATATTTAAAGTCTATTAAATAATAATTTTAATATTTTTAAATATTCTCCATCAGATCAATGCCTTGAAGAAGTCAGAAGATCGCTTGATGAATGACAACAAATCATTAACAAATGACCTTCAAGAGTTGGGGGTCGCGTCCTCTGATAAAACCACCGATGTTGATACGCTTACTAATGAACTGCGACGTGTCAACAAACTCCTCTCGGACACTCAACAATGCGCAGAGGTTTAGCAGTAGGATAAGCACTAGACCTAAACCCCACACACACCTAAACCCCACACACACCTAAAGCCCGCACACACTTAAACCCCACACACACCTAAACCCCACACACACACCTAAACCATGCCCCCTTAAACCCCGCCCCCCTAAACCCCACACACCCCCTAAATAAACCCCGATAGTAACTCTGTAGCATTGTTTATCAGGAGTTCACCAAGATGTCAGTGAGATAGGCAAGTGTTGTTGTTTACTAGTTCATTGTTGCATTATGGTTCATCACACTTTATAGTATTATTGTATTACCACTTATTATAGTTACAGTTTATACTATACACTCTATACTATACACTATAGTGTATAGTATAAAGCATATATATGCTGTATACTATACACTATATGCTGTATATTATACGCTGTATATATCACCATCATCTCATTATACAACAATATCATGTGAATTTCATGTTCAGTTTCAATTCCGTTATGTTTTAAAGTATTACTATCGCCGCATGTCTCTAAGATCTCCTCTATTATTATTTTGAATTGAGTGCATTATGACACGTGATTAAATTAAATGTATGTCAACATTTTATATACTTTTATATATTTTGATATATTTATATAAATATAACTTATTATATGCCAAGTATATCATGTAAAGATTAATTATTACATTTAAATTATGTACAATGTATGCATCTTAATATAAATTTAATGTATTCAGTATAACTAAGGATATACGATGTATAATTTTAAATATTAATATTTTATTAAAAATATATATTATTAATATATTGGATTATGTTGTAAATTTAAATAGTTAACTCAAGATATTATATTCATATAAATAAATTATTATACTATAATGTATACTATATATATACCATAGATATTATTATTACTGGTATTATAAACATGAATAACACATACAGGATGATTACACTAAAATGCAAAAAGATCTTCTAAGAAATACTCGCATCCTCAATAAGTATAAAGAAATAGCCAACGATAATAATATGAATAACGACGAAGTACAATCTTTGCATAAAACCCTATCCGATTTACAGGTCAGCATGATTCATATGTATATTTAATCGTTGATTCATACATTCATTCATTAAATCATTCATTTGTTCTGTTATTTACTCATTTATTCATTAAATCCTTCATTCCTACATTCAAATTCATTAATTCATTAATTCACTGACTCTGTCCGAGTGAACAAAACCACCACACACTGTAGTTCACCGCTAACACTCCCCACTAGAGGGCTAATGCGTCGCTGCAGGATCAGATCTACGCACTAGAACGACAACAGAAGCACAAACCTAAAGGACATGTCTCCGTTGACGACGTCAAGAGGAAACTAGCCAACATGGCCGCCAACCTCAACAGGGGAAACGTTAATACATTTGCCTGGTACATGTGAGGAGGAGTGTGTAGACAGCGTCTGTATTGATATACATGCATACACACGTGTGTGTATTCATGGGGGCGCTGGAACGATGGTGTGTATGTAGAGGGACCAACCAATCAAAACAAATGTTATGGTAAAAGTGGGGAGTGGACCAATACATAGGAGGTCCCCCTAGATTTTAAAGTAGGGGGGACATATCCCCCCGTCCCCCCCTGTTGCAGCGCCCCTGTTGTAATGCGTCATACGGATACGTATATAGCTATGTACATATGCCTACATTGTATAGTTTCAGCGATGACGTTGTTTTCATCCTACATCGGTAAGCATTAGCATCGCACTTATACCATACTGCTGCTATCAAATATTAGTCAATGTGTTTACTATTGATGCACGCACATCTCAACCCGAATATATACACAATTATCATACACACTATGAGAGGGTGTCTCTCTCGCATGTACTAACAAACCTAGTCAATATAGAGGCCACACTTAATAACTTAATAACTTAACCACACACCACACACACACACCCACATATACCTAACTTAACTACACCACACATACACCTGACTTAACCACACACACACACACACACACACACAAACCTATAACTGTTAAGCTAACACACCATTAAGCTAGCCTACCCCTTACCTGCACAGATGAAGACGAGGTCAGGGATCACTACAGACACCGGCACTGAGATGGATGACATCGACTCAGCGCTGAACGTAATACAACAGCAAGTCGGCGATAAACTCCTACAGGTTATAAGTATACGCTGTATCTAGCTATAGTAGTTGGCTATATGTAATACTTAGTTATGATTTGTATATAGAGATATTGCTTTGTTATATTGTAATAGTTATGCGTATATTAATATATATCTTTGATATCAAATATTCATATATTTATAAATAGAAAAGAATTAATTATACATTAATTAACAATTCTCTAAATAATTATTTATTAATTAGTTCATTAACTTATTTAGTAGTAGATTTAATTTAACATTTATATTACATGTTGCATAACGATCGCTAAAAGGCTGAAACTGAGATGAAACACCTTAAAGAAGACTTCTCCCAAACCCAAGACGAAGAAAGACTTATGGCCGAAGGAGTGATTCGCGCCTTGGTAGTATCACCCTTACCACTGCCTACCCCTTCACACCCCACGCACGCTTACACCCTTCACACACGTTATCCAACATTAGATCGAGACTGATCAGGGTGAAATCAACAAACTTAAAAATGAAGTCGAACGTTTAAAGGCGGAACTCGCAATGGAAAATGTTGGATTTATTCTCGATAAAAGCTAACTCTCTACCCTTTAAACTCTCTACCCCATAAACGTTTACTATCTATACCAATACAGATAAGAGCTTATTTCAACCCCTTTAGTTAATAAAGTACTCTCTATATTACATGTATTAAACTCTTGCGAATTAACTTCTCCGATTGTCTTCATTTGAATTCACATTTATTTACATTTACCTATTAATCATATTATTTGATTTAAAATGTAGATAACATTGATGTTTCCAACTTTCTCTACTAAGTTTGATATCGAAATAATTAAATAACAAATATTTACACTTTTTATAATTTATAATTATGGATTATTTTATAAAAATTTTAAATTATAATTAAAAACTTTTTTAATATTGTTTAATTTCTACATATTGAAAATTATGTGAGTGTATATAATTAAAAAAAAAATATATAAACATATTTTATAGGTTAATATATACATAAATATAAAATTTATACATAAATTTATACATAAATAAATATATTGAATAATATCCATATAATATAATTTATATATAAAGGATTAATAATAATAGTATATAATAGTATATAATATTTATACATCATAGATCTATACAGTAATATATTCATATTAAATAGTATTATAAATTTGTATCTTGTAAACATATAATATAAAGTAGTATCAATTGATTACCTATTATATAGTAGTAATAACAAATATCGCCTCTAAATCAACTAAACCTTTACGATACAGGACAGTACCGAGAGTGATGCTTCAACTGCTACCACTTGCTTTCACTTGACCCCTACCTCTTCCTCAACTGGGTCTACAAACTCCACAGGTTCTCATCATAATATTACCATTATATTAATATAGGTATTAACATATACGATAACAGTATTTTATAGAATTTGATATAAATATTTTTATTAATTTTATATAATTTTAATATAATTAATTCAATTATTTTCTAGAGAGAAATATTATTGTATATTTTATACGATTATTTAATATTAATATAAGGGCAACAATTTTGTAATCTTTTTGATTATTACTAAGAATTCCATCAAATATACATTAATTAGCTAATTTGAATTTAACTGATTTCAGTTTATATTTCAATGTATTTATAATATTTAATTAGTTTAATACCTTATAAATCTCACCTTACTTAATATTAATATATTTTAGTAGTATATCATGTTTTAATTTAATATTATTTATAATATAATTATATTATAATATAAATTTAAATATTTAAGAATTTTTTAAATAAGTAGGATTTATTAATATAATATAAGTAGTATTATTGTAATTTTTACGATAATTATAAATATTAGAAATATGGAATCTAATTTAATTGTTATACTAAGAAAAAATTTCAGATTATAAAATAATATTTCAGAGTGTACCGAATGTATGTATTAATCACACACACATGTACCACAGAATGGGACGAGAGAAAACAACGTATTAGAGAGGAGTTATCCGACGATGAAAGATATCTATTCGACCAACTTCAGAGAGAGATTGAAGATTTGAGGAGACTTTTAGCTGAGTTTGGTCTCGAGGATAAGGTTGTCCGCAAAGATTGTCAACTAACCATTATTCATAATTAATATGTTCCTAATTAATAATATCGTATTTCAATATTATGATGAAATAATGAAATCATTTATAATCTATTCTATTTCGTTGTTTATATTTATTACAATAACGTATACTCGAAATATTATCTCAAAATATATATATACAAATATGCAGTTTGGCTATATTCTAAAATTCTACTATTTAATTAAAATCTATGTATCATATGTTTTACAAGTATTCTAATAGATATAATATTTAATGTAATTTAATGAAACCTTTAGGCCTCTTCGATCGATAGGACAATAGATCTATTGTCCGGAATCATACCGGAACGTAGGGGTCTGCTGAGAAACAGTAAATCGGGCCAGAGTACAGATTCTCGACATTCCATTCACAGCGAAGTCACCTCTAGGCGCGAACTCTACCCGTCAATCAAACCTTCGTCGAGTCATCGAAAAGGTTGGTAGTTTACGCTCTCTTTAGTTAACTAACACTCTACCGATGATGAAAGCCTATTGAGTGAATCATCCGCAGTGCGGGGTTATATTTATATCAATATTTATTAATATAATTTAAAGTTTATTATAAACATTAATGCTTTCATTACGAATATTTAGGGGATGTGTGACATTGGTGAGATTACATGTAAAAGATGGGAAAATAGCTATTTATAATCTATACAAATGTATGATTATTTTTCTTTATATCAATAATAATTAGTTACATTATATTTACTATTGATTATATATATTAAATAATTATTTATAGTTTATATATTTGTACACAATTTTACTAAATATAAATTTGTTGTGTTTTTTTTAAATACATTTAAAATTTATATATTGAAAAATGTTATATTATAAAATAATCAATAGTAATAATGTAACTAATTATTATTGATATATAAAAATGAAATTATAAAATAAATTATATTAGATAAAAAGTTGTTAGCCCTCAACAATTAGCCCTTCTCTCTATATTTTACATGTAAACTCAGAAAGTATATATATATATATATATATATATATATACATATGATTAATTAGGTATACCTAATTAATATAATATTAATAAATTATTAATATAATCATATTATTAAATATTATAAAAAATGACTGTCAAATTTAATTATTTAAAAAATGGCAATGATTATAGTAAATTAAATGTTTAATTTATTAAATTAAATAAATTATAAATTTTAAATTTAACTTATAAATTACTATTTTTATTCATTTTATGTATTCATTATTGTATCAATTAATGTCATTATTAAATGTTATACCTTTTTGATGATACATTATTGCTTTTAATTTAATTAATTTATATTTTATATTAGGTAATTACTAATTAATTAATTATTTATCTCTAAAATATAATTTGTAAGTCATATTTACATGTGTTAGTATATAGGTTAATGTATATAAGTTAATGTAATAGCAATTAGTTCGCACCCGATTATGTAACACTCACACCTAACATTATATAACATATAGCACACATGTTGCACAAGTATTATATCACCATCGCAATTCTAAAGTTATTGATTTTCAGAACAACTCGCGTTCGCATTTATTGATGTAAAAAGTAGCCTGCATATCAGTATTGCTAGTAGTGCTAGTAGTTGTAGGGGTAGTGGTGGTGGTGGTAGATATATAAGTAGTGGTGGTAGATCTATAAGTAGTAGTGGTGGTAGAGCTAGAAGTAGTAGTGGTGGTGATGGTGGTGGTTGTAGAGCTATAAGTAGTAATGGTGGTGGTGATGGTGGTAGATCTATAAGTAGTAGTGGTGGTGGTGGTGGTAGTTTAAATCAATAGGTTCACGGGTCGCTGGTTAACCCGATGATGATGATGACGGTGGTGGCCTAATTCTAGATCAGTGCACTCAACACGACGACTTAAACTTTACACCCGCGAAGATTAGAGAACTTTCGTTAGGGTTACCTCGGGTATCGTCCGCTCTCTATTATTCATCATCGCCGCGGTATTGATTCTAGCGGGTGAGATACGGTTAACAATCGTCACTCTTACCTCAGCAGTCAACGCTACTGTTACTACTACTACTACTACTACCACTACTATTACTGCAGCTATTGTTACTGTTTCTTCTACTGCAGCTACTGTGTGTACTATCATCTCGATACCTTAACAAGAGAGAGCTGAACGTAGATGCCACCTTAGTCAATTTCTACTACAGTATACGATATGACCTTAACCTTGAACAACTACGGTCGTAACTTAACCTTAACACCTCAACGTTAACGATCTGAATGCCGGTGTGAACTGACACCGTTACCTCAACCACTACTGCTACTACTGCCGCTGTTACTACAAGCACCACCACCACCTCGATACTGAAGTCAGATGTGCACTTTAGGCAACGGTCCGTGTGCCTGTTCAGAACTCTGCCGCGCTGTCTCTTTCTCAGCTGACTTCCTGTCATCGTCGACACCACCCCTCCACCACCCTTCACCCTCATCATCCCCATCGCCTGACATCCTACAACCACCACCGTACTCCTTCCGTTCCACCTCCCATGTCGCTCCTCCATTAGATGCTAACGGGTCGTATCTCAAGAGAAGACGAGAACATACGCCCTTCAGCGATTACTCGAGGTCAAAATCATCGTCGTATCCGGATAAAGAGGTATTCATATCGCAGTATTATATTCAATCATATTATTATACATTCCTGACATAGTTATAACTTAGTATACATATATTTAATAATAATTATTATTATTATTACTGTATTTACCAATTATATTTAATATATTAATTATAGCATTATATTTATTAATACATTAATTATTATTAATATTACATTAATTTTTCTAATTATTTTACCTAATGCATTATATATTTAAATATTATAAAATCATTAATAATTTTGATAACAAATATAACTATTTTTGTTCTTAATTAGACATTATTCTAAATATAATAAGTTAATTATACCTTAATTATACTTAACTTATATCTTAATTAAACTTAATCATTAATCACATTATAATACATTATAGGAAATCAATACATATAAGAAACATGAACAATTTAACTCTAATTATGAGAATTTGAATAATAATTATACAATTGATGAATATCCAGATATTCTTACGCCTATTTACAAAGGTTTATAACTATATATATATATATATATATATATATTATTTTTTTAAATGATATGCGAATAAAACCATTTAAAATTTATAAAATGTAATTCGAGCGCAATGATATTAGATAAATATGCATATTAATGTAATCACGTGGACCAGTAAGTAATTAGCCAGGTTAATTATTAACCAAGTTGAACCATTATTAGTTATACAATTATCAAACATGTAGTATAAAACGAATATATAAAATATACAATATAATTAAATACAGGTGGTATAATAGTGGGATATATAATATATACAATACAATTACTTCAGCTTATTGTACACACTGTGTGGGCTACGTGGATGTTGACGTGTGGGTGTTATGATAGGTATGATAAAATAAATGGGGATCTATCGCCTAGTAAGTATTCGTTACGACTGACGATTAGCATATACGCATTAACGAGTGCATGTCGCTAATTGGTTGATCCAGATAGCACGCGAGTCGCTGATTGGTTCTCAAATGTGGATGTGCGATGCCTGGATCTGGGAATTCACGAACTTTGCGTGCTATATATGTTTAAGTATATGTATCAAACTAAGTGTGTTTGAGAGCCTACTTTACTACCTTTATTATAGCCACTATATAACATTAATAAATAATATTATTTTATTAATAAAATAATATAATAAATACAAATACTATGATAAATATAATTCATTGTCAATACAATTTCATATGAAAATATTAGAATATCATGAAAGTAGAAATAAAATTTATTCACAAATATTAATTACATTTAATAAATATAGCTATCATAATATTATATAAATTATATAATAGACTAATAGATAGATTTATGAATGAGATCAATCTTATATATGTAAAATAACAAAATAAAAAATAAAATTACCATTTACTTCAGCACAACTAATAATAATGTGATTAATATCAAACATATTGTGAATATCACACAAATGTAATAGAATATTATATAATTTGTATATTAATAATCTATAAAAATGTGTTAATATTTTTATAGAAATTATATTATTTATTAAATATTAAATAAAAATGTTATCTATCCAATATTTTATTAATTTATTAATTTCATTATTAATTTATTTAATAAATTTACATTTTAAATGCATAAGTAAATCTCGCAAATAAATTATTGAAATATACGTATACATTAATTATAATTAATATATAATTATATATAAATAAACTTTAATATATTAAAATTTTAATACTGATTTAGAATTCCGCAAAATATAAAATTTTAAAGATTCTTAAATTAATGATTTCGATATTTCGCCAACTTTTCTGCCCGAAGAATATAAAGTTCAAATCACTGCGTACGGTTAATACTGCTTTACACGACGATAACTCTGTTAACAATTAATGCAGGTGACAAGCGTGAAGGTCCCAGACATCGTACCCCTCGCAGTAGAGCTGAGTCACCCGTATACGAAGGCACCACATCGACCAATCACGTGCAGTCGACACAGAATGGTACCACGACCTACGACCCCAACGAGAACCGTACTACCTCCGCAGTAGAGCAGTATCGCGGAGATCGCGCGTACACGAACCAAGCGAGGAATGCCTCGAGAACAACGGATGGACTTCCGCCTCAGCCGAATCAGGCGCCCATTTACGATACCACTTACGAGGAGGGCCGGCGTACGATATCATCTCAACCCCGATACGCCGATAACGACGCCCAATACCAGCCGTCTCCGGATCATCGCGGTTACCACATCGTAGGCGGGTTAACACCTAGCGCGGTGGCGGGTAGACTACGCGACGATTCTCCTAATAAAGCTAGAGACTCGGCGGGGGCAGTGGTCTCGCGTAGAGGACATACGGATAATACTAGCGGCGGTCAAACTCACACCAGTCAGTGGTCAACGGGTGGTCAAGTCGGTGATGTAATGAGGTCAACAGGTCAAGTTGGTGATGTAATGAGGTCAACGGGTCAAGTTGGTGATGTAATGAGGTCAACGGGTGGTCAAGTCGGTGATGTAATGAGGTCAACAGGTCAAGTTGGTGATGTAATGAGGTCAACGGGAGGTCAAGTTGGTGATGTAACGATGTCAAGGTCAGCTCTACCTCCTCCTCGCTATCGTACAGATAGTCAACAGCTGATACCGCCGCCGCAGCCGTTAGAACGCAGAGTAGACGAACGCGATATTAAACTGTATCAACAACATTGCGCCGATACGCCCAAACTCAGCCGCCATCCGATCGGAATACTGAAACATTCTCCGTGTCGCGACTACGCTGCGCCGCCTCCTCCTCGCACCGATCTTAGAAGTCGGCACGATACCTCCGCCACCGCAGCCGACACTGCTTCTTATGTTCCTCAGTATGCGGCTTATCATAGTGGATACGATCATCTCGACCACCATGACCCCATCTACCATCTCGACCACGACCTCCACCATAACCTCGATCAGGCGTCGCGTAATCATCAGCTGCCGATAGAAGCTTCCGATCACTATCATCCTGATATCATCTCGAATGTGACACCTGCCACTCACTATCACCGAAGCGACGTACGCTACGAGGATCACCGACAACAGAACTGTCGGCCATTCTGTAATATAGCGGAACATTCTGTCATGAACGATCGGCTGAGTAAAATGTCCAGAAAAATTCACATACACAAGGAAAGACAGGTATTTATTGTATCATTATACGAATTAAAATACATGTTTATGATTGTCTTAATATAATTTACCTATATATATATATATATATATACATATATTATAACTGCCTGTAATAAATAAATGTATTAAATATATTATATATTGATTGATTTTTAATGAAAGGGTACATTAAGAAACTTTATAATCGAGTGAAATATTAACTTGAATTATTTGCTATGAGTGATAGAAAATAAAGAATATAAAATGATATACAGTTACCATAAACAAAATGGTAACTGTATATCATTTTATATTCTTTATTTTCTATCACTCATATATAGTTTTATAATATATACTATAAAACTAAGATATCTATTTAATATAATTAATTAAAATATAAAATATAGAGATATTTATAACGTTATCTTCTAGATTTAAATAAGTATTGGGATTAATAGGGATTTAATGAAATATAATAATAATATTTATACATGATTAGCATTATATAGGATAACATTTTTTGTGTAGTAGCAATTTTAATTTGAAATAGATGTGTCTACCTAGATTTATATGTAATCTGTTCAGGAGGTATTCAGATAGATATTATAGAAGAGTCACGGAATATACCATGTTATTTATTATCATATTAGTCTATTTTTTGCGAACGTAATTTATCATTATGTAGATAGATATAGCATATTAACATTAATATTAAATATCAAATTCGGGATTAATTGATATAATAGGTAAGAATGTTAATTATTGAATACGATAACATCTTAAATCAATGTTAGACCAGATAATCACAAATTATGGATTATAATTAAAAACTGTATATGTATTTATATGCACTTATGGATATTTAAATATATTTAATATATATATATATATATAATTTTATCACACTATATTTGTTAAATTATTGAAATCATATATCATGATAATTAATTAATATAATTCTAATAGTTAAAAGAGAGTAACAAAGATAAAGTTAATGCTTTGAAAACCATAAAAAGACTTTGTTCAAACCTAAAGGTAAAATACGTAATATTATATTTATAATTTTTTTAAATTATTAGTGACAAATTAATTACTCTATATACTTACATTTATAATATTATTGCATATAATAATAATAATAATAATATTTATTTATGAAAATCTCATATATATATATATATATATGTATTGAATACAATACAAGTAATACAATAACTTTGAGGGGAATACAATACAAATAATAACATTTTTTTTCTTGTGTATTGATTTGTTTTTTATTAAGTTCTTGATATAAACAAGAACAGCCTGGAGTTGAACCTGAGATTATAATCATTATTAAACATATGTAATCGTATTGTAATATTACAATTAGTCAAATAGATACTAATCATTATTTACATTACGTTAAATATTTATTTATACTCTATAATTATAAAACATAATTGAATATTTAGTTTATTTAGTTTAATATTTAAGATCTGCATGCACATTTTGCAATAGCCTCACCATTATAATACCGTACGGCTCAACGAACGCACTTACCCAATCGTAGGCGAGGAGGGAAGAACTAAACGCTCTAGACCTGGCTACGGGAAGTCGTAGGCTGCATTACGATACGCTACGACTGGTGTCAGCGAGGTGCACCGATCATAGAACGCGACAGAGCGCCGACACTAACGAAGGCGTTACGCTGAACAATGCAGCTGATGTTTCAAGAGTAGCGTCCACGGGACTGTATCATAAGTAAGTCAATATGTTGTGTTATTATGCATATGAACTCATCTAGTATAAATTGATATATATAATTCATGTGTTAGCGTAACCTATCTATAAGAAAAATGTGCAAAATTAGCTGTATGTTAATATAAATATAATTTAGTACTATTTATGACATAAGATATATAGAATACAAAGAAACCTGACGTACGACGCAATACTATGACGTAACGCCAACTCTATCGCATAATGTCGTAACAATACCGCACACCTCTACGGTGTAACATTACGACACAACCCTACACACGCGCTCGTACCCAGCAATGGACCGCCGTACAACGACTACAGCGGCGTTGATTACGATTACGACGATTACGAAGCGGTCGTGGATATCAGCGAGGAGATCGCCTGTCTAGAGGTGACGTTATCGCGGCGCCGGGCTGAACTGAGACGCTGCGAGAGACTGCTGTCCGACAGTCGTATGGAGGCGGCCGATACGCAGGCTAAGGTCGGTGTATCTCTTACGCTTCCATTTGTACTCTACTGTATGTCATATTTATCTAATTATCGTATTCGTCGGGACTGTGCCCCGTCCGCAACATTAAAATAGGTCTTAAAATAATATTAGAGGTAATCTTATATAATTGTTTATAAATTAATGATCGGCTCTCGTTAAAACCATGGATGTCTTAACGTGAGAGCAGCTTCGAAGGGACATATATGATTATGAGTGACAACTACATCTAAGTTCCTGGATGGGATGAAAGGACTCCACCAAAATAAAATAAACATTTTAATAACACTCATTTATTGAATGTTTTCTTATAACGGTGCAATAGATACGAATAAATGTGTAAATGTTAATGATATCCTTTAATGGTCTTCGAATTGATATATAAACTTTGTTATCACTAATGCCTAGTTATATAAGTTATACACACTCGCATTCATCACCGCACACATACACCATATTAACCTAGCCCTATCGTTAACACTGGCGCAGGTTACACAAATGCTAGCGGATATTGAAGCATACGACGTCGATATCACTGACAAACAAATCCTCGTGGAGTCCATCGAAGTTAGGGCGATGATAGATTTTCGAATAATTCAGTAATATATTCTTATCGTCGTGATAATATCGACGATATTTTAAATGTTGTGCAATGTTCATTCCACTATCAGTGATAATATAGACGATATTTTAAATGTTGTGCAATGTTCATTCCACTATCAGTGATAATATCGACGATATTATAAATGTTACGCAATGTTTACTACTCTGTCAGGTGACCCTCGAAAAGGCTGACCTCGACGCCGTAGCACTCGAGAATAGGTCACTAACCGCTAGAAATGATTCTAAAGCGATTCAAGAACAAATCGATAAAGCTAAAATTATTCTAGACGACATTGATGAGGTTTTCATTTCGTAATTTATATAATCATCGTTTTATACATGTATTGGTTATTATCCTGCTGTTATTATCCATTAGTTATTGCAAACAAAAGATCTAGAATATCAACAAATAAACACTACTATCGAAGAATCTTCAACTAGGTTTCATTATCAATTTTAAATTCATTGTGTTATTTTATTTTATAATAATTTATTTTATATAATTTAACAATACTGACTATATTATATATTAAAATGTATATATTTATATATGGATATATATATATATATATATATATATACATGATACCATATAAATTCATATATAGTAAATAATATTATTTGAATACTAGATACTACTTTTTTACATTTTGTACATAATACTAGTCAAATTTATAAATTATTAATATTTTATAACTAATTAAATTGTGCATTTATAATTAAATATAATCAAAATATAAATATATATTTTATGTATTTATTGTAGTATTATTATTTTTATAACCAAATTATATCCATTATAATTTATAATAATAATTTATATAATTGAATAATTTAATATAAATAGAAATGAAATATATTACACATATATATATATTTATTATTTTTAATATTTATTAATATATGTATAAATGTAATAATATAATTATATAATAATAGTATTTAATAGCTCATTTGATATAAATATATAAATTTATTAAAATTAAATGAATTATTTTAAAATCTGATATATAAAATAATAAAATCATTAGTTTGTTGAACATACGGAATGAGATCAGTAACTTGCAGAGTGAATACGAAGGACATGAAGTGATCATTAACACTAACAATGAACTCATTAGAGAGAAGAGCAAAGAACTTAATGAATTAACTGAAGATGTATGTTTAAATATTAGTTATTATATATCAATTAATTAATAATTATTTAAAAATATAAAAAATAATTGATTACAAATTTACTTATAATTTATATATTATATATATATATATTAATATATATTATATATTTTATATATATAACCTGAAATAACTTAGATTCTACGAGGAAAAGAAGCTATTCTGATACTAGATGATAACCATAAAGATTTGACGATGAAAATAATAGAAGTGAAGTCTGCATTGGAAACTAAAACTTCAAACTTAATTAATATTGAACAAAGTTTCAATGATGTTGTAATGGAGAAAAGAAAAGAAATTGTTTGTCACACTCCATATTATATTATATATCAATATTTAATCAATATTATAATATATCGTATGCATCGATAAATTTTAATAAAAAATAAAATAAATATTAAAACATTTATAATTGGTGTTTTAAATTAGTATATACATATATACACATATATAATTGGGACTAATAATATATAGGATGAATTAGCAAGTTTACAGGATATGGCTACATCGCAATTGAGTAAATCTATAGGAATAACCTCTGACATTGGATTAAAGGAAAAGTTGAGAGAACTTTCACAAGAAATATATGAGCTGAAATCGGAAAATGAAAAACTTATGTTTGAACTCGATGAACTTAGGTAAAATTGTTGTTGTTTCTTCGATAATTAGTTAACGATCTTGTGATTTATACCTGTATATATATATAAGTTTTAATGTTAAGTTTAAGATTAAAATTTCTATTCTTTTATTATCACTATATATGTTTTATCGTAAAATATGCTAACTTGTACACTTTATAATAGTTTTAATTCAAAAAACTCTAAATAACTACTTATATATAACATTAATATATATTCTTTGATTAAACTTACCTATACTTAATGAATAATGAATGCCTATTATAGTAACAATAGGATAGCTGCAATAGTATGCCTAATGATTCATTAGTAATATATGATATATTTGTCTATTTAATAATATATATTTTATTTCTATGTGTTATATTTATAACACAAATTTTGAAAATAATATATATAGTGTATCGTATACTTATCTTTCTTAACTTATAGCTATTTCATATTAGGATTCTATTTCACGAATACTTAAAGTCATCAGTAGAGTTAGGTTATTAGACTTAGAAGTGAGTGATGTAAAAGTTTACGTTACAGGCAGTTCTAGATTTTATTTCATATATTAATTAAGTACTTACAAAATGTAAAAACAATAAAATATTAGAACAAAATTATGTTACTATTTTTGTTATATTGTATTGTATTAATAAGGGAGTATTAATAACAATTCTTGAAAGGTACATATTCTTCTGATATTTATATTGTATGTATATATATATATATATATATATATATATATAACTCAGAAGGGTGTTATTGAAAAATCAATTAAGCAAATATATTTGAGCTTATGACCTCTTCATCATAGTTAGTGATCCTAAAACTAAAACGGAGGTAAACGGTATAAAAATATCTATAATAATTAAACAAAATAAAAATTGATAAAATATGTAAATAGAATTTTGTGATAAAAACAGTTAAAAGTAGAGAATAAGATAATAAACTAAAGATACAATATAAAATGCTAAGTAAAATAATAAAACGCTTTAAAAACAGTTGAAGAATTTCGATAAAATTCTTCCCGAACCTTCTATTGATTCTTTAATACTGGCGGTCTTCAATATTTTCCAGGTATTTGTAGGAAAATTCATCTCTGTCTTGAGAATTTGGTTTCCAGAGTACCAAGAGCCCAAAGAACCAACACAGAAGGGAATTACATATCCGAGGTGGCGATACTTTTCTATCTTCCTATTAGCGGCAGATTCCATATTTGTAATCGAGTCGTAGGGAATTGTGATGTCGACAAAATAACATGAGTTGTTATATTTGATAACAAGATCCGGTTTTAAGTTATCTAGTGAGATGTAGCTAGTATCGTACTCAATATCGCATTCATCTAGGAACTTAGTTAGTACTCCAAGGACAGCATCATGTCTTTCTGTCATCATTTTTAGTGATGCAGTACACATATTCAATATGTGCATCGTCGTTTCATCCTTGGAGTAGCATTGCCTACATTTTTTATCTGTTGAGCCTGGAAAAGATTTTACTGGAAGAGTCTGAGTTCTAGCCATGTGCCAATAGTTCCAGGATTTGAAAGATAGTGTCGATTCTTGTGATATTAGCTTAGTGATTACCTTAGAATTTGCATCCTGGGATAAACACTCAGCTACACTGCCTTGTAACGGAAGTTCCATGAATTTTCTGCTCCATTGCTTTCTCAGCGCAAGTCGCATGCTTTTCACAACCTTAGCAGGAGTGGAGCAGATATCATCGATGGCTATGATTATGTTCCCATCGGATATATCAATGCGAGCTCCAAGGTGTGTTGCTGCATGTCGAGTGCGCGTCCAAAGATTAGCACCTTTGCTATAAAATCTATAACCATATAACCCATGCGTTTGGCTACCGGATAGAAATTCAGTGAGTGGTATTTCATGATCATGTCCGATAGCACAATTGAGGGTATTTGATAGTTGGCGATTAGCAATTGAGGATATCATATTATCCCTAGAAGATAGTAATTGCGTTGCTTTAGAGATTGTCCAAATATCTACTTCTTGGCTGATTTTACCAATCCCCAGGCCGCCAATATGTCTGTCAGCATAGAAGAATGGAGTAGCAACATTGTCAGGAGTATTAGTATTGTATCTTAGGAACTGCTTTATAGATTTATCCAGATCGTAGATACTTTCCTTCAAGACTCGTCCAGATGAGAGCTCATGGGATAGAGAGGGGATTAAGTGACTTCTTAAAACTTCTATTTTTTGCCATGGAGTTAGTCCAGAGTCTGAAAGTTGATTAAGTTGAGCAGGTATATCAGTAGTAACATTAAACAAGAACTTAGATCCAATTGGTATACCCAAGAATCTTTCAAATTCGCCAATATGAAGAGTTTTAATAAATTCTTGACCCAACATAAACTGTCGATCCTCAATAACCCCCTTGTTGAAAGAAATACTAGTGCATTTTCTAGGATTGAACTTGAGGCCGATACTACTAAAAACTTCGAGTATTCCATCTAGTGTCGACATCATTTCCTCATGAGATCCAGTGATTATTGCTAAATCATCTGCGTAAGCTGTAAGTTTAGCTTTAGATCCGAATAGGTCATAACCGGCTATTTCAATTGCTTTTCTTATGATAGGTTCAGAAGCAAGATTAAAAATAATTGGTGATAAACAATCGCCCTGTCTTACTCCGGAAGTTGGTTGGACCATAAAATCTTTATATTCACATATTGTATTAGTATACATGTCTTTCAATATGGCCGAGGTATGAGCAGGCAAAGGAAGTGATTCAAATAACTTATTTAATGTCGAGTGTGGTAACGAACCAAATGCGTTAGCCAAATCAAGCCATACAATGTGTAGATCATCGTGCCTTTTCTTCGCTTCTGTAATGGCTGATTCGAGTAGGAAAGTATGTTCTTGTATCCCCTTCAATCCGGGTAAAAAGCCTTTTTGTTGAGAGGATATCCATTCATTTGACACAGCGACCTTAATTATTCGGTTGGATAGTATCCCAGAGTATATCTTATACATAGTTGGAAGTAGGCTGATGGGACGGAAATTAGAAGGTAAGTCAGTGCTACCTTTCTTATGTATAAGAATAGTCTTGCTGATTTTCCAACACGCAGGTATTCCAATTCTGTGCACAGCTTTGAATATTGTTTCAAGTAATAGTGCTTTTTTGTCCAGTAGTTTAAGGTGTAAATACTCAATTTTGTCTTTTCCTGGAGAGGTATTTTTAGCCTTCTTAAGCTTTTTCATTATTTCCGATTTTGTAGGAGGAGCGGATAACATATTAATTTCATCAGTATCAAGCGTATTCCAATGGATATGTGTATATGGCTGAGAGCTGGAAGAATAATCTTGAGGATTTGTAAATTCTTTTAAGTCATTTATCGACCCAGTATATTCCTCGTTTTTATGGCCTAATATCTTTCTAACTGCTTTTCTAGGAAATCTCCGATATAGTGACTGGATGCGTTCCGCATCCCTAGCCGAAATTCTTTTATACCTTCGACATTTTTGTTGCTGTCTAGATTGATTACGACACGTGCTTTTCTTTTGCGTATTTGAACTATTTATCTGATTATCGTTTAACACCTGTTCCGGTATGAGGAGTTTATTTCCTTCAGTTAGTATAATTTTGCTTAGTGATACTATTATTGAGTTCAGTTCCTCTTTATCAGAGCAGTTAAATAATTTGTCTTTCCAGTTATTAAGTATAATTTCTGATGGACTGGTGTTAGTATGTTGACTTGAGTGTGTCGACCTTTGCGTTTCCTGTTGTTCTGTATCAATAGCATGTGTTGGTAATGTAGCGTGTAATGAGCTATTTGATGTATCCGATTCGTTGCTATAATCTAAGTCTATTGGTGTAGGGGTAAATATAGGAATGATAATGCTGCTTGTGTTTGATAAATATATATATATATATATATATAATTATTGTATATATCACAGTATAATGACTAACCCTTACATTAACACCCACACGTAACAGGCTAAGTAAAAGTGTGACAACCATTGCTACCGTACAGTCTGTTCCTAGTAAAGAATGCGTTCTGAAGACTGCCAAGCACAATCAATGTTTGTCACACTCTCTCTCCCGTTACGTCTATATCTCCTTATCTATTATCCTTATACTTATCTATTACTCTTATCCTTATATATTATCATTATCCTTAACCATTACTCTTATCATTATAAATTACCCTTATCCTTATCTATTACTATTATCCTTATCTTGCCATTATATTACCCTTACCCCCATATTACCCTTAACTCACCCCGTCGACACAGTGCTAAACGATGAATTCAAACAATTGCGAACTGATGCCCGCGAAGCTAACCTTCAGATCAAACGTTTGGAAGAGGTTTGCAGCGCCCATAACTAGTAGGCTCCCAACCGTATTCCGAATGTGTCGTATTAATCGCACACTTGTAGTACTCCTTTTCAATATTTTGGATACTCATAATTTGAAACAAATATATAGCGTATGAATTAATTCAGTTTTTTTTATTTTATCTAATATTTTTTTTAACTATAGATTATTATACTATATTAAATACATATACGAATTTATTTATTTAATGTTAATAATCTATAATATATTAAAAATGTATTATCATTAAAAATCTCAATTATTTAAATAACTCTTTTTTATTATTATATACTTATAATACATATTTAGCAAGCTGTTGATCAGAGTAATTTATGGAGGAAAATCAAAATTAATTATGAAGATAAACTTGAAAAATACGGTTAATTATTGCAATATTAGGAATTAATTATCTTTATTTTAGATTAGTAATAGTAATTAATAGTGTACACTATTTTCTATTATCATATTTTATCATTACTTTAAATAAATAAGTAGAATTGGACATTAAAGATAATGATAACAAAAGAAACGCAATAGAAACTGATTACAAGTCATTCAAACAAGAAGTAGCTTCCATGCAATCTGAATTAATCAATATTACCAGGGTTAGTACCTTTATTAGTATTAAAGTTAAAGTTAATAATAAAGTATACGTTATTAATGTAATTTTATATATTAAATATGGTTTGATACAATTATGAAATCTAAAATGATAAAACTAAACTACATTATAAATCATTAAATATATTTCTAGCAACTCGAAGAAAAAAATACGAAATATGTTCAAATTTGTAAACAATTTCAAATAATACAAGTCAGTTTAATTGAGAAAAAAAAGGTTATTGATATATATTAATTGATGTAGTATTTAATACTAACACAGTTATAATGATAAATTATTATATAATGATATTTTAAATATACAGAGTAATCGTAGTAGATCTAATAATTTAAATCTATAATTGTATTCTAATTTTAAAATAATTTTGAAATATTATTTTTAAAATCATTTTATAATTTTTAATTTTATATTAAAATCACATACATTACTCATACCCATTATTTTTATTTAAATATAAGTCACTATAATTACTTGTATTCATTAACTATATATTTATATAGTTATTATCTATATCATGATTCTGTTCTTGTGTTATTTATTTTTAAATTTAAAATCACAGAAATTACTAGAAATTTAATACAAAAGACATTAATTATTAGCAGGGATTTTATTATATATTAATAGAATACATTACATAACCTATTCATATGATATACATATATGTATATGATGAAAGGTTATTGAATTAATATATTTAGTTAGCATTACCCGAGTTAATGACTACCCTACTGTATAGTGTATACTGTGATATTATGCTATTATATGTGTGTGTTAGCTAAAGACCCGTTACTATTTACAGGAGATTATCGACCTAACGAACAACGCTAGACTGAATGCTAAACACCTGCAGCAGAGGAAACAGCAAGACGATATCAGCGCCAACAAGGACCTTACGAACCAGCTGACGGAGCTAAACGTCAGACACAAACAAGTCGAGTTTGATGTTAGTGCTACACCTCTATAAGTCTGTAGATAGTGTAGCGAGGTACTGAGAGAGTCCTGTGTACACAGAATCATTAGTGCAATTAGTTATATATTCATATGAAGAGTATAATAAATAATATATTTTAATTTTCATTATATTTCGTGAATAAATACATATATATTTCTTTAGCATATTATATCTATGATAAATAATCTTCACTTTCGTAATATGTCCGACAGCTTGAAACTGAAAGGGAATTTACTAAAGATTATAAATCTGTTATGAATGAGCTACAAGCGCTGAAGGTATGTGCTTATTGAACAGTAGCCTATTGAACTGAATACCGATGTGATATATATACATATATATATATATATATATATGCTAATTATAGTTCTATATTTTGATATATGCGTTCTTTTGTAATATCTGATAACTGTTTAGTTTGTTTAATACCATGAACTATGTACACCGATGTTAGCTAAGCGCTGAACTAATAGTACGTATTGCTTCGCAGGACAAACACAATAACGTCGATGTCCAACAAGAAAGTGAATCGATCCTAATTAAAGAACAAGATCATCTCAAGGTCGTGTCCTGTACTAACGCGTAACTCGTTAATATCTAATACTCTGCCGCGTGTGTTTACAGAAGCAACTGGAAGAGGTGATGTCCTGTCACTCAAAGCTGATGGCGCGTAGAATAGACAACTCGTTCGTTTACGAGCGAAATATATTTCCTTAATGTCTGTGATCATGATGATTTCTCTACGTATATAACATTTGTGATTATAGTTATTAGTTATTTTCTGCGTAGCATTAGAAATTAATCTATCGTAATGCAATTCGAATAAACGCAATCTCATGTTAATTCTTCTTCTCCGTAGAGATAATTAGATTACATAGATAAATATAATGACGTACATGTAAATATAATGACGTACATGTAAATATAAAATATATGAAAATATATGTAAATGTAATTATATGGATAAACATGTGGTATAAAAATATTTATTAAAATTATAATCATAATGTACAATCAACGAATTCGCAGACGCGATTTAGCGCTAATAAATCGCGTCGAATAAAATGTTAAAAACACAACGCGGGGGAGAGAGAGAGAGAGTGGTTTAAAACACTTGCTCGTAGTGTTGGTCAGGATTGCGTCGGTTCACCTGATTAGAGCGGTTAGTGGATGGCCCACCCGGGGGTTGAAGCCCGGCCTGCTGAGCAGTACGACGTCTCGGATGCTGTAGGAACTCAAACATGTGTTTGGGACACGACGCCAGCGTCTTGCTGGCGTCGGTGGGCATCGGGTCCGTGAAGAAGAAGTCGTGATCGAGGGCGGTTTCGCAGTCGATGCGCTTCTTCGGGTCCAAGGTCAACAGGCGGTCGAGAAGGTCGAGGCCATACTGATCTACAACGTATGACTTTAGCCGCTCTTTTACCTGGTAATCGATTAACCGTGAGATATGCGTTATGGACTGAAGTGAATTGTACTTATTTATAATAAAAATATTTGTCAAATAATGAATACGATTGTTATGGAAATAAACCTTTCGTTTTTGATTTTTGATCAACTCTATTTTCGTAGCGAGTTCCAATTTTTCAAATGTAGGCCAATTCTAAAATAAATTTAATATTTGTTTAATTAATTGTAATCAATCTAACTTAACTAAAAATATATAAATATTTATATAATATTATATATTTATAATAAGTTATTAACATAAAATGGTTATTAATTTAATGTTGTTAAAATAGTATACGATTGTAAGCATATTATCTACTATTAATATTATATATTTGAAAGTTTAGTATACACTTAACGATAGCTCAACAACTAATATCCTTAGTAGTAATTATATCTAGTTTATATTATGTTATATACTATATTAATAATATATAAAAATAGGTAATCTATATATATATATATATATATATATATATATTAACGTTAAATAATTATATATACAATACATTCAATACAAATTTTAAACAAATTTTTAAATGAAAATATTATTTAAACTTAAACAAGAATAAATCTGAAATATGTAATTGTAAATATATGAATATGTAAATATGTAATAATCTATACAAATATTTTTCGATCAAACAACAATGATTATAATTAGGTCTATGTAGTAGATATTGGTATTGTCATTGAACCCATTTTATAAAGTATTGATATCATTGAATCTGTGTAAAGTTGATGATCGCTTCAAAATATTTGTTATTCATGATCGAAATGGTTCAATCAATTTTGGTACTAACTAATTAATATAATATATAACGATAATAATTAGTATTTATTAAATATATATAATCATTATATATCATAAAGGCAATAATTATAGTCGGATAAAATTATTAATATATTCGACAAAATACAACAACAAAATAGTATTTATTAATGTAAAAAAGGGGATTTTATTCACTTGAAAATCATAAAATCATAGAATAGTTCTAAATTAATTCGAAAGTATAAAATGGGTGTAGTTTTGCAATTTATTAGTAATAAAATGTTTAGAAAGTGTATAGTTATCGAAAGTTTTATACAAGTGTATTGTTATCTAGATTTTGTTAAATATTTTAAGGGTGCAAGATAGCTTTGGGGATTACCATGTTAATTTTAGCTCTAGCTAAAATTCTAAGGATACAAAACTAATAAAGTACTTTTTTTTGTATTCAATATATATTATCCTACTTCATAATATTATTGGCATTTTATAAATATAATTTATTTAAAATTATGTAAAAAAAATAGTTTAAATTAGTTGAAATATTTTTTATATTTTTTTATTATAAATGTGAAGTTTATTATCATTTATTTTAATAATATAAAGTATAATACAATATCCTACATAATACATATATTATTACATGTTATTTATATAAAGTAAAAATTTCAGATAATAATATTATTAATCAAAAAGTAGTAGGCATTTACGTATGCTTACTAAGTACAAATAGAAAAACTAAAGAAAATTACATTCAAAGTTTTTTTAAATAAATTTTAAATAATTTCATATGATTTTTAATTCGATTAATCTCGTAAAACACTTTATATTGATAGAAATATCCGAAAATAATTAAAAATATTTTACAATGTGATAAATAAGATACTGAACACGGATAATACGTAATAAAAAACATATTATACATATTTTAACGTCAGCTTGCACCCTTAAACAATGATTTTCTATTTTTTTTAAGTTTAAAAGTTATATATAATGTTATATTTTTGCTGAACAAAATAAAACCGAGCAATGCGGAGAGGGAACAACTAGTATATATATAACACCCATGCATATTTAATATTTACATATGTCATTGTGTAGTTAGAAAATATATCTAAATAAAAAGTGTTCCTAAATAATATTACATAGCTTATATAGATATTAATTAATACAGCAGAAAATCATATATAAAACTTGTAATGAATTAGCCACTCAGTCTAAATATAAGTTTACTACATTTATTTCAATGATGACATCTATACAAAGACACATACATTGTTCCTAGTTAATTGAATATCAGCAACAGCTTTCAATGGTTTTCAATGGCTATGAATGTCTACATTAGAAAGCATATTAGTTTCTATGTCATAATTAGTTTCTTAAGGGCATACCACAGCACACACACACAACACAATGTATTAAGATAACAAATAATGGGTCTATTCAAAGTTAGGCTTACAGCATTCAATTCAATGAATTGAGCTAGTTTTTTTTTATTATATTAAATACATTCACACACATAATCCTATACCTCAACATTATTCATGTGTGTTATTCACATAAATATATACATAAAAAACTCTATATTTTCTAATATGTATTTTCTATAGAAATTGATATTTTTTCAATTATAAATATACAAATATTTAAATATTTGAGGTATAGGATTATTTATATATTTGTTTTGTATACATTGTGTGCATGCTGCTATATGCCCTTAAGTCAACTTTTAATTTTAAACCACCAAAAGAATATTGCTTGTATTATAAAATTTTATTATTTTACGAATGATATTTAATTTAGAAAATCATCAATACGAATAATATTTTAAATAAATTCTAATATACATTTTTATTTAAGATTATAATTAATGTATTAATAATATATATATATATAAACATTAATGACATAATTACATAACGATGATACTACATCTGATATTACAATATATATGTATTACAATAACAAACGCTCTGCGCATGATAGCTTGGGTAAAAGTGGAAATATTATTTTTGAGATGCTATTTTTTTCAAATTATTTTACGAAACTTTGACAGTCTATCGGTGGCTGGATATTGATTATTAAACTATAATATTTACATATTTATTACTTAATAATAGTAAATATCTTTCGAAACATCACTGAATTGGTAGAATTACTTTTACGCGAACATCCTTGATGTACACACCTACACACACATACACCCTCACACACACACGCCCACATACACATCCCCACATACACACACCCTCACACATACACATACACACCCCCAAACACATACACACATCGATACACACACATACCTGAGTGGTGATAGAGCCGCACAGATGACAGATGAGATTAAGTTGATGCTGTTCACTGGATCCCTGCATAATCGGGGCGCGGGTCCACATCTCAGCCATAATACACCCCGCGCCCCACATGTCTATTGCGGCGTCGTAGTTACGCTCGCCCAGTAGTAACTCGGGAGGGCGGTACCTGGGGGTAGGGGTCGCGGGGTAGAGGTCAATACGGCGGTAGTCGTCTAGCCCCTCGCGGTTATTTATAACGCGACTATATTATATTACTACCAATTATCTACGACTTTTCATTGGCTATATGCTCCCATAAATAAATGTTATAATATATATTTCCAACGAGGTTTTAGGTATCTACACTTTTCTCTCGTAATCTCGTATGATCAAGCTGTATATATCGATAAGTATATTACACCTCATAAAACATACACGTTTAGTAGTGAAATGTTTCAATGTAGAGCTATTATTGACGTAGGCGGCGTGTGAAATGTTTAGTTTGTTTGTTTATAATACTATAGTTTGTGAAATAAACTATGATTATAAGAAGTTTAGAGAAATGATAAAGTTAAATATTTCAAATCTAGACGAGACGCGTGATATTCGTAACCAAGCGATGACGTAATAGAGGTGTTAGGTAACACCTCGCACTGACCATAGAGTGACCACCCGGTTAGTGTACTTGTTGTTGTTGCCGATACTGTAGGCTCTAGCCAGACCAAAGTCCGCGAGTTTCAAAACGCCTTTCTTCGTGATCAGAATGTTTGCGGCTTTCATGTCTCGGTGTAGAATCTGTGTGTGTGTGTGTGATGGTACGTGCTTGTGTGGGTGCATGTGTATGGGTGTGTGTATGTGTGGGTGTGCTTGTGTGGGTGAGGGTGTGTATGTGCGTGTGTGGGTATATTGAATGTGTGTGTATGTGTGTGTGTGAGTGTGTGTATGTGTAGGTGTATATGTATGGGTGTGTGTATGTATGTGGGTGTGTGTATGGGTGAGTGTGAGGGTATGTGTGTATATGGTTGTGTGTGTGTGTGAGGGTATGTGTGTGTGGACACAGTAAAGTGAGGTCACATTTAAGCTCTCTCAGAATTGGATCATGTCATAATAAATTATCATATGAAAATAGATTTCACACTATCATTCAAAATAGATTTCAAACTATCATAAACAAATCACATAGTACTAATAGTAACTATTTATGTATAGTGGAGTGCAAATTTTCCTTTATTTATACAATGTATAAATATATATATATATTCATATATTTGATCCGTATAATTAGATATATTATATTAAAACAGTTTCCGAAATTAGTGCACATAGTAATGAAAAACTAATTAATAAGTGGAGTATCTATTTATGTATATATTTAAAAATAGTATATAAAATGAATTATTAATAATTATCGTTAACAATAGCATTCATATTTTATTTTACGTATCGTATTTCTATTATATAAAAACTGTTTGCATATTTAGGGCGCATATAAAATAATTAATTAGTTGAGGATCTATATAGATATATAGATACATTTAAAAATAGAACGCGCAACGAAATCTTAATTATCGTTAACAATACTACATAATAGGATTGCTTTTTTTTCAACCGGGGTGAAAGTTCAAAGATAATACGAAAGCACGTTTTATGCAATAAATCATAAAATCATTCATTAGACTTCGCACTTATTCATATTCGACACACATACCGTACTACCAAACTGTAGTGAATGTTATTAAGTGGAAAGCGCACTGTTGAAATTTATACAATAACATCAGCAATATTTATTATGGAACTATTACTTGTATATTATGTAATCTCGTATCAATACATAATGAATTAAATAAGTCTAGAAATATCATAGAAATTAATGTTAGGTTTAATTAGAATTATTGATTACATACAGTTTACATTTGTTTCCGAGTTTTATTTTAAGACAGGACAAGGGCCCGCGAAAAAAGCACAACAATTATATGATGAATATAGGAAAATTAATTTTTGTAAAAAGTACAATAACTTATAGAATTAAATAAATTATAGAATCGAATTATATAATTTTTGTTATAGTATACAGAAATACTAGTCGACTATATATAACCAGTTTCAGTAGTTTACTATAATTTAAAGATCAGGAACTTTAATTGAAAATCGGTAATTTAAAAAAATAATATTTATTTATATTTATTCAAGAATAATTAATTATGTATTCAAATGGTTTATATATGAATAGATGTGTATAATGAATAAAACCTGAAAATGTAGTGATGATATAGTTGATCAAAATTTATTTAAATTTAAAGAAATGTCTCTATTTAAAGAAAGAATTTAAAGTTTTATAAAATAAAATATTAGTAAAATTATAAGTACAAATATAAACTCAAGTAATAAATATTATGATGATTATAATTTTTTGTATTGGCTTATAATTGATGATGCACTTTGATGGTATTTATAGTTACTTTTATATATAGTTATATGTAATTTTAAAGATAAAAGATTTAATTATATTATTATAATCTAAAATCATTTTTATTAAATAATTATTTTTATTCATAAAAATAATTTATTCTCATGTTTTTCGCCATCCCTTAAATACTCCACTTGATTGGGAAATTAATTATGTATTAATGGATTCGTAATTGTATAAATTATTAAATTTTTAGTGAACATTTTAGACTCGTAAATCAAAAAATCAAAAATCAAAATCTAGGGCTCAACTTTTTACAACCCTACGACTGACAATATTAATTATAGTGATAAAAACTAATAGAGATAATCATATAATGTTATTTGTTAACTAATGAGATAATGAGCTATTTAAATACTGGATATGATTATAAATTTTGAAAGTAATATAGAAAATTATTATTATAGAAAATAATATTGAAAGAAATGGATAATAAAATGATTATATTTTTTAATATAATATTTAAATAAAAACTAAAAATAATAATAATAGTTTGCATATTCGTGAGACCACCCAGTGAGAGAAAACTGCATTACATTTTGAATTACATATCATTATTATTTCTGTAGAGATTTAAACTTAAAACCCATATACTGTATATTATATGGCGTATACTGAACGAAATACAAAGTTATTGCGCAATATAAAGGTAAACTATGAACTTAATAAAGTATATATATTGATATATGTATAATATAATTTATAAAGTGATCTCGTGCGAAGTGATTTCATGGGGAGTGAACTCGTGCGTAATGATAATACACATATCAGGGTAAATAACTATTTATAAATAGTAGAATTTACGCCGAGCATGAAATAACCGCACCGCATGCGATCACTCCCCATGAGATCACCATTTACCCTCTGTACTAGGGGCGCTACAACTGGGGGGACGGGGGGGAGGGATATATCCCCCCACTCTAAAATCTAGAGGGACCTCCTATGTATTGGCCCCCCCCCCTACTTTTACCACAGAATTTATTTTGATTGGTTGGTCCCCCTACATACACACCATCGTTCCAGCATCCCTACTCCGTACACATCACACTGACGTAAACAACTACTACTCTCTCACACGCGTACCTTATTCTTATGGATGTAGTAGAGGCCGTTCAACAGCTGTTGGATGATGTTCTTGATCTCCGACAGCGAGAACTTGATGCTGGTGTTGGACAGGAGACCGGCGAGATCGTGTTCGCAGAACTCAAACACGAGGAAGAACGTCGACTTGAACTGATTGTTAGGCGTGGCCTTCGACCGACAGATCTCGATTAGGTTTACGACGTTCACGTTGTCCAGTAGTTGCAGGATGCGCAGTTCTCGCAGGGCGGTGATCGGAAACTAGAGGTCGGAGTAGAGGTCACGGGGTTAGGGGCCGGTGGCGGAGTGATTTGTGGCGCGGGGGGGGGGGGGGGGGGGGATAGGGTATCTATAATGGGTAGGTTGTCTATTCGTAATAAATATATTAATTGATGGATGAATATGTCTGTATTGTTTATCTTATAGAAATATATAGGGTAGAGGTCAAGTATGATTAGAGAGAATAGACAGGCTACAACGTATGGATAGATAGTGTGTGTTCATAACATACGTGTTATATTTATATATATATATATATTATGTATTATCAAATAGAAATAATTCTCCAGACATTTATTTGTATTAAATATTAGAGACACGAGTCCCAGCATTGTATTTATACAAAGTTTACTATACTAGAATAACTATTAGTATTATTAAAATGTATTCGCAAATGTATAAAGAATCTATTTATATGAAATATTATTCATGAACAGTTGGAGTATTATATAATTATTAAATAAGTATTAATAAGTTATTCAGAAATTCTTATACAAACTGAGTTGATGATAATATTAATTATCATAAATAAAAACCCCCTCTTTCTCATTTTCCATCAACACTTTCTTGAGGGCAACTAGATCTTTAGTTTCTCTGTCGCGAGCTTTAAAAACCTCCCTATAATCGTTGGTGTAATATTACACGTAATATTCAGATGGTAAAATTAATGTTTTAATTGTAATACTGACAAAATTTAGAATACATTTAGGTTTAGGATGCGATTAGGGTAGAAGAAAAGTTTATTGCGCTGTATTTGTTACATAGACAGTTGGCTATAGTCCACTTATGTATCTATATGTATTTATATTTATAAATGTGTATAAATAAAGCCTTTTGTTAACATTTTCGACGTGATTTTAAGGTGAATGAACGACACGAAATCATATAACATGGCGTCGATAACTTATATATAGATTCAGTCATTATTAATCGTGACGTATAACGTAGGTATGACGTTATCAGGCAGGCAGGCATGTATAGTTAGTCGGTGTAACAAGCCTATCACTGGCTAGACTGACAGCAATAAATGCAAGGACAGTATAACGTGCAGTTGGTATATAGCCTAGATAAAATGGTAGACTAAAACATGCACACGCTTCGAGTAAAGCTCTATTATTTAAGAAACGAGTGAATATAACTTATTCATTAAATAGAAGAATGCATTCACAATATTTTAATAATATTTTAAATAAATAATATGATAATTTTATTACTTTTCACTATTCATTAATACGATATCAGTCATGAATTATACACTCTAGTTAGTATTACAATATTGATGCATGATACATAAACTATACATTTATATTTGAAAAACTTGTACGTGGAAAATTATGAACTTTACTTTGTTTATAAGCAATTCAAATTTCTGAAATAAAATAAGGAAATCTTAATTTGTAAATCTATATTACTCTACTTTATTAATTATATATTTAGCATTTTATTAATAATAACTTTTCTATAGGTTGTTATAAAATTATTAATTAATAACATATTTTACAAACTAATATCTTATAATATAATAATATCTATATATATAAATAAAAGTATAGGATAAAATTATGAAAATTATAAGTATATCATCATTGATAACAAGTAATTGCATAATTATTATTGATTTATATATTTAGGATTTGTTGTTGTAATTTTGTAAAAAAAAATGTAGTATATGATAAATGTATTAATAAATTTAAAGATAAATACACATCATTATTTTAAAGAACCCACACATTTGATAAATCTATCAGGATTTTTTATTATTACAGTAATTAAGGTAATTATAGAGATTTTGTATATAAAAAATATATATTTAAAATAAATGTTGATAACTCAAATTATGTATCAGTTATATAATAATATCATTTTATTATTCTCTCGTTATTAGTCATAATTTGCCTCTAATTTGACATAACGAGTGATACTATACTATTTCATAAGTTATCGTTTAAGGCTTTGATATCGATACTGTTATGGAATATTGTTTTACTACCGATACCAATACAGTTTTTATGCTGAGTAGGCGTAACTTAAAATAAATACGAAGAGTGATGGAGGACATCGATGTAGAAGTGATGCCAGCAACGTGAATGTTGCTCCCTTCATTTATATGTACCATTATTTATATGTATAAAAACATGCACACATATATATATATATTTTTTCCTTCAAAGAATATATGCATGTTTGAATTCACAATAAGATGTGTATATATATATATATATATATATATATATATATATATATATATATATATATATATATATATTAATCATGTGGTGGAAGTAAGGCAACGTTTCAATGTACCGAACACATATCGTGGATAACAGATCATGTGACAGGTAGACGGACAGCGCATACTGTTTAGCATTGATGTATCTATATATACACACACACACATACACACGCACGCACGCACATATACACACACACACACACACACACACACACACACACACACACACACACATACTAGCATTCTATTAATAGTGACAGGAAGCCAGTATGAAACCATAAAACAATAATGGATACTGTCATTGTGGGATTAATAAAAAATATGTATTAAATAGGTTATATGTATATATGTACTGAATAACTATATGAAATAAATAAATCAATAGTATTATTTAATATATAAATATAACTATATATATATATTATATATACAATATATAAATATTATAAATAATATATAAATATATATATTGATATATGATATGTATATATATAAACATCTGTTTATAAATCATATAATTACGTAATAGCTAGGTCATGTTCTTGATATATTGCATAATACCTAGGACATAACTTTGATGTATTTACATAATAGATGAGGTTTCCTTTATGTATTTACATAATATATATATATATATAATATATATTGAATATAAAATTAATTGTCTGGGATAATATCTATAATGCCATGTCTAAGTAGGTTTATTATATAATCTAGACCTTAGTTTATAGCATATTTAGTACACAGACATGCAGCGTTGATATCTAGAAAGGTCAATGCATCAGCATTTATTGATTATCTAGAGATCACAAACGTATTAATAACCAATAATCAATATAGTACTGAAACAGGTAATATAAGATTATATTAACAGGCTAGATAGACTTATTAATGCATATAGATTACCTATTTATATTCTACTAATATGTATAGTATGTGCAGTAATTAATTTGATAAACATAATATATTCAATCATTAAGGATATATCAGTCAGATTTAAATCTAAAGTAAGTATACACTTGTAAACTATCAATTACTTGATCGGTTTGACCAATAGAAAACTACACATACTACATAATAAATGGAGGGGGTTATTATCCAATGCATTATTTCATAATTATAAAATAGAAATGATAACTTTATAATTTGATAAAAACTCTAAGTAAACAATATACATGATTTATATTTTATTCACATAAGTCCTTCTAATATGCACAATTATTCTATATCTTCTAAAGTTCGTTTAAATATCACTTCTACATTATATAACACTATTCGGGACAGACATCGTATGACTCATTTAACAAAGATTATAGATTCACCTGTATACACCTATAATATAGTTACTATATAGTATATACTAGTACATTATGCTGGTAATGTTAATAGTGTACTTTCTCAATGCTGCACAGTCACAGTGTGTGTATAGTAAATGATATGTAAATAGATGATCATTATATACCTAATGATATTACCATTAAGGAAAACTATCTAAATGTTATACAACTTATCCGTGACGCACGTTCATTGGCTGTTAACATGCGAGGCCTACTCTTCTTATTACATCACATGACTAGGTTACATAATGGTAGTGAACATACAGAGGTTAATGCATACAACCGATCACTATCGATGACTATTGTACTGGTTATAATGATGCCTGTATGACAATATTGTCTTACAGGTTATTTAACTTACACGATATTTAACTATATATGTGATATAAGAATATCAATCTAATATTATTCAATCACTTGTGAAGATTATACATCGATTTCTTAAAGGCGGTATAACTTTGTGGCGTTTAAATGTAACAAATAGGGAACAGTGGGTCTATTAAAATTATATTTAAAAATATTAATGATTCTATAACATTACTAATTTCTGTTTACTAGCGGCGTAACATTCATATCTAACAGAATAGCGAAGTTATATGATTGTATGACGAGATATTGAAAAGTTAATAATTGTAATAGAATAAATAATAAAATATATAACATTTTTTTGCGTTATCTTTACAACATAATTATATTTGTACAGTTAATTTATATAACAAAATAGGTGTATAACATCAACTATAAATTGGGTAATATGTACTCTGAAAATTGTTAACGATTTTTCAAAGGATCAATTAGTAGTGATCTAAAAAAATGTATAGAAAAAATTTTCTGAGGTATAAGCATCTAAAGTTGTACTTGTATTTACTGTGTGATAAATAATATATTCACTATATTTATTATATATAATATATACATGATAACATATAAGTAAATAACATTTGTATCTATACTTTTACTAAAATATGAACATTATAATATAAATATTTATATAATAGATAAGCACATTGGCATATTAATATTACTGTGTATAACAATATTATTTAGGCACATGATTAAAATACATATTTTATTCACATATAATTATTTTTTATTACATCATTTTATACTGTTTTTTTTCATACTTCATTTTAAAAGAAATTAATTATATTTAAATATAAAAAATATTATGATAAAAAAATGTAAACAAAGGTTAGGCCAGGCCTTAACAAACTTACTGGGCCTGAATATACATTAACAATGATGTGTATGAGAATAGACAACATTGTTATAGAGTGTTGCATAATGTCATTAATCACAGAGGTATATGCATAATATTAGTGGAAAACACAAGTAGCACTCAACTATAATTTAAATAAAAAGTAAAGATATCAACTATTGTATTATATAATGAGTAATACTCATTGAGTATTGATAAAAATCTGATAAAAAACATTACTGAATGATATATTACCATATTGGATATCATCATACCACATACAAATACACACACACAAACACATACATACGCATACACACCATCGATATAAAGAAAGTGGACCAGTGCAATTGACGCACGCAATGTATGTAAAAGATAGATACGTGAATGTCACTTTTATCGATAAATTAACAAAATGGCATCAGTGATTTTGATTGGATATTAGTCATATTATATATGTCAAATATTAAAACAGTAGGCTTTTCGTCGAAATAGATTTAAATTAAAGTGACTTCTATCTATATCAATGGATTTAGATTATAAATATCAATAAAATAGTATGATATCTTCAATTTAAATACACAAAATTACGAAGAATGTTAATATGATGTATTTTAAATATATAATTTTATTTTTAGTATAGATAGTACATTAAAATTGATAGTAATTATCAATATATATATATGTATAATATTATTATAAATAAAAAGTAGTGGGCCAGATAGTAGGTTTCGACTGCAGCGCCCGTAGCGGATAGTGCCATACACTACATTCAATTGCTTATCCACTTTCTTTATATCGATGTCACACACACATACACACACACTCACATACAAACACACACATATACACACACACACACATGTATATAATAACTTTATGTGAATGAGGTATATGTTAAGCGATGCGTTAATGATGCTATAGATAGTTACTAGATAGCAGTAGTTAGTATCTGTAATAGTAGTAGGATAGTGATGCTGTATTCCTTATGCTACCTTCAAATCAAATCAAAATAGTTTATTTAGACACTCAATTGTATAGCAATTTGGTTTACTCTGTTAAGTTGTGTTAAAAACTAAAATAAAATAAAATAATAAAATAATATAAAATAACAAAAATGAGATATAGGTCAGTAATTCAAATATCAAAATAAGACGAATAAGTAATTAACGATTTAGTAAATAGTGGAACTTTTCTACTGAACACTGTAGGATGGCGATTCATACATATCAACGATTTATCAGTGACTTGTTATGACTTTATTAACTAGCCTAAATCGTCTGCTAACCCACACTGTGTTCAACGGTGTTAGGATAACCTTACTAGTCATGTGATACGTGTATTATAACACGTATCTACACACTTTAGTTCACGTCATGAACGTTACATCGTATTATTGTTATTGTGATTATTTAAGTAACTGGTTTTTTTTATAAAATATTGAATTGAAATTATTTGGGATTAGTGGTCTTTACCGAATTTTTTTATAAAATATTAAAATGTATTAAATTGTCTTTAATATCATGTATAAAAGTGATTATCAAATATGCCTTATAAACATAAAAATGTAAACACGATTTTATATGATGATGATGATGATATTCGGTTTATTTGCACTAAAATAGGGCCATATAGACCCCTTCGCTCGTGCGGGAAGAAAATAATAATAAAATAATAGTAATATGATAATAATTTAATAATAATATACACTGAATATACCACGGACAACAATACTAAATAATATAAAGGACTATTATATACTACAGTCTGCATTGATATGTGTAATGATATATACTACAGACTGCATTGATATAGTGGAGTATAATATAATAATAAGATAATAATAATACAATAATAATTTAATAATGATATATATCATTATATATATCATTATATAACATTTAATAACATTTAATATAACACGGACAATAATAATAGATGTTATACTAAAATAAACTTGTCCCAAATTACCGGTACCTAATAATATACTAAGAACTCAAGGGTATACTAGCATATACTAAGCAGTACTGTATTGCCATATCTGTAATCGTACTTCTATTCCATCACAAAGAACAATGTTTGAATAAAAGCTTGATATTTATTTCCGTCGAAGAACGATTATATTGTACAACGTCATTTATTATTTTTCTTTGAACCAGTCAACAATTTTGAATAATGCTACACCCATTCTGCTAGATATTTGTGTTATGGATGTACCAGCTTCAATATCTTCAATACATAATCGCTCATCAATAATGATAGATTTTAATAGACTATTATAAAATTAATATACTAAAATTGTTAACACAAAAAAAATGCGAAGGTTTCCCCGGCCCTTAATCCCATCCATTTATGTGAATGATAATACTTAATCATTTTGTATTGAATTCCTTAAATCTTCAACTATACAATCATAAAGTGTGTACTTTTACTAATAGTTAAAAAATTTATAATAAAATTGTATAATATACAGATTTATCTTTAAAATGGTATATAAAGTTTAAAATAAAAGTATTTCAAAGTATTTAAAATCTAGTTTTTAAACATAGTCCTGTAAAAAATATTTGATATTTGAGTAATATTTGTGTTCAAATATTCAGTTATGATACTTTTAGTTTTATTTTAATTATTTATAATATTAATATTTATCCGAATTTCAAAATTTAATAAGAATAAGAATACAGGTAATAAATAGTATTTACTCGCTAGAGTATTATGTAGCCAATGAAGGCATCTATTTACTAATCTTGAGATAGCGTCATATATTTTAAAATATACTGATTGAAAAATAATATTGATAAAAACTTTAGAGGGCTATATCTCAGAACTTTTTTTTAGATTTTATTGTTTTTCAAAATACTACTACTTTTGTCCAATTGCTTCAATCATTATATACATTTCTGAGCATATATATATATATATATGATATTACTTATAATAAGCTATCCTATTAGAATGTAAGAATTTAATTTTTAAATATACTAATTATAAATATTATAAAAAAAATTGATGAATAAAAAAAACAAAAAATACAAAAATAAAATATTGGTGGTAATCGATATCTTATAAGTGGTTATATGTTTAGATATAGGATAGCTTTTTTAGATATGATATTTAGCAAACTATAGGTACAAAAATAGGTGATTATATGCATTTGTTTATAAGTAGTAGTCTTTTTAGTGACCCTCTTTTTCCTATCTTTTACATGTAAACTCGGTAAGGTTACCCGACCCTTAAAACATCAACTAGTATATTTGCATAGTAACTAATTGTTCTGCTATTTTTGTTAAAATTCATATAAATATGCTGAAATAAATATAAAATAAATCGAATCGAATAGTATATATTATTACTTTTCTGACTCATAGATCAAAACATTTTTGAGTTTCCTTAAGGAAGTCATGTATATTTCTTAGTGGTGATACAATGTTATCAATCAAAAGTTAAAAGTATTGTTAACGAGTACACTACAGTATATTATGATTTTGCATATCAGATATAATATATCATAATCATTATGATAATGATATATTGAACAATTTATATCTAGTAATTATAACTAATAATTTATAAAGTATATCAATTCATAGTTTTGATGATCAATAAGATGTTCGTTATATCGATATAAAAATAATAATTTCAATAATATGATTATCTAGATATTTTGTTTATTACGATTTATCGTTGATTTCTTTATATGAGATTGTATTTAGTAAATACATTTACATGTATATGAAAATCCAAAATTAAATATGAAAAATGTTGTTGAATGTGATGTTGATATAACCAGCTTATATAGAATTATTACAGATACGAAATAATCATTGTAAAGTATGTGTATAATAATATTATAATTATTATATGTAATATAATTAATATTATAATTATTATAATAATATAATTAATAAAATTAAATGTAGGTTAAAATAAAAACCCAAAAGTGCCTTGTCCAATTTTTACTAATTTCTCATATGCTTGAACCTGATCCCTACAAAATGGAAAACCAAAGTTTTCTACTTTATTCATTATAAAGCACTATTTAATTACTAATTATCATATACATTTTTTATTTAAAAATATTTTAAAAATGACTTTTATTATTTATTATTATTATTAATTATTATTGATAATCAAAGATCATTATTAGTTATATTATCGACATTATAAAAATTATATTTGTAATAGATATATAAGTGTATAAATTATATAAAAATGTAAAAATAATAGATAAATACTATTATAATCAAATGATTATTTGTAAAAAATTATATTATATTATTATAATTCAAAAAATAATATTAAATTGTTATTTTACGAGTATCGCCAACTAGTGATAAGTATTTATAAATAGAAATATATTTCTTTTAAAATAATTTCTTCCCTAAGTAGTTTATTTATAATATTTAGCTCATTTTCATTATCTAACATATAATGTGAGTATGTTACTTCATTTATTTATAACCACTCTTTATACCAATATATTTTAATAAAATATCCTAATAATAAAATTGTCACATGTTATCCATGCGGCAATAATTTAATATAATTTATTTTTAAATCCTATAAATTATAGGATATAAATAAATAACCATTAGTTCCATAAATAGAATTGTATTTTTTTAATATATATCTATATATATATATACATAATTGTATATATATAAATATAATACAATTATATCAAACTACAATCATTACATAGACTATTAATATTGATTAATTAATAATTAAATTATTCAATTAATAATTTAATTTAATTATTAATATAATAATTTTTAAAGAATATTATATTCAATTTCAAATTATATAAATTAACTAATTTTTTTAATTGCAATTGGTGCTCAAATATATATATATATATATATATATATATATATATATATAATTATAAATAATTAATATACTTAAACATATTAATATGCTTTAAATAGCATCATTAACAAATATAGCATTATACTAAGCATATTATTAAAATTATAAATGATGTCTAATTTTAAATTATTAAATTATTAAATAACTATTATTATAATTTACGTAATATCATATTATTATATAATATTATATTAATATCTTTAATATATAATAATATATTACTTTAACTTATACAATTTTCCATTACACTAATGTCACATACATTGTATGTGTGATATAAGTTCAACTTTTGTTAGTATATCTATCAAAACAGGTGATGTGTAGATACTGTGATATAAGTTCAACTTTTGTTAGTATATCTATCAAAACAGGTGCTTTGTAGAGACTGATATAAGTTCAACTTTTGTTAATATATCTATCAAAACAGGTGCTTTGTAGATACTGTTATTAAAAATGAAATAGTGATTGGTAGAATATCACTAAAGTATACTTTATAAATTATTGTTTTTTTCGTTATTATTTATTAATTTTATAAAATACAATTTTAATATTATAACTTTTATTAAACTTTTTTAATTAAGAATCTCCTACTCTAATAGTCTACTTATTTAAATTGACTTTTCATATTAAATATTTATTAAACAATATACCTAGATAGGTAACCTATCTAAAACTACCTAGTAAGTATTTTATTTAAGTTCCTTATTATAACTACCACTCTCAAATACTGATAGATAGGAAAAATACCTAAACGTAGGAAAAATACCAAAAATCCATAATATTTTGTTAGGATTTTAATGGCGGTTTTAATTGCTTATTGATTTTTTTGGGAAATATCATATATTCGTTAAAAATATTGATTGTTGTAAAATTATAATTTGTTATAAATATATAATATTCTAAGCATAATGCTTGTATTATATTAACAAATTTTAATTATTTTATTTAAATTTTTCAATTATAAATTTAATTTAATATAATTTATAAATATAATTTATTAAATTATAATTATAATAGATAATTTTAATTCAGGTGACAAATATTTGTATATAACATATTATATTATTTATAATAAAATATTTGGTTTATTAAATTATCGAAAAGTACCACAAATATCAAATTATTTTAACCCAAAAAACTGAAAATTCAATCTCAGACAAAACTGGATATATATGTTTAATTTATTAATTTGTAATTTATAATATAATAATATCTTTATAAATGAGATTAATATACAAAATAATTTGTGCATATATTTAAATTTAGACTTATTAAAATTATTGAAAAATTTATTGAATGAAGAATGAGTAATTTATATTATTGATAAATTAATCTAATTATAATTTATAATTAATTTAATTATAAAAATACGTTATCATATATAAATAAATGCCATGCAATATACATTATTAAACTTAAGCATCACTTTTTATAAATTATCATTTCTCTATCTTAATTATTATCTTATTAACTCTACAATTTTTACTATTTAAAAAATGTGGCTATTTATCATATAAAATTTAATAATTATTACCAAGGACAAGACGTCCGCTCGCTATCTATTGATTTATTTATAAAATAAATTGCATTCATATTTTTAATTTTGTATATCTATAAATATTTTATTAATTAATACATACAAATTAGTTATAAATTAGGTTTGAATTGAATAATGTTTTTTATATTATTTATGTCGACTTGATTATTTAAAAACAAGTTTTTGCATTTATTTATGTATAAACTTGAAATTTACACTCCTGGACCATGATGCAATAAGATAAAATCACTCAATTGGAAAATAAAAATGTCACAAAATAAGCGTTAGTAGACGATAATATTCCATGATAATACCAAATCTCCTGCTTTGGTATTACTAGATTTCTTAAGAGTGAGTTATTTCTGTTCTATAAATAGATTTTACATATTAGGTATAGACTATACCGTATAGTTCCTAAAATGAACCTGATATAGGTGATGCTGTAGGTGTTTTGTATACAAAATCGAAATACACGATGTCGCTTAAGTGTTATATCTTTCCTTAGAAAATCTTTGATATTATGTTGTAAAAAAAGTAATAATTTTGTACAGAATTTCATCAATTAATCATTATTTATAAAATACTAAAACAGAATACTCCTGTTTTTATAAGAACTGTTTATTTATATACATATATATATGTATTTATATTCTATATACACCAGCAAAATTAGAATAAAATATACACTTGAGAAGCTAACATTTTTTTAATACACATTTTTAGAGAAAAATAATTATAAGTAAAATGTATTTGAATTTACTAATTAGGTTTAAATACTATTAGGGATCTCTAAATATAATTTGTCGTTAACATATATTCAATATAAATATTTTAAATTTTCAAAAGTTATAGATAATATATATGTGAATGCTATTTAATAGTAATATATTTTTTTTTACATATTTTGTTTATAATTTAGAGTGATTAAGATAATCTTAATATATTCTATACTAATGTCTTATTTAAATAGGAATAATAATTATTATAAGTGTAATTAGAATGTATCTTCAATAACGAAATCATCAATTTATTTTATATATTATATTTTATTAACTTTAATTGTGATTATAATACATTATTAAATATTCATATATTATATTTACATGTGTTTATAGTTTGGTTTATCTATGGATCAACTCAATATTTAGGTGATTATATATATATAATATAGCAGTAATAATATTAGTATGACGTATATAGTATATACTACATTTATAAAAGTATTACATATCATTCTTTATAAATGGGTATTCAGTGAATAATATTCACACGTCGAGCAACAAGCACTACAGCTTGTTGTTCAATATACATTATTTAGGGTGTTCAAATAGCGAACAAGTAAGTATTGCAACTTTTTACTGGTTAAACAATTATGTATGTTCAGATAATGTACAATAACTACTTTTCGGGTAACAAGTAATGCAAAATATAATATGTTGAATTTGGTGTTGACTTATTGTTGCTGTTTTTGTTACCAAGCGAATTACTTGTCAGAGCAACTAGTATGGTAACAAATAACTCAAAAATATAACTTTTCATAGATTTTACTCTGCAACTTGTTATTCACGGTGTTAGCACCCTTTAAGAATGGAAATCACTAACATATAGCAATCTTCAAATAATATAATATTCATATATACAACAAATAACTAATAATGATTCATTTGATATACGCTATGATGTGCTATATGCAGGGTTGGCGGTTTTTATGGTTTTTTTGGTTTTTTTGTGGTTTTTTTGGTTTATTTGGTTTTTTTGGTTTTTTTATAATTAAATGTTAAGATTATTAATTAGAAAATATTATATATACCTAGATCGATTATTAAATGTCTGTGCAAAACATACATATATAGAGTAAGTATAAAATATACAACACTAATGAATATTATTTATATATATTAATTATATATATATATATATATTATTAAATTTATGAAATATAGTTATTATAAAAATAAAGTAAAATATAATAAAAAAAATAGTTACAAATTGAAACAAAATAATAATTTTAAAAAAAACAATATAGTAATTAGAAATATAATCAATATAATTTTCGCAATAAAATAACAAGTTACAAATTGTAACAATATAATAATTTAAAAAATAATAATAATAATAAATAATTAGATGATTTCTAATAGAAATATAATAAATATAATTCTCGCAATAAAATAACAAGTTACAAATTGTAACAATATAATAATTTAAAAAATAATAATAATAATAATTAGATGATTTCTATAGAAATATAATCAATTTAATTCTCGAAATAAAAAAACAAGTTTTACAGCCTTATCATTGCCTAATCGATTCCTTATTTTGATTGAACGCTTTTATAATGTTAAAAAAACCAAAAAAACCAAAAAAACCGACCAACCCTGGCTATATGATATTCTAAACAAATCAGACATAATTCTTATTTGAATCTTAATTTGAATATTATTTATGTATGATAAAATATAGCATTTTCTACAAATCATATATCTATAATGTATAAATAATATCTATTCTTTTTATTAATAAAATACGAATTGTATTTTATTAAATTCTATTAGTAGTTATTTTTTTAAACCTAAAAATGCATTTTATATGTATATATATTTTTTATTAATCATATATACACAGTTTCCTGTATTTATACACATTTTCCTAAATTAAATTTTATTAAAATATATAATTATTGAAATAGATAATTATATATTTAAGGGGATGTCACACACTTTGTTTTGGTGACATTATTTTTTTATTTAACATTTTTTTTATTTCATAATACTATTCTATGATTTGTTTTTTAATATCTGTAAACAATTATTTATGAAAACAGTCTAGAAATAACATAAAAAGTGTTATATATTCATTATATATGATATATAATGTATTATATATATTCAAATGCTGTTTTCTCAGAATAATTATTTCACACTAGGTATGTGTATATAAATGTAGGTATCACAAAAACTATTAAATGTATTCTACTAATTTGTATTGCATTATATAAATAACATATATATATATGAATACTATTACAGGAGTAATTTTCTAAATTTGTATGTGTATAATTACAAAAAATAACAATTTCTATAGAAATTCCGTAAATTAAATAATTATAATGTGTGCATATATATATATATTATATAATATATATTATAAAAAATATGTCCTGTAATATCATGTGTATATATTTAATGAATAGAATATATAAAAAATTAGCCTCATTCAATGAATATAATTCTTCGCGCCTAGTTTTGTGTAGTCCCATTATTTGCTATCTATATACATAGATTGTCGGGCGTCGTGTGACACCCTTTAAATAACTAATATAATATCCTTAATGTTCAATAATAATTTAACAAAATTTAAAACGTATTTTAAAGTACATCATACTATTTTTTAAATTTATAAAAGTTTAAGTTTATGTTAAGTTTAAGTTAAATAGATAAAAGTGTAGAGCAATGTATTAGGGTGCATTATATATTATTCTATACTAATTAATAAATTCATTCGATTGATTTTGACAACTTATGAAATTTACTATGTTAGTTCAAATAATATTTGAACTGAAAATATATTTGTTATTATATATAATATATATATTATAGTAACTGGTATAAAATATTATGCCTATATTTAGAATATATATATAGGACTTAAGTTGCTAGGTCTCTTCTAATCATATGGACTCCCTCATTTCTCGTAGTCTAATAGATTATACTTTAAAGAGTATACTTAGTGTAATTGAACTGCCTTATGAACTTTGTACTAATGTCAATAAGTCTATGTATATTATACTAAACATGTATAAGTGATATGTTGTTTTTAAAATCAATATTTTCCTACTTAAAGAATTTAAATATAATATATTTATTCATATATATAAATATTTATATTTATTAATCTTATGCAAACCTATTATATTATAATTATTTTGTATTACAATATATAATAGATGATATATTTTAGCTAGGTTTGATGGAAATTTACTTTGAATTTTTATATATTATATAATATCGGCTAAAATTTTTGATAATTTTCGATAATAAAATTAATTACAAAATATATATTATATCATGTTTTTGTTTGTATAGTAATTATATATAAATTCCATTTAACTACATAACCTGTTCAATTTTAAATATCCAATAATTATTAATATATTTCTTAGATAATTATTATACAATGCATTTTATTTTATAATATTAAGGGGATCCCGCACATTTAAAGTGATGATAATTTATTTTTTTTAATATATTTTTGTATTACATAATAATACTTAATGTAGTGTTTTTTAGTATCTGTAAAACAATTAGATATGAATTCAGTCTAGAAATGGCATAACAATGTGTTTTTTCTATAATAAGATAATGCTATTATATGCTATTCAATATTACATTGTTATGATGTCAAACTTCAAATGCTGTTTTCTCAGAATAATTATTTCGTGCTAGGTATGTGCATTCAAAAATATAGAATATAAAAACTATTATAATTATAATATTAATTGTTTTTGCTTTATATAGAATTTAATTATGTGAATAGTAAAATAGAGAGATAATTAATAAAATGTATAGAATTAATTATATAAAATGATAATTTCAATAGAAATATCATCATTTTAGTATTGCTAATTTTTAATTTAGATATATATAATATAATAAATAATAATATTAAAAATAACTTTCTATTTTCCTATGCATGTATATGTTATGAATACATTACAAAAAAAATTAGATCAATTGAATGAATAGAATATAAGTTCTATTTTTTTTCGTGAACCTATATTTTTCCTATCTATTTATACACGAAATTGGCAAATTGCATGTTATGTGCGGGATCCCCTAAAATTCAAATGTAACAATGTAATATACAATATTAAATACAAAATTTTAAATTTTGATAAAACTATTTTGAAATGATACAATTATCAAATCTCAAAAATATAAATATATACGATTATCAATCAAAATTATATCACTATATCAGCTACTAAATGTGTTGAAATACTTCTCTTATTAATTTCATAAGTAAAATTAAACTTTTAAAAATAAATATTATATTGTACCAATATATAAGTTTATACTTACTTTTGATAAAATGAAAAATAGAATTTATAACATAATTCCAATTTATAATTTGAATTATATATATAAATGTATTTTTTGTTGTAAATATTTTACATATCATATTTATTTTTTTTCTTATTAATTATATTTGATCCAATATTATTAATATATCAAGACATATTTTGTGAACATTTTATTTTACACTTGAATGATTATATTATATTGCATCATGGTCCAGGAAACATATTTGAATTGTATATAAATCAATGCAAAAACTTATTTTTTTAAATTACTGATTTACATATGATTATATTAAACTATAATACAATGTAATATACACTATATTATATAGAATTTCAACATAAATTATATAAGAAAATAACTTTTAATTCAAACCGAATCCATAAATAATTTATATTTTTAATAAAATATTTATATATAAATTTTAAATACAAATTCATGAGATTCATGAGTCATGAAGCACTATACTATAAAGCGCTGTTCACATGAGCAATCTATTCCAGCAATTTCGCAATGGAATTCTTAAGAATTCTAGTTTCAAAATCCCCTAGCGGTATCAATTTTAGGGTGTTCACATGAGCAATCTATTTTTTCAGTAGAATTCTTACAAATATATACATTTGATGAACTTAAGTTTATTATATAATCATAAAGTAGTAATATATATATATTCATAATTTAATAATTATATAATGAATTATATATTATAATTATAATTATTAATTAATTATTTATTAATTATTAATTAAACGATCGTTAACGATTAAATAAAATAATTGTAATCAATTAAAATCGTAAACGATTATAAATAGATTGACCCATATAAAGGTAAATGCGTATGCATTAATACTAGTCAGTATACTTCTGCGTGCGTTTATTTATCAATTGCATAAATTGTCACAAAACTAGAATAAATTATGATTAGAATATTTAGCAATAATCGTGGAAAAAACAGACTGTCGTATTTTGGCATTTCTTAAGAATTCCATTGCGAAATTTCTGGAATAGATTGCTCATGTGAACAGCGCTTAAGAAATCTGTACTCTACATTTTTTTATTAAATGTATAAATATGGTTTCACACAAACATTAATTATCTCTATATCCATTATTAATTTTAATATCCATCTTATTTTAAAATAATATTTATTTTTTATAAATTTCAAATGAATCAATATTTTATTTTTATATAATTTTGTTTTCATCAGATTCATTTTAAGATTTAAATTATGATTTTACCCAACCAATTCAATCAATAAAAAAAATATTTATGAATTGCCAATTAGTTATGATTTTCATATATGTTTTTATTTAATTTGATAAATGTAAAAAAAGAAACATTTATAATTTAAATTAAATTGAAATTTTATTTAAACACTTATTACATAATAAATTATCTCTCAAAAGTATACAGAAATAAAAATAATAAAAGTAGGTAATACAATAAATATCATTTAAAATAATAATATTAAATACAATAATAATGACAAACAATATTAGTATTACAGGTTACAGTCACAACTTTGTATATATTTTTGGAATGTCTTATATAAATATCATATTTATTAAATTATGAAATTTTTAAAATAAATCTAATATTATAAATCTATACAATATAAATACTATTTTTTATAAATAACTATTAGACTCCTAAACTAGATTACTCAAAAATGTATTGATTTCAATTTATAATTTCAATAATATATTGAAAATATAATAGATATTTCAACAAAAACAATAGATTCAAGATAAAATCATTTAATAATCTTAATGAAAACAATATTAGTTTATGATATAAATTTAAATACATTAAATAAATATTTAAAAAAATATATTTATTATAATCTAAAAATCTATATAAAAAAATACTTGGTTATTATTTAAATTTTATAATAATTGTTATTTTAAAGATTTTTACAGATATTATTATACTTTATTATTATTTTCTAGTTTGATTTAATGATTTAGACTGAAATCGGCCCCCAATGTGTCACGTGACTAAACGAGAGTTAAAGTAAACAATGTGTGTAGGGATTATATAATATATTAATATATAAACATACGGTTTTATGATATGTATGTATATATAAAACACGATTTCACTACTCGGTGAATAATTTACTAAGAAATATAACGCCAGCCACGAAATGTTTATTTTAAATTTCGTTTTGACACGTGACTTATTGAGGGCCGATGTCAGTATTCAGCGATTTAATAATTAATTAGTTTAAAATAAGTATTTTTATTAAAATTAAAATTTTATATCATATATATTTATTAAATATTTTCGAGATAACGATTTATATAAATCACAAAATCACTATAAGTAAGGGTGTTATTAGGTTTAGAAGCGGTCATCACCTATACTTTACATTATAAAGTTTTATTGCGAAGTTAATATTTATAATGTAAGACACACCCCTGTTTAAGCTTTATTCTATTTGTGTAGAACCCAGCCCTAATTGTCTATATCATTTATCTATTATATTTTTTAATTAAATAATTTTTCCAAGGATAAATTTAAAAAATATATATTATTATATTAAAATATATATATATAACATTAGGTTTATTTATTAAATAAATATTAATTATAATAAAAGGACATAATTATTTACGATAATTGGATTATTTATTATTAATCAATTGTTTGTGCTTAATTATTTTTAATAATTAAATATATTAACATATTTCAATTAATTCAATTTTAATGTAATTAGATACTATAAAATGTGTGTACAACTTAAAATATAAATAATATAATTTTTGTTGAATCATCTATTATCTATTTTGTATTTTAGTATATTATTACAATTAAAAAAAGTTAAACCAAAGAATATTTATATAATTTCAATATTTTCTAAAATTATTAAGTATTACTTAATCCTAATTAATATAGATTTATATAAAAAATACATATAATAAAAACTATTACATTATACAAATTTAATATTCATTTTTATAACATAATATGCTTATAATAATATTACAGTTATTAAATATATATATTAGAATATTTACAATATTAATTTAGATAATATATACTATAATATAGCAATAAGTTATACTTATTATAATTCAATATATTGATACCTTATTCATTAGAAGCATATATAGTGCATGCATTCATCTATCATTATGTGTATATGAAGCATATAGTTTCAACATGACGTCATTGATATAATCACGTGTTTCCGACTATATGTACATGTATTCATGAATACGTATAATATATATATATAATATATGATCATTCTAGATTATTTCTCAGATTATCCTTATAATAATGTTATAACATTTACGTATACGTGTGTACTTCTGTGGAACATTTGCTCACCGAGACTAAACGTCATATCTATTTATAGAATACTTTCTGAATGCTGGATGATCACTTTATTATATATATATATATATATATATATATATAAGTTTAATTAATTAAAAATATAGTTGGTACTCTGTTTATATATATACAAATAATAAGAGTATACATATATATATAATGCAACTATTTTACTATGTATAATGATTTTAAAATGTTATATTTAAATTATATATTGTAAATTCTATGTATATCCATTTCTACATATTGACTGAAATTCAATGTCTATAAATCAATACGTTTCCTATATGAAATAGACATGCAATATACTAGAAATACACGATGAGAATTATTATGTAATACCCGATGATAACGAACACTAGAAAATGCGCTATTTATTTATATGCATACCTAACTATATGCATATATAATGAATGTAGAAATGCAGGTAAAACGCATATATATACTGGCTGTAAGGAAGGAATTGTATAGTTCCTAGAATTTATATGTTATTGTAGGTAAACAAAATATGTTATTCCCTTGGAAATATAAATAATTATAAATGGTATTTAGAAGATAAATTTATATATTGATGTGATATATTATATATCATATATACATATATTAATATAATATAGAATATGTTATTATACATATATGTATACACACCCATTATATATCAATATTGACATATACAATATAATTTATTATTTAAACCATCTTTATATATTATTTATATATATATATATATATATATATATATATATATATATATGTGTGTGTGATAGGATTAGAATATACGTATATGTATACATATATGTATGCTTGTATGAAACCATATTTAATGATGTAGTCCAATTATATAATTCACAAATTTTCTTTATATCTCATTATTCATGCATATATTAAGTGTATAGGTGTAGTATTCCTAATACATGAACATATTAGTATTTTCAATTATTCATAGGTAACCTATGCCATGAAAACTTTTACAAGTAATATATTACGTAAGAATGGTGAACACATGGGCTATTTATAGGAATATAATATGCAATACGGTAGTGAATCCCTCCCGACAATCCTACCGGTTATACACAGTCTACGAACGCACACTAAACGCGCGTACACGCAGTGCATCGCACATACGCGTAGCAGTGCGTTCGGTAATACCTCAAGTGGCCAGAGATATGCTATCACGTTCCTGTACTAATACATGTCCAGGCTATAGCCCGCGATACACACATACATGCATACATAACGATATCTTGTACGCGCGTATACACACGCGCTCACACGCACGCATACACGCAGATAGTGTTCGTTATCGGAATAATGGACGATGCCTTCGTTTATTGAACCCGTCCTTACTTATTGGACCACCCGCTTTATAATTGTTACAAATTGTTACACATAGATATGTATATGGTAACTTGTAATGTACATGTATATTGTTAATGCCTTTGTTAAGTAATAAACAATATTATTCATAGTTATATCATATGTACCACATATTTATAATACCATATCAATAGCATACTATTTAATTGCCATACCATAAAATCAACAAATTTAATAGTGAATAAGTTTCTTTCATCAATGTAACCATTCCTCCATTATATAAGTTACATAATAATTATGTCATGATAACTTATTCAATAAATATGAATCCATCAACCTACTGTATATTATGATTTATCTGCTACAATATTAGCAAAATGTGTGACACTTTATCTTATTCAATCTGTGTGAACCTTTAGTATACATAACGAATACATGCTTTTTATATTTTGTCTATTTATATTCTCTAATAACTAATCTCTAATGAAAATATCATCTGTTTTATCTCATTAATATAATCTATTGTTTACATCTAAGCTTATACTATATATATACAGTGTATTGATTATATTTATATATATATATATATATATATATATATATTATATAATTTATACTTATATGATGATTTTTGTATAGTTCTAAAATGGATCTCTTCTAATCTATAATATATTAAATATATATTTTAATTAAGAAATATGTTAATAATGATTATATAATATGTATAATTAATCTATTGATTTGCATATTTGTAATATTTAATATATAGCCAATTTAATATTAGACATACTAATATATTGATATACATAAAGTTCATTTTTATAATTAATTTATTAAATAAACCATATTTATCATTTGTTACTGTAAATAATTAACATTTATATCCTCTGAAATTGTAATTATAAGTATTACACTCTTACTATATTTTTATATTTAGTTATGTAATTAATATATTTTAAATATTATATAAATTATATAATGAATTGTTTATTTTATTAATTTACAAATAATATTATATATATATATGAGATTCTAATTATAAATATATAAGCCATAATATTCTAGGATTTTAAGGAAATCTGATTCATTATAGTATACTCTACATATATGATGCATTGTGTATGTAGTTTACCTATAGCATGCATGCAAATAGTCCATATTGCATATATCCCATAAAATAATTATATTGATTCAACATTGTAAATAGATGTTGTCCTATACTGCCATGTTGTATGGATTCCATACCTGTTGTATTATAGGCATTTAGTATTCTAGGTTTTTAAATCATATTTATATTAATATGTATTTTATATATTAATGATAATAATTTATAAATGTTTAAATTTATAAATGTAACATAATTAATAAGAATTACACATGGGTTTAATAATAATAGTTAAAAATAATCAACATATATATAGAATATTTTAAGAACAGTAAATATTCTATATATTTGTATTACTATAATCATTTTCTATAGATTTATTAACTTATAAATTATAGAATGCTAATTGGTGTGAAATCATCAAATCAGTTTCATTATAAATTATGTTACTGTTCATTAATTATCAGTGTACATGATATAACTATTGTTGTGTATCTATTGTAAGCTCACCAGCTATTGTCATATTAATATATAACAACTCTATTATGATCAAATATATAGCATAATGATACATCAATGTATTATATATGTATATATATATACATGTATAATTAAATATATGTTATATATATAGAACAATGGATTGAATACGAATTAACCAAGAAATAGTAGTATAAAAATACCATTATTTAACTAATTATTTAGGTATAAATAAATAAAATTTTATTACAATTTTTATTTAAAATGGTCATCATACTTTTTTCTAATCACTGAAACAAAGTGACTGTATAACACGTATACATTAGTGAGTATATATATATATACATTCTGTTAATTTCTGTTATTATCGTAATAATATCGATTATATAACTTGTGTAATAACATGATATATAATGTAATACGGCGTATCAACGCTGAGAGTATGCACCACTAGTCCACACTAATTAGTATTAAACAAAGCGTTACGAACTTTACAACAACAGTGAATGAAATCACGTAAATACATTATCAGCGGCAGCCTGCTCTAGAATATCTTAATACCAGCGGCAGTAGCAGCCCCTTACATACAGCCATACGCTGGCAATGTTGACCAGTCACGTGCAAGATCAATACCAATAAATAGAAGTCTGCCTTGATCAATTCTATTTTGCGTACTTCGTGTTTTATTATATAATAATACATCGATATTACATCGTGAGCGCGCGTAATACCACTACCGAAATAAGCATGCATTAGCAGCACCAGCCCATTGTCGTCTGATATTATGTATAGTACGATATATAAGAGTAGACAATATATCGAATGTACTCTATAGGAGTATTCCTACTTGACTTGCTAACGTATACTATACGCGTATAGTAGTAGTAGTAACTTATTTATACAATTTATAATAATTAAAGTTTTATTTCACTCTGGATTCGTTTCTTATGCTATGTTCTAAATATACACACTGCAGCTGTTTAATATATTAGACTTTAACCTAATTAAATATCTCATCATAAGTAGCAAAGACATTATTTTGCGTAAACCACGCCCACTCGCCGTTTACGTTACGCCCATAGTTATTAACCACGCTCCACCGCCGCCGACACAGATTTCACCATTCAGCCGAGCACACACGATGATGGCCTACGATTTATCCAGCGATTTCGGTAACATAAAAGTGGAACCCCAGGAGACGGGTATCTACTCGTCTCGGATGCTGTACTGCACGGCACTCGAGGAAGAGGATAGCGTCGACACATCTCTCGGCTACGGAGACAGGTACACGGCCACCTCGAGTCCCGATAGTTCCAGTTACACAGACGCTAAACTCGAACACAGTTTTGCCGACATCAACGTCAACTACGCGGCCAATGGGACGCTGCTTCTCACCGAGACAACTTCTCATCTCAAGAGTGAAGTCAGCGTAGCGGATATACCTAAACGGATATGTCTGGTGTGCGGAGATATAGCTTCCGGTTACCATTACGGGGTGGCCTCTTGTGAAGCTTGCAAGGCCTTCTTTAAAAGAACCATTCAAGGTATGTACACATTCACGCATGTATAAGCATTTATATACCAACGCATACATGCATACATACATACATACACGCATATACACACATATACACACATCGATGCATACGTTCACGACGTATACATACATGCATGCACATACCCATACATACATTCGTACATAAATAAATACATACATACATACATACATACATTAATATATACATATGTCGTTAATTAACATATACAGTAATTATGTAACATGCATTATGCAACCTTGCACACATTATCTAATATTTGTTTCCTGAAATTGATAAATTACTATATTGTTATCTTTATATTATGTTTACACTAGTAAACACATGATGAACATATATATCTTCTTGTATCTATTCATATTGAACTTAGATAACATGTGTACCCTTATATATGTGTGATATATATTTATGTATGTGGGCATTGTTGAATTGATTGATATAAATAGAAGTAAACCTATACAATGTGTGAAGTGTATGTAGAATCTACATTGTAGATATATATATATAATCTTTCTTAAATTAACATATTCAAACATAAACATACGTAAATTTAAGTATAACATACGTACATATATATATATATAATATACACATGATTCTATAAAAATTAACATGCATATTATTTACATATGATGAAATATATTCAAACTCTACAATAAATATAAAACTCTATAATATATATATATATATATATATATATATATATATATATATATATTACATGCACTAGGGATCTTAATTAATATTCCCATTAGCTATTTATATAATACTGTAAGCAAATATAATTTATGCTATGTTATGTAATATGCCTAAATTTAGCTGAATTCTAATAGAATACTAATCCATTTCATATTGTTGATCCATTCATTGTTATTAAAAGTAGGGATTATGCAATTTCACTGATTTATATTTGATTACATGGATATTTATCACACACACACACACACACACACACACACACACACACACACACACACACACACACACATAATATCTATTATCTATGTATGCCTGTAATGATTTACCATAATACATATACTACATACATTGTATGAGTGCTCCTGTACAACAAGAGGCCATATTACATAATATATATGATCAAGTCCCATGGCCTATTACACAATCAGTGATAAAAAAAATATTGACAGCAACACTGTATCTCTCTCACACACAGTCAAGTATGCCTATTATAAATCATCCTATATACAATATTGTAAGCTGATATGCATATGATGTCTACATAAAATGTACGTGATTTCAGTACTACAAATGTGTATAATATGTATTAATAATAAGTGTTCATATATTAATATACTATAATATAGCTGTATACTATAATTTCTATAATATGTTGTATACAATGTATTCTATATATAAATATATATAGTGTAGATTGTGATCTATTCAAAACAGTGAATTTATATAGATATTGACTAATATACTATATTGATTCATATAATAACAATATATATATAGATAGATATATATACAAGAAGTACATACAATATATGTAAGTATGTGTATATATTTCATTATCAATATTATTAATTATGTATACTAATGAATTCATATGACCTATGATATATCACTATTATACATAATGAGAAATAACAATACACATGTCCTTATTAATAACAAATAGCTATAGCTATATCTCTTGTAATTAATGTACTATATTACCTTGACCTTATATTAGCAGACATGTTTTCAGACTAATAATGATCATTAGTATTTAACATAATCTTATATGTGTGAATATTAGTCTTATTTATGCATAATAAGTATATACCTATATATATATTATGATTGTATATTTGATTATTGGTAATTTAATATATATATATATATAATTGTAAATGCAAATAAATGTTTATTTTACTCATCGATTTTATAATATAATAAATTCGCTTGATTTTTAGTCAATATACTTTATTTGTATTACATTATATACCACACACATATACTCACATAAGCACTGACATACTCACGTACACACATATCTATATTTGTACCTATAATACATGTGTTTTAGATATGTGTGTTAGAGAAAATACTAAAGGAAATGCCTCAAATTAGTTATTAATTACACAATTAATTATATATTTAAAATAGAAATTCTTTATATTTTGTACATCATATTTTTTTCTTTATATAAATATGTTCATTTTAATTTATAAATGTATAGTATATTACGCAATGCACGCTTTTATTAAACAATATCAATTACATTGTATACTATACAATGTATAGAATAATATAGTATGTATGATATATAGTATAACAATGAATGTAGAGATCACTATATCTATGGCCTATTCATTGTGTTTAACTAATGCATAGCATGTATACAACCAACTAGAAACATAACATAAATCACACAATAAATATGGGTACACGTGAGTGTGTTGGTGTGTGTGTGCGTGCGCGTGTGTGTGTTAGAGCTCTTGTATTACCACGTGGTTTAACCGTATTACTGAGACCTGCATGGTCAGTGAGCACTTGTTTATTTCACTGGACAATGGTCTGGTTATCTCCACTGCTAGTAATATATCACATACTTCACTCTCTACAGTGTGCTAAGTCCACCCACCTCAGCTATGTATACAGTCTTAGCACATCACACTAGGACATGCTATTTAGGTACTAATCAATTACTAATTTTACTTCGGACCTGCATAGAATTAATATTACTATTATAATATATATATATATATATATATATATATATATGTGAATATGTGAATGAGTGTGTGTGTGTGTGTGTGTGTGTGTGTGTGTGTGTGTGTGGTTTCTGTGTGGATTAGATGCTATGATGATATAGATATGGCCTAATACTATGATTACTACGACTATTATGTACTCTACATGTATGTAGAATATCGTTATGTTCACATATTATAATGATACGTGTGGTAATGATCTCGCCAAGGTTAAATAAGACGCTCGAAAAGGTCATACTTATCACGTACGCTGTAGTAGCTTATGTAAAAAATATATATATATATATATATATATATAAATTACAGACCTATACAGTCATAGTATAGATTGTGTATACAATGTGTTATTTCAATGAAGGCGTGTATAGTAGATAGAATGTATGCGTGCGTTTGTTGGCGTGTGTTTTAGTGTAAATAATAACTTAATTTACTTGATTTAATAAATAAAGAGGAAGTCTGATGTATATATATATATATACTTATAAATATTACTGTTTATCCATATTCAAATTGTATCATATACAATTCCTAATATTATAGAGTAATGTATATATTTAATGTTAAAATAATAAGTTAAATATATTAACCCGTTATATTAACATGTATATTCTTGTAAACTGTATGTAGAACCTAGTTAAACCACTAGTATACCTTCCATTACTATATTCATAATCATGATAATTTAGTGTAAACTCATATATTATATTAATTAATTATATTCAGATATATTTATCATAAAGAAAAATGTAAAATAAATTATTTATTATACTCTCCATATATCTATTTATAAATAATTATGATATATTTTCTAACAAAAATTAAAATATTCTTATACAAATATTGCATTGTACATCAATATATATGGGTTATTACATTTATAATTTCTGAAGTGTGGTTGATTTTACACTAGATTTGAATAATAAATTTGTTTAATTGTTGTAATATTTCTAAAATTAGTCTAATAAGGTTTTATTATTCAAATGTTACTGTAATTATTAAATATTATTAATAGACTGGTTGGTTACATTCATTGACTTATATGGTACAAGGAAATGGTTACTTTAATTAAATTATTCATTATATTCTATATTTATAATAAATTGTATATATTGAGTATATATATATATATATACAATATATTTGTGTATATATATATATATAATATTGAGAATATACTATTAAGATTTTATATTTTTTATATTATAAGAATATATATATTTAAATTGTATATATTTTCAAGTTATGTAAATTAAATATTAATTATTAAAATTTATTACAAGTATGTTTACATTTGTGTATTTTCAACATATAATATTGTATATATTAGTCTGACTTAGTTTACATTTGTGTGGCTACATTGTGAATGAAATATATAAAGTAGATCAAAGCTTGGATACAATTGATATAATCTTATTATAGAAAAACATTATTTATGTTTCAAGCTGTAGTCTAATTATAGTTGACCCTTGATCTTATGTTTATAACCATTTTAAGTTGGCTGAATCGGTGATGTGGTGTATTTTATGGTGCTCTAAAGTTAAGTCCGAGTTGGGCGCACTATTTAATATTAGTATATGCTATATATTGCATTAATTATAGTATATAAGTACATTACATCAGGAAATTAAATACGATTTGAATGTATCAATACTATGCTTTTGTGTACGATATTTGATATATGTATGTAATATGATATATTTTATATTCATTTATCAATACAATATATATTAATTAAATAAAATTCACAAAATGGATATATATATAGTTACAAATATAAGTATGTTTATTTTATTATTTATATTTATTAAATAATGCTTATTCGTGTAATACATAATACAAAGTAATGTTCTATTATATAATATATTATAAAATACATTTATATGTATGCATTCTAATATAACATATATATATATATATATATATATATATATATATATATATATATATGCACATCTATATATAAATCCATGTATATATGTTATATATATAAATACATTTATATATGTTATATATATAAATATATAATTCTGATCATCTAACCACATGAACAAATCATTACTGTTATTATTTCCACCTGATGCCTTGGCCTACTAGTTACTGGCTTATAGTTCAATATGTGATTTATTAATAATGATCGATATTGTTAATTAAATAACGCACACATACATAAATACACTCGTACAGGTAATATAGAATACACATGTCCAGCTAATGGATGCTGCGAGATAACCAAGAGAAGGAGGAAGGCGTGTCAAGCTTGTCGATTTCAGAAATGCCTCCATATGGGTTTGTTTACATGGATTTGATTATACATTTATGCTTTTTTATTATGTCTATACATTCGTAAATATAATTTATATATATATATATATATATATATAGATAACTAATTTAATTGATATATTGAGTTATCTATAATATAATATTAGTAAGCTTGATTTGATCTATTTAAAGTTAATCATATTCATTTAAATACTTCAAATAACATATAATATATATCTAAAATGTTATCATTAAAGCATTTATACTATCATTTATTATATAAATGTAACAATAGATATCTTTATAATATATAGCTATTAATGTAATTATAATAAGTAGCCATTCTTATCTCTTATATCTAGAAGTGATATATTATTAGTAATATATGCTAATGTACATAAATAATACTGTTACTATTTCTTTATTTATATGCTATTCAAGTAATATTGATGTTATTAGTAATACTATACCATAAGAATTCATAATCTAGAGAATATTAATAGCTAAATGATCAGATAAGTAAAATGTATGGAAATATTAATTCAAGTAAATTTGTGCAAATATTAAAAAACATTTTATATGATATTATGTAGCATGTTAACTCATGGGATAATGATTTTTGTAATAAATATATAGATATCTATATTTGTATTTGACAAATAATTAAATATACCTCTGAAAAGTATATAGTTAATCGGAGTACAACAATTAACCATTATATAGATAGAGAGAATGCGTATTATCATTGATAATAGTTTACTTATCATTGTTTCTATTCTTTAAATATAAATAATTTTAATAAATAATCCACCTAATAATAATTAAAAATAGAATTTACTATATCGTTATATTAATAGCACTTCAATAACATATCATCATACCCTAGTAATGTAATACTATTCTATGATCTTTGTAGGAATGTTAAAAGAAGGTGTAAGACTTGATAGAGTTAGAGGAGGTAGACAGAAATATAAGAGAACAGTAGATGGACAGGTTACATCTGCATCTGTAGCTGTTGCTGTAAAGAAAGTATGTCCAGAAGTTGTACCTTCACATATACAAAGTTAGAATCTCTTATATTATTAAACATATGTATATATATATATTTGAAATTACCTTGAAATCGTAAAAGTTATTTTTTTACAATAGCACATTATAAGAATAACTCGGTTAACAAATAACTATAATAAATCTTAAAAGCGCACCTCAATATAATAAATTATTCATAATAAATATAATACTTATTCATTGTATTTGATAGGTTTTATATCTATAGATAGTAGTTTTTAAAATAGTACCTAATAAATTATAAAAATAATGATATACACTTTATTATTTTCTTTAACTTTAGTAATTATTTAATATTTTATGTATAACATTTTATTTTTCATTTATAAATCTTATAATCTACATATGTTATATATTATTTATAGTAATATATACTCACTACTAATACTAATACACTCTACAATTCGAATAATTTGCACATACTTTATTAATAATTAACATAACTTTCCTTTCCTCTTACATATCATTACACAGTGCCTGGATAATATGATTTTACCAACTCATGTCAGATATATTATACATGGGTACAGTACACATCAGTGTTTCATTTATACAATTGTTCTTATAAATATTGTATTTATATAAATGTGAAATGGTTACCTATACCTGCATTTGAACCATTACATCATCAATAGAAATGTGTAGAACCTAATATATGCATTATAAAAGTAATTATCAATATATATATATATATATATATATATAATTATATCTAAGAAGGAAATATGTGTTAATGTTTTTTAAACTATATATTATAAATTTAAAGTAATTTGATGATTGTAAATTGTGTGAATGTTTATTATTGATTTGATACTTAATAGTGGACTAGTATGTTTTATGTATACGTGCATGTTTTTTAGTGAGTCTGATCCATATACAAGCCATGTATCTTTAATTGAGTGCACGTCTACCTAATAAGTTATTTATAGCTAATGAATGCTATGCATTTCTCTCTCATATCTCTATAGCATATCCAAATATGCAGTCATGAATCAACTATAGTATACAAATATTATTTATTTTTTTATTACAAAGTAAATATAATTTTTAGAATTAATGATTCATTATGATTAACAATAAAATAGTTTATATTGATATATTGATTAATTAATTAAAATAATTTAATTATTTAATGATTTATTAGCACCTATTTAAAACTATATTTATAAGATAATTACTTTTATATTGAAATATTTTCAACATTCTATACTTTCTTATATAAACAAGTATTTTATTAACATTTGATAGCAATTTCCATTTCATTTAGGTTCTTATTATTAATAATATCTATATTATGTTTATATTGATTTGATCTCTATATGAATTTATTTACTTTGTTGAAATCTATAAATATCACTTTATATAACTTTATAAATAATATTCTCACTAACAATTTTTAATATATTTATTCAATTTAAATATATATTTTTATTCATTAATTTAGAAATAATTGGTGAATTTGTTAGATAATTTAGATTTCTCTAAATATAATTTATAAAAATACTATGTGAAATAATTAAAAGTATTTCAGTAATTATTAATTAACTATACCTCCATTACAGTAAAAGTTAATATGCTCATTATAGTTATTATACAATACTCACTATTATAATGTAGGTGGAGCTAAATTAATGTAGGTGAAGTTGATGAAACCATCATATTAAACGAAATATTAATATAATCAAATACTCAACCTGAACTTTCATTGAACTGTAACTGTAACACATTGAAACACTTGCAGATAACAAGATATTAACGTTATTGCTGCGTATCGAACCCGAGAAAGTGTACGCTATGCCTGATCCCTCACTTCCAGATGATGAATATAAACTCATGGCTACCCTAAGTGACTTAGCAGATAGGGAGCTTGTAGCTACCATTGGCTGGGCTAAACAAGTTCCTGGTTTGTAATACATTGCACTTGATTTAGAGTAATTTCGGATGTGTGATAACGTCTTAATCTATTAATAGGTTTCTTAAATTTATCACTATCTGATCAAATGATATTACTACAAAGTACTTGGTTGGATATTCAATGCTTCAATTTAGTATTTAGATCTACACCTTACTCTAATAATGGGATTCTCGTTTATGCTGATGATTTTCGTATTTCCAATGAGGTAATATTAATTATAACACTTATTGTTAATACCATATTATATTTTAGTTATGTTATAATTATATTGTATTATTAATATATTTAATTTAGCATCAAAAATAATATATAAATTATAAATATTTTAGGATTCAATAAAAATGGCAGCTCCAATTGGATTTGATGCGATGTCCAGAAGATTAGCTTATAAACTTTCACGACTAAATATACGAAGGGAAGAATATGTTTTTATGAAAGCAATGCTGTTATTAAATCCAGGTTTGTTATGCAAAACTCATCAATATATATTATATATATATATATATATATATATATATTAATCAATAAATATTGATATAAACACATTCAACCAACCTTCGACAGATATGAATTTAGAATTCCCTGATAGAGTTCAAGAACTACAGGACCGTATACACGATTCTCTGATCGAGTACGAGAGAGCCTATGCCTCTTCCCAGAATACCACAGTTTCCATCGCGGACTGTGATAGACGCGCTGGAAATCTTCTATTGGCGTTACCATTACTCATGCAAGCGAAACTATTGGCCAAGGATTACTGGCTTCGTATCAAGAAAGCTGATCGTGTTCCCTTACACAAGCTTCTCTCTGAAATGCTCGAGTATGCATGTTCTTAGCTGTATTGCATCTATTGTGCAATAACTTCCTAGTAGTCCTTTAGGGCATAATCCTTTTTTATATTAATTATTATTGATGAGCAGCAACAGCAGCGACGATTCTTTATGCAACTATTGAGTTTTAGTTAATAAGTGAGTGGCCATATGAAATCCATGGTAAATGATTATTTGTATTATAGATATTTTTTTTCTTATTAATATTATATTTTATATATTAGTAATTATTTGAATTGATTATATAATAATTTGTATATAAATAACACTGGTATTAATTATTGAGCTTTACAAAAGTATATTAAATTAAATAATATTAATAAATACAAAATTTAAATAAATTTAATAAAACTTTAAATAAATTAATTTCCAGATAAAATACAAAGTTTGTAAAATTGTAATATAATAAACTCATTTTCATACTCCAAATTTACTTAATAAATTAAAATACAAAGTTGCAAATATATATTTATATATTACTTCAAAAATAAAATATATATTATAAATATGCTGTTAATATGAATATATAATAATTGATATTTACCTTTAATTAATTCTATATACAAATATTATTTGTAGAAAATCAAGCATTATATGCTCGTTTTCTCAATATTTAAATTCATTTACATGAAAGATATATAATAATCATCTTATTTTATTCTCGAATATAAATTAATTAGTAAATAACAAAATATTTATATACATTAGTAATGTAATTAATATAATTTAAAATAAATAAATTGATGTAATATAAAATAAATGGATAATAGGTCAATTATTAGGTCAATTCTTGATTAGATATATAATTGTGGAATCTTTATTGCATCCAATAAATATTATTTACCTCTTTAAACTAAAGAGTTTTTTTAATATTCATTAATAATGAATCGTCAGCTTTATTTTATGTATTATTTCATCTATATATACATCAACATATATATATGATTAATAATTACCGATATCTAAGTCACCATTAAATAAAATTAAATAATAGTACCTATATAACATGTATACTTTTTTTAAATCACCCGATAAGTGTGTTGAGACAATAACGCTATCTAGTTTTGTTATTGATATGGTTTGAACCTCGAATGACACTTATTTTTTAATTAAAATCAATTTATAGCAGAATAATATATGCTAGCGGCACTAAACTTAACCCAACAGCGAAACTTATATTATTCATTTATAAACAGTTCAAATGTACAGTCCTTCGCGGTGCATTATGATATAATTACTAACTACAAATAAAATTCATAATATATATATAGACAATTTTTCCTAATATTTCATATTACTGCATACTAATTTTGATTATTTCGATTAAATCGTTTACATATTGTATACTCGATATATAGGTTATTCTGATACAAATTGTATGTTATAAAATTATATGGGTAACCCATCGATATTAAGATAGTGGATAAGCAATTGAATGTAGTGTATGGCCCTATCCGCTACAGGCGCTGCATTCGAAACCCACTACTTTTTATTTATAATATTTATTTATACATATATATATTGATAATTACTACCAATTTTAATGTACTATCTATAGTAAACATAAAATTATATATTTAAAATACATAATATCAACATTCCTCGTAATTTTGTATATTTAAATTGATGATATAATACTATTTTATTGATATTTATAATTTAAATCCATTGATATAAATAGTCACTTTAATCTATTTCGACGAAAAGCCTACTGTTATAATATTTGACATATATATTATGACTAATATCCAATCAAAATCACTGATACCATTTTGTTAATTTATCGATAAAAGTGTCATTCATATGTCTATCTTTTACATGCATTGAGTGCGTCAATTGTTTATCCACTTTCTTTATATCGATGGGATAAAATGTACAATCTGTGTATTTTTTACAGGAACCTATTCAATAATCACTTCCCATACTTAATATTTCAGAGGCATTGGTTTTATATTTTAAACAATAATATTGAAGTATATATACTATATATATACAATATATATATTGAAAAAAATAAACTAAGTAAACTTATATATATACATTTAATATTTATTTAAAAAACTAATATAATATAACTACATAAATTATAGTGCCTTAAATATAAAATAGATTTCCTTTTCGGATAAGATATTTGAATTGATTATAATATCTGTACTGTCAGGTTAGTTATGGGATACAATTCAGCTCTCTTGAAATGTCACATGATCACAGAAAGATAGGAGTCATACATGCATACAGTATGTCCTGCGCTGTAGGTTCATATACATTGTCAACCCATAGAATATATATATATTAATAATGGATTTAGAAGTGAACTTATAGATTTGTATTCATACACTTATCGACTCTTGTTAAAATATGTATGCCTTAAAAGTAAGTTCGAAGTGACAATATAGTAATTCAGTTATAATTAAATACTTAATCTATATTCATGGATGAGATGAAATATTTCATTCCTAGGAATCCGTATAAGGAACTAATATAACATGTTGCAGTATTATTTTGTATACTAAATATTCATAATTTCGAAAAAATAGTAATTATAAAATGTTTCGACATTATGAAGTATATAGGATATTACCATTATATATTTACTACTTTTTCAAATAAATGTATATAGTTATTATTCTGTTGATAATTTTTTTTTGATTTAGAAAAAATGTCAGTTATATCGATTTAATTATTTTAAAAATAACATTTTTAATATTTTTAAGGATATTTTTTTATAATACATATACTAAAAAAAATTGTACTTGTACACATATTTTCCTTTCATATATATGTAATTTATTTTTTGTTCGTAATTTTCAATGTAAATTTCTATCTTTTTAAAATATTGGTTACTTTCTGAATTTGTGTCGGTTTTCAATTCTTTTATTATATATATAATTATTTAGAGGAGTTATTCCGAAATAGCTGATACTTTTCTATGAATGGAACTAAAAATGTTACAAAAACAGTCTCCTACTATAAATATATGCATATACTATGTATATATATTATATATTATTCTAATAATTATATACACTGTATTAAGGGGACGCGATACCATTGATTTTTTCGGAAAAAAGTTAAATTTCAATTTTTTTTTTAATGTAAAATTATAATACTATACATATTATCTTTTATGTGGTGTTTAAATTATATTTATTACATTATTCATTGTGTTTATATTATATTATTTGTACCTGTATATTCATATATTATATTTGAAACTTGATTTACTCAGAATAATTATTTGTGACCAAGCATGCTGACATAACTAGTATTAACTTTTGTACAATTGAATATTTTTTCTTCATTTTTTCAAAATAACTAGATAAAACCTGTAAGATTAAAGTTATTTGTCAAAATTAAAAAATGTTAATTAGTAATTTAGTTGGAAAATTAACATTTTTTATCAGATATTTCAAATATTTTTTTTAGAAACGTATAACATAAAAATGTGTATACATCTATAAAATTCAACATATAATATAAAAATATGGAATATTATTAGTAGATATATAAATATTAATAGATTAAAAAAAAAAAAAAAAAAAAGTGAATATTTTTTGGTGATTACCAACCGTGGCAGTACTCGGAATTTGCGTACGTTGTAGGAGGTGTGTTTATGTTTTAAGATAATGATTGACGCGTGATTGCATATTCTAGATGCAGACACACTAATTGATTAGGTATATAACCTATATAACCAGATTAATATTTATATATTAGATTTAATTGAATGGAATTAAATCTACTAATTTATTTTATTAATTATGTATATATAAATGTAATATATAAATACATTACCTATACATAGATACTATAGTATAATTATATATAATACTAGATATATATATAAATAAATAATTATTATAATAAAGTATATATAAATACATTACCTATACATAGATACTATAGTATAATTATATATAATACTAGATATATATATATATATATATAAACTTGATATTATAAAGTATGTCATATGCATATGCATATGCATGCCTATGTATTACATTATATTAAATTAATATTATATATAAACTTTATATTATAAAGTATATAGAAATATAGCATATACATTACATTCAATTTAAATTGATTTTATATTATACAAATTAATTTATAATTATAATTAGCTTCAATTGATTTAATAATTTAATTTAGTTTTTTTTTACAAACTTGTTATTACAAACTATATAAAAAATATAGTTATATAACCAATTAGTAAATATATCACAACTCTTGTATATATAACCACGCCTATACATACGCCCATTTATAAATTACAACGTAAATTCACCTTATTAGAATAATAATACTGCCACGGTTGGTAGTAACCTATTTTTTGAGTTAATAGTATTCTAAAAATAGCATTTTTTCGTATCTTTTACATGTAAACCAAACGATGGTATCGCTTCCCCTTAATACTACAGTGTATACTATACATATTTTAATGTAGTATATATAGTGAATACATGTAATACGTGTATATATATAATATATTATATTTCATATTCACACTTTATTTACAAGTTCTATATTATTATATGATAACATACATAATATTTCATAAACGTATTCATACTGTAATTATTTAAATAAAAAAGTTGACAAATAATACAATTTTCCAATGATCATTACTATATTATATAAAATATATTCAATATAATATTTCCATTATAATTATAATTTCCTATATGTATAATTTTATATAATCTAATATATTAATTAATTTTCATTACGTGAATAAATAATAGATTTAAAAGTGTAAAATAGTATAAAGTGTATATAATCTAATAATATCTCTTCACGATAGGGGCCTCGTGTACCCATTAATTCGAATTTGCATTTTCATCGATTTTAAAATTGATTAATATCAATAATATTATCTATTTAATGATAGTCATAATAGGTTAATAAAATATGTTAAGATGCCGAATAATTGCGCTGTATTAGGTTGTACTGAACAAAGTTGTAAACATATAAATACTTCATTTTTCAGGTTTTACGTTTAAAATAATTTGTAAAAATAAATTTGAATATTGCTATGATAAAATTCAAATTTAATAATTAATATTAATGAAAATACTATATATATAAATTACTTCAGGAAATATTATATATAAATTATACATTATTATTTAATAATCTAACCCATTAAAATTCAATGTTTTTGTTAAATTCGATTGCTATTATTATAAGTATTAAAATTGTAATTATTAAGTTTCAACGTTACTATTATAAAATATTGTTCTAAGGAAAGATATAACACTTACACGAAATATTGTAATTCAATTTTGAACATAAAAATGAACAGTGTCACCTACATACTATGTAGGCTACATAGGTTACATTTTGGAACTAAGTGTGGTTTATAATGTAAATTAAACATTATGTATACACATATATTATATTTTTATATTACCTTGACAAAATAAAAATCCATGGATTTACATCTGATAGAAGGAATTATTTAAAATATATAAATAACAGTATTTTAATCATTGTATATAATTATCATGATTATACTACTAAACATTACGTGTATATATAAGAGTAAACAAGTTATAGCCTTCATGTAATTTAAAGAAATGTTTTTGTTTTCCGGATTATATTTTTTTAACGAATTCGGATTCAGTTATAAATTATTTATATTTGTGAAATTTTCAATTCAAAAATAGGCATTATAAAAGAAATGTTTTTTATTAATAAAGTACAAATTAAATCCATAATAATTATAAATTCAATAATATTATCTTTTATTAATTATTTTATATTTTTAAATAATTTGTATATACAGTCAACTCCCGATAAGTCGGACACGCAAGGGACTGGGAAAATTGTCCGAATTATCCAAAATTCATAAGAATCAGTGAGATGAGCGTCGTTTATTAATAGTTCAAAATAACAATTCATACATATACAATTTAATTATTAATAGTTAAGTATCACACAATTATCAAACATATATAAAGTATACAAAAAAGTAAGCAATTGTTTACAAATAAAATGTGATAAACTTCGTTTTTAGGCATTGTGTTATTGTTGTGTTAATTAATGATCAGATGATGGTTTGCAGCATGAACTATATGTGTTATTTATGTTAGTATATTCACTCCATTTAAATAGATATACGAATTAAAGGCCTTTCAGAACACTGCAGCCTAATATAATCACTATTTGTATACCTGGATATACTAATTAAATGAATTAAAATGTTATGTTGATACCACTTGTATTACAATTGTGATGTTGTTAAAAACTACAATATCCTATATTGTTTAAAGTAAAAACGACTTATCCAGTATACAAAACATAAAAGAAACTATAATGTATATGTCCGACTTATTGAAAATTCCACTTTTCCAATCCGACATCCGATTAATTTAACATGAAACTAGATAACAATCCAAACAAACCAACCAAAGGTATCCGACTTATCGAGAAATCTGAATTATCCGCAGTCCGACTTATAGAAATTGACTGCATATATTTATATAATAAAATTATATAAATCTCTTTATTTATATTCTCTATTTTATTATGAAATAAATAGAATTATATAAATTATTAGAAATAATGCCTGTAAAATGCACTTATCTCAGAATAATTATTTTCTCAGAATAAATAGTATTCAACTTATATCAGAGATCACATTTTATGAGATATACTAATATTGTTGTTGATATAGAAAGAATATATATATATATATATATATATATAGATATTTAATTATTAAGCTTATTTTCTAATATAGTTATATAAATAGGAACAATTATATATGCATATTTTGATATATTTTTAGAAAAAATCATAATAAATAATAAAATACAAATTTCATATAATAATAATATATTTGATAACATTATCTCCTTTTTATAGGTGTATATGTGTATTTAAAAAAAAATAAGTGACAATATTCCAAAATTGTAGCACTGCATATATTTATAGTAGTACTAAAGCCATTAATTAGATCCCATTACAATAAATTCCAGGGCTTTGGTAGTAATATGTATTTCTTATCTATTAATATGTAAATTTGATAAGTTGCCATCGAGTGCGACATCCCCTTAATAATATTCACGATTGTTTTAAATATCATAACATCTACTTTACGAATATCTATCATCATTATTATATTAAAACTGCATTATTTTAACATAATTACACTGTTTTACATGTACGCTATACATAGAGTTAATGTATATCTTATACATATGAGTAAATATTACTTTATATTAACTTTATAATAATGCATATTTTAAAAATTATTTAAAAATCAGAATAATATAATATATCTCTAATATAATATGAATATATTATAAATAGTTTTCCATTTAAGAAGAAAGGACAACTATTCGATGCCTGGGTGATATTCTGCGATCGAGAGTATAACTGGATTCCATCGAAACATTCCAAAATTTGTAGCCTCCACTTTAAGCCGGATTGTTTCAAACACTTAAAAAGAATCCGTTTAAAGAGTGGATCGATTCCGACAATATTTGAAGTTCGTATAAAATGAAATTCGAGTCTGTTTTATTAATAATCTCTCATCGTATAGGTGATTAATAACACATTCATCTATAACGATGATCCGAGCCTGTTGGCTAATCGTTACTTAACCAATAACATGCGAGGACCCCGTATCAATAATGAAGTTGAGATCGGAGAGGAACACTCGCTGCACGCGAAATACATCGTATTGAATAGTGATTGTACGTTTATAAATAATGAAAATATTTATATGAAAACGAATATAGGTATCAATCATATAGATATAATGAAGAATGATAACGAAGGGGTTCTAGTCAAAGATGTGACGCCATTAGTGAATAGCGTAACCTGTATAACTCGTGTAATGTTGTGATGATGATGATGACGACTGTTGCAATATTTATATATTAAGTTTTTTCTAAGAAAATAAAAATATTATAAGAATATATATTATTTTTTAATTAATATTTTCATTTATTATTCTATTGTATGTATGTATATTTAAATATGAGTCTATATTTGTATGTAGATAATTAAATTATTAATTTTAGAAAATTAGTATAATAAAATACAATCTTTTAATATTTATATTTAATAGATATGTAATTTATAATTTAAAGTATGAAACTAATCTTTTAAAAATATTTGAAAATAAATAATAGAATAAGTTTCAAAATTATAACAAACTGTATTTTTACTTTCAATTGAGCCTAATTTATTTATAAAATATAATTATGTAATAATTATTGATATAATACTATAATCATCTAAAGTGTAGGTTAATTTAGTTGCTGTCTTGGTATATGTTAGTTACGATGCAATATGTAACATCTTTAGTATATTTGGTAAACAAAATAAATAATCATATATGAATAAAATATATGTATTTTAGTTGTGTATAATAAAAGAAAATAATAGACATAAGATATTGTGTATAATAAGTATTATATTCAAAATGGCTAAAAGAAAATCTTATACACTATTAAATTACCTCCATTAGCTAATATATTGATTGAAGTATCATCAGTGAACACAATAATTATGATATATGGGTTATATTTTGTTATTATTGCAAACCTATCAATATAATAGAAAGCAATGGCCTGAGAATTGAGCCTAAATTAGTTCGTTACTTCTAAATTAGATAATATATCACATAAATTGATGATTTAAACTTACTAGATAACTTTAATTATAGCTAGATACTGATCTCTAATCCCTTGTTTCTAATTTTGAATAGAATCACATTGTAATGTAAGTTAAATTTAGATTTATCGAAAGAATTTGTTATGTTAAATTATTTAAAATACCAAATGCTATCGATAAATCTAGAAATCTATTTTTAATTATTTTAATTTAATACATTTCTATACAATCAATTAAATTGTAATACTTTGAGTATGTAAATGATGTAATATTACTTATTTAACTTTATTTAGTTTACTCTATTTTTCTTTTTAATAAATAACATTTTTATTTATTAGAAAATAAATTATTTCTAGTAATTTTTATTTTGTTAGCAATATTTTTTAGATTTTTATACTTCATTTATATGTAAATATTTACATTTTTGTAATAATTACTTATTCCATTACTTTTAATAGTTATACTTAATTAATAATAGTTACTTTTATCAATTATATAAATATATTGTATTAGTATAAATGTATAAAATGTGATTAGTTAGATATTTATTCAATAATACCTAGAAGATACTATAATTATTCCCTGATACCTATAATTAAATAATATCTATTTTTCATTTATTTATCTGTTTTTAATTATTTTTTTTTTGTTTATAATATTTGTGTATTTAAATTGATTATTAATCAAAATTTAAATATATTAGAGTGACATCCAGATATAATATAATAAGCTAGATATTAGGTAACGATATGCGTATTTCTATAATTACAGAGTTATAAACTATTTCTAAACCCACCCCTATGTATTAAAAATACCGGCCAATAAAATGTACTATATTATAGTAAAAACACAAACCCAAACTCAAACATAAACCCAAACCCAAAATCAAACATAAACCCAACCAATATCTATATGAATTAGATAACGGAATACAGCGAATGCGACTTGTCAATGTGGTGTTGCTAACAATAGGCAAGTCGTATGTGTGCATCGAGGATACGAGATCTGACCTATATATAGATATAATTAATACGAAGAGTAAATGGTAAAAATAGTAAAAACATGACTACAATTTATCCCAGGGTATTTAGTAGAGTAGTTAATTAAATACATCTATATGTTTATATAATTATTGTATTTAAATTTATATTATTTGATTAATGGATATTTAATTAACACATTCATTACATAGATTAATACTTATTATTAATTAATGTCACTCTTTCATAAAAGAATATTTAACTATTTAGATTAATGAAATAAGAATATATAAATATAATTTATTAGTCATTAACATAAATATGTTAAATAATTCTAAAAAAACTTGATTTCTTAATTACACAGTACATAGAAACATGCGTAAATATATTCTCATAAACTAAAATAAAAAGTTGTACCTTTAGTTAAGGTGGGTGGTGGTGGTATATACAAAAATTTGTTATGAAATACTATTCCTATAGGTGGTGATATCAAAGAGAGTTCACAGAGATACTTCAAAAGTCTTTTTAGTCTGTGCGTGCGTATTGTGGAATGGATTTGTAGAGCTAGATTGCCATGCAATGTCAAATGGGTCTTGAGGCAGGTTTTCGTTATTGCGTTTGAGATAACTTTCGTCTTTTGAGATTTCGTTCAAAGTTTTCACTTTCGGTTCCAATGTAACCTATAAATCGAGTTTGCTAGAGTTCTCTATAATTATTGGAGTGTGGTTACCTTATTTGGTGTTGTGTCGATTAGGAGAGACGAAGCGGTAGACTCTAGCCAAGATTCTCCTACGGATTTCTGGGCATCTGTTTTAATATCCTGTTTAACTGATGCTACTATCTCGTCCCAGGGATTCTTTTGTTTTATTGGTTCGGGTTTACCATTTTGAACTAAAACATTATAATATTTATTTCACAACATATGTAAAATATAGAGAAATGTTTGTGACAAGTTATATTTACAATATTTTGCTATATGCTACTATATATTTAAATATCTCTATAAAATGTTTTTATTCAATTATCAAATTATAAAATAGTCTATTAAATATTTATAATGATGATATAATATATATATATATATATATATATATATATATAAACTACATATATATTTATATATTTCAACTTAACCATTAACATACACAGAGGTATTATATCATTTTTTAATCTTTAAAACAAATTAGAAAATAAAGTAATTTGTTTATTTGTAATTTTTTATATCCAATATTATACATAAACAAATATGTTGTTTAAAATTTGTATAGCGTTTTTTTTATATTATAACATGATATCTTTAAAATCTTTAATTGATAATACTTTTAACATAAAAACTAAAATAAACAAATCAACTATTTATATTATAATATCAAGTATTTGTACGTAAGTAATTTACTATTAACACCACTTTTATTTTAATATAATTATTTAAAATAGTGTTAAACATAAGAATAATCATATATGAAGTTTATATATTATTAATTTTTATATTAAAAATAAAAGGATATCTCGCTAATAACACTAGAATAACTAATAATAATCAAGAGAGCAAACTGTTGGGTTTAGGTTCGTCATTGAGCTGCGAAAGTTGTTCCGTTAGTTGCTGACACATGTCTGTGATATCCTGTTGTTCTTTACTCGGAGACACCTCTGCTATAGATGGTACTGGTGAAGGTACATTAGGAGGCTTTATTTAATATTAACTTGTTATGATGATAAAAGTAGTGATAATAGTAGTAACTATAATATATTATGAAATATTTGTCACTAATTATTTTTAATACCTTGAATTTTATCAATTGAGGGCTTCTTTAGTAATTCCAGTTGTCTTTCGATGGTTGAAGGAAGGTCATTAGGTCTTAATGACATCTATTGAATGACACGTTGATATCGTTAATTGTAATAAAATATTTGTTAAAGAAACAAAATATTTGAAATTAATTATATTAAAATATATATGAAATATTTGAAAATAAAAATACTTTTTTCATAATAGCATAAATATTATAAAATGTATTTCATGATATTTTATAAGAATATATTAATATATATATATATATATATTTAGATTGTTTATTCTATGTATACTTACTTATAAATAAATTTAAGCGATTAAGATTAATTTATAAATATTATATTAAAAAAGGCAGACATATGGTGAATTGCGTAAACAATGCCATACAACCAAGGAGCTACGAACCTGTCTCTTGAAGGGAGACGTCTCAGATAGCTTATCGAAGCCTCTGAATGAATACTGACGTTCGAGCATAGAGTCGGTGGCTTTAGGTCTCTTCACGGCGTAGGGATTGTCTGCAGTCACAGTGGGAATAGGTTCTAGAGGGACGGTAGTGGTGGTTGTGGTTAGAGTGATGCTGGTATTGACGTGCAACGTGTTAATCATGCAACCTGTGATTTAGATGTAGGTATATGTATTTTACAACTGATTTATGGGTTAATACCTGTAAAACTTACGTACAATGATTTATGCTGAGTTGATTACGGTGAATATAGCACAGTAGTCTGTAGCACTAGTTAATGATGAATGTTGAGGTGACATTGAACTAGATTAGGTTTCTACTACAACATAACCGTATTTAGTATATATCATATGCTTATAATACTTATAATTGTTATTCATAAGCATCGATGTTATATATAATATATTATACTACTGTATTAATGTGAATGAAGTTAATATAACAATTTATAATTAATTTAGGAATAAATATACCTTATGACATGGTTAAAAAATGAGATAAGCTTTAAGGGGATCCGATGGGAGAGCCATTTTTTTGAATTAACATGTATATAGATAGGGAACACATTGCTGTTTATAGAAAATCTATTCATTGAATTTAAAAATGATTTTTTTACTATATAAAAAGGACATTAATATCTATAATCATAGTGATAAAAAAAATAAAAAATATATATTTTATATGTATAACAATATACATAATTTTATTATTTTTTTGTAAACTAATTTTATATAATCCAATACATAATAATTATATTTGTGAATGGACTCTCTGGAAGTGCGCATACATATTTTATTTATAGCAAACTAAATTAGGTAGATCACTGTGTACTTTTATCTAAACACTCATTTATATATGCAAACATAGCAAACAAATTTATTCCAAGTAAAATAAATTTGAAAAGTCAACAATAAATAATTCTATAAAATAAATAAATTATAAAGTAATAAAATTATACATTCAGCTAATATAAATTCAATATTATAAAGTAATAGTTTTATGGATTTTATATTTTCTTATCATTACATAAAATTATACTTTCAGCTAATATAAATTCAATATTATAAAGTTATAGTTTTATGGATTTTATGTTTTCTTATCATTACATATAAATGTTGTTTATATAATTTATATATATTAATTTATTAAATAAAAATTGTCTTTCTTTTTACTTCTCATATATTACAAGTTTATAAATTGTTGGTACATGTCATTACATAATTATTATATATCGAAATATATATATATATATATATATATATATAATTACAATAAATGAATAGTAAATTTTCAAAAATTATAAATAAAAATAATCTATACATATATTCAAATATTAATCCTAATAAATATATAATTAAAATAATGTAAGATTAATATATATATATATATATATATATATATATATATATATATATATATATATATATATATATAATGAATAATTATGTATTACTAGTAACTTATAAATATCACTTACGATAAATAAATTCAAATAATATGTATGTAAATGTAAATAATCTAGTGAAAAAGTTAATAAGAAAAAGTAAAAAGAAACAGACAATGGAAAATTTATTAATTTATAACGTCTATTCATATACCAATGACTGTATAAATAAAATAAATGTAAAAAATCTAGTTTACATTTTTGCAATTATAAATATAAAATATCTTTTAATAATTTATATTATATATGAATGTAGATTTCAAAATAAATGTAAAAAATCTAGTTTTAAAATTGTGATTATATTAGATATACAAATATTATATAACAATTTATATTAGTAAAGGGGGTATCCCACTACAAATATTTCCGGTAACTTGCCGGAAATATTATCTTGCTCCATAATGTTGTGGAAAGGGTATCCCACGACAAGACCACTATTGCTCGAAATCGTATGATAGGTTATTAATATTCAAGCAATCAACTTCGTTATTATTTTTAAATCTTTTTTAATTCAAATTAAAATCATTTCATTTTTAAAATAAATTCAAATAGAACAAACCGTATTAAATTAAAATGATATGGGAATATACTAATATTGACATTATTAAAATCTAATAAGTTTTTATATATATATTAAATAATCTATATTGAAAAATTTGAATATATAAAAAAATAAACAACAATCATCATGAGATATATAGTAATATCTTGGTTTTCAAGGAAGTATTTCTGGAAAGTATTGGCTGAATATTTTCGGCAAGTTGCCAGAAAGTAAGGGGTATCCCACTACAGCTTGTTATAAAATCTAGCAAGACTTTCCGGAATTACTTGTAGTGGGATACCCCCATTATGAATATATATTTCAAAATAAATAATTTATTTTAAAAAGGCATGCTCTAAAATATGATTTTCGTGCTATTTCTAAACTGATTTCATAAATAATTCACAGTTACTAAATAACAAATCATCAATCAATAAGTACATTACATTTTTTTTCTGATTTTAAATAATTTATATATATATATATATAGTATTATTCTAATATAATATTTACTAATTTACAGAATATTCAGGGTTTATACAGTAGTTATGTCCTTCCCTTATAAATGATAAATAAGGAATATGTATTACAAACATACAGAACTGTAGATTACATGTACTGTTATAACTTCGTCTATATTTGTGTATATTAAACATTTTTATCTAGGTAAAAAAAACTGAATTAATCGTTATTGTTATCTTTTAATTTAATGTGATTACTTGTTATCAGTGAACTTGATTCACAAATATTATGATGGAATTTATAATAATAATAATATTTAATAGAAGAATTATAAGTTTTTATTACTTGTTTTATAGTTTGTAATAATATTTTTGTTATTGTTGCCTGTTTGCCAATAAAATGTATTCTATTGGCATACAAATAATAAGATATAATAGTGGGAATATATAATTAAAACACTTGAAATTGTTTTCATTAAATAAATAATTCTCTTTGTTTTATCATAAATATACTAAATTAATAATTTATTGAAGTGTTTATAAAAAATATATAGATTTTAAATAACAGAAATGTATGTTTAATATATAAAACGGAATAGTAGGTGTCACAATTATGCCGGATAATAGTAGGGAAATATTTAATTGTTTATAAATTAGAAATATTTAATTTCATATATATTTGCATTTTAAAATTCTAAATCAAATACAAATTTAAAAAATTAAATTAATTTAATTGGATCATTCAAATAAAATGTAATGACATTTTATGTAAAATATAAAATAGTGCAGTAATCAATAATATATATAAATTATATTTTACACAATAGTTATCTATATAATAATCTGATTTTCACTAAATAATATTGTGTATTATAAAATATATAATATTAATATATTTAAAATCACTACTAAATCTAGTAAGTACTAATTCATTTTCTGCAATAATTAATATATTTTACTAGAAACATGAATATATTTTATACAATATATTTATAATAAATGAAATATAAAAAATTAATAGAATTTATACTTTAATAGATTATATATTTAATTAAAACATTTAACTATTTGAGTCCCAGGCGTCCGGGACCGTCTTGATTTAAAAAAACCCAGGCGTCTTGGACCGTCTCATAATTTATTAACACATATTAACACATATAATTCAATAATTCAGCACTCGATTTATATAAATGAAAATCCAAAAATATATAGTAATATGTTTTCTTTATCATAGAATTTAAAAAAAAGTATCTTTATATTTTAGTTTTTGAGAATGTTCATATAATACAAGTGTATATAGTGTTTATTTTAAAAATATATTATTATTATTAAATAAATAAATTAATAAATTATAAATGCAAATTTTATATCATCAATATCGTGTATTAAACTGGTTATAATCGTTATATTAATAACAACATTCCAATGTTTATTTTAAATATAACGTAAACATTGATAAAATAAAGAGTTCCTAACATAAAACGCATTTAAATCAACAACTAAATTAAAATTATGTATATTTATAAATTAAATATAACAAAAATACATTATGTTATAACAATTTAATGAAATAACGTTGATTAATAATTTTTTCTGTATTATTTGAATAAAACTCGCGTAGTAATTATTAAATTAACCGAACTATAGGTCACAATGCTATATTGTGAAGTGTCATGTGATTTATAGCATTATTTATTTAAATTTAACAAAATGGCTGAATAATATGTAAATGTTGATGATGCTTTGGACTTAGTTATACATTCAAGTACAAGCGAGTCTGATAATGCTTTCGATGCAAGTTAATATAATGAGGTTTATATTTATGCATATTTATATATATAACATGATATATTATACTCATACATTATATATATATATATATATATATTTATAAACAAATGTATTATACAATATTTTTCAATACTAGTTGTATTTATCATCTATATTTATATATATATAATCGTTAATATTTAATTATTTTATATTTAATTTGTTTATAATATCATCATAACAATTACAAATATAAATAATGAACATTTTATAATTATCATTATATACATTATATATTATTATATTCTAATATTATACATTTCCTTAGCAACATAAATCATAAAAATGTATTTTATTTAATTTTAGTGAATTTCATTCATTATACTTATAATAATTCTACGCTTCGAATATCAAATTTTTATAATTATTATATATTAATTATAGAATATTTGAACTACTTTTAATATATATATTATATATATGATATGATATATACACTCAATATAGTAGTTGAGTCAATAATATACTTAATTTTATAATTATAATAATACAAATATTGTAAATTTTCTTAGTATAAATATCTATATAATATGTTTTTATTTCTCATGTGTTTCATTAAATATAATCATTAATTTGTATAAAGTAATTATAGAATATATTAACTAATTTAATATAATTATATACACTAAATATTATAATTCTATTTTATATTTAAAAATTGTAATAATCAAAATATTGTAAATTTCACTAGCATCAAAATCATATATTATGTAATATGTTTGATTCCTCATGTATTTCATTCATTATAATCTTTAATTTTATATTGTCATTATATAATATATTATCTAATTTAATATAACTATATACATTATAAATATTATAATTCTATTTTATATTTTAAATTGTATTAATTACAATATTGTTAATTTCACTAGCAACAAAATCATTTTAATATGATATTATATGTAATTTGTTTGATTCCATGTTAATTTCATTATTTATAATCATTAATTTTTATATAGTAATTATAGAATATATTAACTAATTTAATTTAACTTAATACACTATACAATATACAATTAATTTAATATTACAATTAATTATATATTATAATTCAATTTTATTTTTTCTGAAGAATCAGGCGAATTACTATTTTTGAATCCTCTACATAGATGACAATTGATTATTTATATTGTTATACATGTTTCAGATAATATCATCAGAAAATATATAAATCTACATGCATTTGATAAATTTATATATATATATATATATATTATATATATTATGGTATTGTAGATAATGAGGTATGACATATTTGAACTCTACGCTTATGTTGATAGGACTTAAATGTGAGTCTTAAATGTGATAAGTAACTATAAATAATATAGTATTATATATCGAATAGAATATTATATTTGACCAATATATTACTATATACTAATTATATATTTCTAATATCACAGGATTATGTTCAAGTCAGTATCGACTATGTTGATGGATTCGGTGAAAGTGAATAAGTAGATGAAGTATTTGATAGCCTGGGAGAAGGTGAACGTAGCTGATGAAGTGGACTTAGGGGAAGGTCTAGAGAAGATTGTTTTGTAGAATACCATTCTAAATAATTGTATATTTATCAATTATGATGTATTGTAAATAATTATGTATTCTTAATTTTATTTAAATTCAATATATTATAAATATTTATCTGAACTGTTATTTTTTTATATAATTTAAATAAAATAATATATTATACTTAAATATAAATACAAATTAAATTTTATATAAGTGAAAATTAGTATTACAGTATAGAATAATAATTATAAATATTTATATGTGTAAATAATAAGTTAACTTTTATTAAAATAAAATATATATTACATGAAATATAAGTTGAAAAAATATTCATGTAAATATAATACACAATTTTATAAATTTCTACATATAAGGTTCTATAATATTCAATAATTATTTTTTTTATGAATTTTTAATTACATAATTTATATAAATACATACCTTTCTAAAATATAATAACTTATTATGAAAGAAAATGATTATTTAACAATGATATTTGATCTTGAATACATCTTTATTACATAATAATACACAATTTAAATAATTTATAATCATTTTCTATATATAAACAGTTATAAAATATTCAATAATTATTATTTTTATGAATTTTTAATTACATAATTTATAAAAATATATACCAAAACAAAATAACTTAACATGTAATGAAAGAAAATGATTATTTAATTATGATAGTTAACCTTGAATACATTCTTAAATAAAATTAAAAATTAGAAAAAAGTACAAATATTGTCTTTAGGTAATTATCCTTATTTTATTCAATAATTAATTAAGTAATAATTTTTTTTAATTATCATGTTGAATAATATATAGTAAATATTTTATCAATATATATTTATATAAAAATACGAATATTTTATATATTATTTTTAATTTTAATTTCATATTTATTTTTAATAATTTTTTTTTATAATTATTATAATTAATTGAATATAATATTATGAATAATGATTATTTTTGATTTTTTTCTTTAGATTAATATAATATATTATATACTAATCAAAATAAATATCACTTGTAATAGACAAATAGTAATGTATGAGTACACATTTTCGTTTATTAAAAACATGCGTATATTTTTTTTAAATATACATAATCTCTGGGTATTGAATGCATAGTTATTTAAAATTGCTGGGACCTAAAGAGTTTAAATGTAATCAATATAAATATTAACAATAAAATAATTCAAAATATCATTAATAATATTCGAGTAACGTTTATTTTACAAACCAGGTAAACCTAAAATAGAAACATTCCTTAACACATAACGATCAATTAGACAACCCTAAATTAACTTGATCACACCCTATTGGTATGATAACTGCTTAACTAAATACATATAGAATTACATAAACCTATACATATGATATTATTTATACATTGATGTACAATGATATAATTTAATATTTGAGGAAATTATATTTTATATTTAATATATATTTTTTATTAATTTAGTTAGTAAATTGATTTTATGATCAAATAAAATTCACCTATACCTAAACCAATTCCTTTCATTGTATATGGAGTATATCATTTTTACAAATAATTTCATAGATATTATAAGGAAATTCTCCACCATTGTTTATATTGTGAAATATGTTCATTTCTATTATTTCTAAATGAAATAATGACATTATATAAACAATTATAATTTCATATGGTAACACATGTCCATAATCAAAGTAAATCATAGGTTATATTTAACTAATAGGTTTCAACATGAGAAATAACTTTGCAAACTAGTAAATATTTATATTTATATTTTCTAATATATACATTATATAGAATTTATATGAACTTTTTAATTATAGAAATATTTATAATATATATATTAATAAATATAGTGGGGTTTAAATTTATTATAATTAAAAAATATCATATATGAATATATAGTACATATATAAATTTAAATTAATGATTACATGAATTTATGAGTATAGAATGATTGATTTTTCTTTATTATATAAGTAATAAATAGAATATATATTCAAATTATTATACTACTACCACTACCACCACCACTACCACTACCACTACTACTACTACTACTACTACTACTACTACTACTGCTACTACTAATACTACTACTACTACTACTACTACTACTACTGCTACTACTACTACCTGTCTACCTGACTACTACTACTACTACTACTACGACTACGACTACTACTACAACCTGGAATGATAGCAGACTGAGGGTCGGCAAGTCTTTCCGTCAAGGTCACCTGACGAAAGCTACCGAGGCGCGTGAAGGACGTAGAGTTCTCATTGTAGGTCACCGAGACAGAATCTTTCTCGCGTTTCTGTTTCTTCTCGAGGCAGATGGCAAAAGCACATCCGACGGCGTGACTTAACCTTTCACCCTGCGTAAGGATACGGTTAACGCAGGCAGGTGATAGGCGCAAACGTACACATTTACATCGACGGGGCATCAGCATTCGGGAGATGTGATGGAGACAGTCATTCAATAGATTAAACTTAATGTACAAGAGAGAGAGAGAGAGAGTGTAGTATTAGTATAGGTTTGAACTTCAGTAGAAGGTAAGGTTATTAGCAAAACTGTTAGTGGTCAAGTAAAAAATCAATGATAAAGAGATCTATTGATAAATGTATGCAAACGCACAAACAATAAGAGGATAAGCAATTATACATGCACAAATAAAGGATAAAAACGAAATTGTACAAGCTTACCCAGGATCCCTGTATAATACATTTTCGATTAGTGAATCTTATGTAATAATATGATTACATAATTCTACTGGTAATTACTAAACATTCGTTTACTCGAGATTTGTTTATATTAAATCAAAGCAGACAAATAAAGTAAACTGGTAAACTAATCTATATATAGATTCGCATACACACACTCTCACACACTTTTAGAATAAACATACAGAATTCTATATAGGCTAGATAGACTACTTTATCAGATATGCTAATGGTAAGAAAGTCTATCGCTACTAATAGAGTGTATTCTCGTATAGATCATGTGATGATGGAGGAGGCGGTAGGGAGGATACAAACGCATACAGTCTCCTTGAGAGCGAGGAATCCATGGCAGATCCATCTTCTAGTGGTTCCGTCCCTGCAGATGTAAGCGAAACCCTTCTCATTGTTACGGTCGGGGGCACAAAATGAAACTTTCTCTATTGTTTGATCGACAATAAGTCCCTGTTATTGTATTCAAAAATTACAATTTTACATAAATAGCCCCGTATTTAATATTAGATACTATTTTAATATTAATGCATATTATCTAATTAATAATTGATAAACATCATAATTATGTATGTTACATTAATTATACAGGAATTCTCCACAAATAATATATTAGATCATTATATTATTCATTTCAATTATTAATCAACTGCAAAGTAAATTTCACTACTTTTTAAATTAACTGATAAATTATATATTAATAAAAATATAACTGGTTACATATAAAATAAATATTTCTTTAAACCGTTTATATTTGAAAAGATATTTATGAATAATGAAAATTGTTATATATATATATATACATAGGATCTAATTAAGAACTTTTATCAGATTATTAAATAAATGAAAATAAATAAAGAAAACATTTGTTAGTATAGTTTTATCACATTTAAAACAGAATTAGTAAATTATGTATGATATTGTAGCGACAATCAGATAGGTAAACAAACCTTGCTGATCTCATCAACGACTCTAAGGGCATCGCCGGACACATAGAGAACTGCTCGCTGGTATTTACTTTTGCCCTGCTGTAAATAATAGATAAGCGAAATGAGAACAATACTTTAACAATAGTATTATCATTAGAATCATCAGCATTGATGAACTTGTGCCTTAGTAGAATAAGTAGTGAGTTTAATGAGGCTGATAAAATCATGTAATTCAAATTGTTAGAAATAAATATTCACTGCATAATAATAATAATAATAACAATAATAATAATATTATACCGTATGATAACACAATGGATAATAATATAAGCTTTGATTAATAAAACAATGTATTATAGATAAATGAATACAATGATGTATTATGCAATGCAGTCGAAATATGACTTATAAAAACGAATTAGTGCTTGTGAAAAGTGATACCTTAGTTACCACTAGCATATACATTACCTTGAAATCATCCTTAGCAACCATCTAAACAATATGGAATCACGATTAACTAATCCGTTACAATGACTACAGAAAACATATAAATTACATAGAAATATTGGTTATAAGTATCGTTACAAAGTGATGGAGAACGTGACGAATTTCATTGTAACAAATATCATATAATATTGACAGTGTCACTCAATTACAAAGATCATAGAATAGTGCTTAATGTCCGTGTGGTTACCTTGGCCATATCGTTGCGCTTCTTTCGAAAGGACATCCTCGACCATACTCTTTTGTTCTTTCGCTGTTGTGTGGTAAACATGTATGTAGGGAACATGAAGTTTGGGGATGGGTCGCAGGAGTGCTGAAAGCCGGAGAAGGAGGTCGTTACATGCCAACTGTCACTTGAGTATTATAAACTAGTAAGTAGCGATAGTAGTAGTAGTAGAAGAAGAAGAGGAACAACTGGTTAGCGAGGAATGGATTGGGGTATTAGCTTTAAGGTGGTCACAATCAGGTATTTAGGGAACACTCCTCAGTCAATGATCTCCAGCTTAATGTGTATTTGAATATTAGCATATTTGTGTATGTGTATATGTGTAATATAGTTACTAATAATTATATAATAATATTATATATATATATATATTATATTTACAATTAAATAGTGTATTCATATATAAGTATGTAAAAACTATAATTTATTTCTGATTTATACATTTTATATGATATATATATTTAACAATGTTTCACATATATTATTAACTTTATAATTGTATATTGATGACTTTTTTGAAATTTAGGTTTCCTGTTAAAGTCTCTGCTTAATGTCAATTTATGTACTTTATTGTTTATAATATGTTGAGGAATTTCGAAATATGTATATCAAATATATATATTAGAAATAACTACAAATAATATTAATTCCATAGAATGAATCTATTAAAAACATTGGATTTATTAATATATAAAATAACTAAGAATTTTTATAAATATAATTACACAAATTTATGGTGATTATATCACACAATATTCACTATTCACTAGGCTCTGCTAGTTTATATAAGGATTAGCAAGGTCAAGCATGCAATTCTTTAACAAGCATAGAGTACATTATACTTTGGTATCATTATTTACACTCATTATTTTTATTTCAGCATAATAGGAATATATAAAATGTTGATTATTTTGATAAATAATAAGTTTGGTTTTGATTTACGTTTTGTTTTTTTCTAGGTCATAAATTATTTCGAGTTAAAATAAAAACTAAACTATATATTATATTTTAATAATAATTAAAATATATAATTATAATTAAAAATACATTTATTTAATAATTTATATATATTTAATTAAAAATTCATTAAATGAATATGGGAAAAGTTATAATATAATGAGAATATTGAATATATTTATGGATATATATTATTTAGCTGTAGTAGTTCATTAAATGTAAAAAATAATTAGAATATAAATATGAAATTGTAAAAATAAATTTTTTTTAATTATTCATTATAATGCTGTTATTTATATATGGAAATAAAATTGATAAACATGCTATGTTTATATTTATTAGACCTTAAGTAAATCATTATTAAAAATTCTAAATTCTAATTAAAATTTTTTATCAAATTTTAAACTTGTCACAGAAATAAAAAATGTTGTTTTACAAATACAATTTAAAAAATAAATTAAAACCGTATATTATATGTTTCGCATAAATGGTATTATATCTTAATCCATTTGAAAATAAATTGTATTATCGTTCAATAAATATGAAATTTTAATTTTGTTTGACTTAATTTCGGTACCCATTATTTTATTGTGCTGTGAATGTAATTTCAAAAATAGATCTCAGCCATGTAAGTCCTCAGGAGTGCTGCACGAATACATTCATATTAACCATAGCAATGGGAGTCACAGTGTTATTGAGTTTACTTGTCATATGTATACATGCGCAACAGACACGAGCAAACAAACTTTCTTTATGTAATATAATTTATATATTTAATCATACTTATTGATTACGAATGGTTTTGCATACAATTTATAGTTTATTATTATATTTATATTTTTTTTTAAATATACACTCTTCTTATTTATTATATTAAATAATTAAGTACTATTATATAATATTATAATTTAATAGTATTAAATGAAACGTATATAGTATTTAATTATGAATTATAATTTGAATATATCGAATACAGATATATATATATGATAGTATATTCATATACACGACACATGCGATATTGACATGCAATTACAGTACATGAATTATGTAGAGCATGCAAAAAGGTTAAAGATTGCAATCGTACTAACTGCTTTTAAAGCTTTCACTGCCTCCTCGCATACTTGGATGCCTCTAGATTCAAACACTTCTATGCATCCTAAATACTAAACAAAGGTAGAATTCATGTCAACTATATAATAGCTCTATATGAAATGTTTATTTTAGTGATTTATGGTGATAATGTATTATGATAATCACATATTTATGGTGATAATAAACTGAACATTATTTATATCTAATTGTTCTATATTGTTTTAATACAAATAAATATGTATATTTATATGAACGTTCATTCAGTAACTTGTATATTAATATGGCATATTCACAAGATATTCATTATTATATAATAAATAAAATTAATATTTTAATAGTCAAACCTATAAGAGCATTATTAATGGAGTGATTTATTGTTTTAAACGACTAAAGAAATATTTAGATTGGAAAATATCAATTAAAAAGAAATTAATAAGAAAGTCATTAAGTAATATTTAATGTATATATATATATATATATATATAAATACATATATATATATATATACACATTGATGGTAACTCGAACAGATGTTATTTGTAATAGTAATAGTAATAATAATAATCACATACCCGCACTTGGAAGCTGCAAGTTGAATCGCGTACCTTGACCTCATCCTCTAACCACTGATTCGGTTTACCCGATGTCTGCGCGTCAGTTGAACTTTGACCTTTGGGTGTTTTGCGATGCTTACGGAAGCTGAGAGTTCTCTTCAGACGTTCCATCGAGCGAGAGGTCGCCAATGTTTCAACCACTGACTTTACTATTAATAGAGAATTACTTGTAATTAATATAATAATGAGAGGAATGGGGTATAAGTAGTAGATTAAAGTAAATGAGGTATAATAGAGATTTATTTAAATATGATACACAAATATAATTATTAATATTACAATAAATTATAATAGTACAGTAAATTAATAAATGAATAGTGCATTTATTTCCTGAATGAATATTTAATATAATATACTATGGAAGGATATTAAGAAGCAATGAATAAGTTTATAATAAGAATATCCTTAATATAACAATAATATCATATATTGATTATATAATAATAATAATAAAACATAATAATAAGAATGTAATATAAGAATATTAATATCTAATATATATATATATAATGCTAATTAAATAAAGAGGAAATATCACATGATTATTGTATAAGAGATATTCACGAATCATGAAATTTAAATTCATGTAATGCATAATCATGTACAGTACATTCATGTTAAGTAAAGGTACAGTTATAGTCTATTGACATATCAAAGTAATTAAGTATTGTTTGACATTATACCAATAGTATAACAAAGCAATATGGGAGATCATTAACATAGATAAGTAGTGTATGAGGGCCTTGTGTAAAACACACTACATTGTTGTATTGGCAGTATAGGAGAATTGTATAGAATTACAGAATGTAGCCTGTAAAAAGGGCATACACTAAATGATAAGCGCTCAGTGGTGAAATCAGGGTTTCAAGTGCCACTACTATATACAGACTACTTATTAAAGTAATATGACTCATCGAATACTAAATAAACAAACATTACATGCATACACCCACACATTACATACATATTATATAAACACTAATCAAAATCGCAGGGAACAGGATTGTAAGGTGTTGCATTAGTAATGTCTAATTCTAGTTAATTAGGGAAATCTATTATCCGCCTAGATGATTCATTCCTCCCATACCCATTAATATTTAATGTTTTTATATCTTTAAATATGTAATACGGTGTGTGTGTGTGTGTATATATTATACACAATGTTTGTTTATAGTTTATTTAAAATCCGTACTTCTATTTTTATAATGTGTGATTATTTACGATATCATTGAATTATGATTGAGTTTTTAATACATTTTGAAAAATACAATTTTGAATAAAAAGTAATATTAAATAATATTCATCAACATTTAAAATATATTTAAATATTAATGTATATTAAAAAAAAATTATATTTAAAAAGATCACTAGTATCATATATTAACCCGATTATTAACTATTATAAAATATAAAATATAATAGCTTACTGAGAATAATATAAATATAATAGATAGATAGATAGATAATAGTTTATTGAATAGATTCAAAACGATGGGTAACAATAAATAATAATGACAGAAATATATAAATAATAGTTAGCAAATATAAATAAGTTGTGATTTACACACGATTTACACGATTTACACACATCGAAAGTAAATAAAAAAATAATAAAGCAATATTTGGGATGTTGATCAAACGTACTGAACACATCATCAAATAACTAGTATTAAGTAAATTAGTTTATCATGTAATAAGTTAATATAATATTTATATATAAGTTTTTAGTTTTTAGGTTACTATATTATAAACATAGTATGTTATATAACAAATGAATGTAATTAATATACATTAGAAGCAAAGCCTACAGTTGTACCCCTCTGCTGAGATGCTAAATAACTACAACACATTAATAATTATATTATTTGTAAACGCCCAAAATGAAATTGAAGAATTTAACAATTTAATTATAATAAAATCTGAGTTTTCTTTTTTTGTCTCCGTTATTAGTCTGGGGTCGATGGTTCATTGGGACAACCAAAAGCTAGTAAGCCATAGGTCCCGGGTTCGACTCCAGGCAGTTCTTGATTTTCTCTTGTGTTTGTAAAGAACTTAATAAACGATAAATCAAAACACAAGAAAAAAAAATGTTACTATTTGTATTATATTGTCCGGGCCTCTCACAGTTATTTATAACATGTACAAGTCTATGACTTCTTGAGGGGTCCATTTGTATCCGATATTTGTATTGTATTCAATATATATAAGAGATTTCAATAAATAAATGTTATTTTAATATCTAAAATTAAACAAACGTAATATTGCAGATATATTTGAAATTTTGTTATTTCTTTATAGATTTTGTTTATAGATAGGATATCAGCTTTCATATGTTTAAAAGATAACACAAATATAAATAGTAATACAAATGCTAGTATATTCTACTATGCATTGTTAAATCTAGTAATATTAATACCAGTAGATTTAAATTATAACAATTAATTGTAAAATCTAGTGTCTTACAATATGGATGATTTATGTTTTAAGAAATATCAAAAATACAATTAGTTATTATATATATTGTATTAAGTTATATATATATATATATATATATACATTCTAGATCATACTTCTAGATTATACAATGCATTATACTATTATACCATTGATCTATATAAATCAATAAACCACATTATAAGATAGCTTCAAAATTGTTCTATTAAAAATATATCCACATAATAAGCTATATATATATAAATATAAGCTACATATATATAAATATATATAGATCTGATCTTATAGAATATAATCTTGAATCATTTATTTTAAAATTATTTATTAAAATAACATAAATTTAATAATCATTATAATACATATTAAGCTAAGATTATAAGACAATATGATTAATATAATACATATCATTAGTTTATAATATGTCATCTTATAACTGTTATATATAATAGTTTATAATCATAGATTTATAGTTTACCATTTTATAGGTAAAATACAAATCTATGTATAACATATGAATTTATAACTACATATCACAATATTTTGTATATTATCAGTATTTCTATTATAATATTTTATAATAATGTTTGCCAGAAATAAAACCTATGCTATAATGTAGACTATTTGTTATCTTCTTACAAAACAAATATAATGTATACTAGTGATACATTTTATAATATTTCTATACTTATACAATTATATATATAATATAGAATACATGAATATATAATTTGAATATATACTATTATATCAAGATAAAAACCATGTAAAGGAAATGTTCAACCATTCTATACTTTATATATATATATAGTAATACTATAATAGTATGCATATAAATAAAGGAAATATTTTAATGATATATAGAAAAAATAAAAGCATATGTAATTGACATGCATGTATGTATTGATATATATAGAGCTACACTACAGAACAATTGAATTTATTACAAGCATGTAGTAGACAGATTCTATTGTCATCTTGAATGGCAGTTATATAATTACAAACATAGACCATAGTGCTATGGTGTCTACAGTGGCATGCATTTAGTAACATGAAATATTATATTCATATCAATGGGTAAGGTTTTATATTATAAACACATTTACTTATTGTATTTCATTGACATGTGATAGGTATTGGCATCTTATATTTAATAGTGGTATATATATATATAGCTTTAGTAATGTAAACAGTCTAATAGATTCTGATGAATCATGCATTTCCACTAATTTATAAAATCTGGTTTAAATGGCATGATAACATACTGGTAAAAGCCTAGGTCAATGACCAATAGATGAAGGTGGACCTGAATAAATATACACCTGAATAAATACATGTATTAAAATACTATATATATATATATATATATATATATATATATATATATATAAAGATATAATAAAGATATAATTACAAATAAGGAAGCACCTAATACATATTAATACATGCACATATCTCCATTAATATATCATCCTATTTAGGGTAATGATTAATGTGATGATAATTAACTGTGTGATATACACCAGTTCTACAGTGAGCAATGTCTCATGTTATGTTAATACCATCAGTCACTCTATTATATAGATATGTTCCACATACAAATGTAGGTTAGATATTCAAAATGGTGTATTTAGTTAACATATAAAAATGTGAAAATCAATATTATATCATGAAAATGATATTCTTGATACTATTGATATCTTTCTTGTTGTTAATCAGTATTGACAGCTTCATTCTATATATACACACACAGGGGTATACTGTATACATACATATATATATTATAGGCACATTATCATTAGTGAATAGAAGTATATAGCATCTACAAATGCATTAGTACATTGGTAGACATAATATATGTATATAATATTATCAGTAAATTCTATTCTATATATAGACATGTCACTTTTAATAAATGTTACTAAGTATTATATGATTTCTATTTACATACTCTATACATATTAATAATGTCTACAATATTATATAATACATGTAACTAAAGGTGCATATCTCAATTAATATAGTAGGTTATCAGGGAATAAATATGAGCATTAAATAACTCATAAATATGATTTATTATAAATAATATTATACAAAAATAATTATAACATAATAACTACTTATTCTTTGTACAATACACTTAATATATATATATATATATATATATATATATATATCACTTTCTACCTATATAATTGGACAATTAATAACATAATATTATTGGCAATTCTACCTTTATAAAGGTATTGTGATATATTGTATAATTCAATACCAAGTGTTCTAGATCTATATTATATATATACAAATATTACATATATAAATTTATATTTAATATAATAGAACTTGTAGAAAGACCAGTAGCATAACAATATTTTGTGAAATTTGTATGTTACACTTGCATGATTATATTATAATCCATTGTTATAATCTATCATGTTATTTACAGGAGTATACTTTTTGAATAGTATATATAAATCAATGCACACTGTTTTAAATAAATTATTTCATTATGATTATATTGATTGTCAATATTATAGAAAATATATATATTTTCAAACTGAATTTATAAATAAATTCATATATTCATAAAGTAATTAAAATAACAAATTAATTAATTAATTAATGCAATTTTAGTTTACAAATATATAAATATTTCTAATATATTTGAAATAGCATTGAAATATAATTAAAAATACCACTGAAAAGTAAACTTTCTGAGAGAACATTCATAGTGACCAGATGTCCTTGCTTGTAGCAAAGGCTTTGCTTGTAGTATACAAGTTATATACTACTAATCAGAACAATGTATTAGAGAGATAATTGACTTATTATATTACTTCACATATTGTAATCCTAACCTATAATGAATATATTTAATTACACAAATAAATGAGGTATCAATGTAATATAAAACATACATATTTAATCAGTGTCAGATTATGTGTGTCCAATAATTGAATAGTGTGCAAATGTAACATGATGTATATACTTATATATATATATATATATATATATATATATATATATATATATATATATATATATATACATACATTTACACATACAATATCAGTATCCAATGGTCAACAGAGATTGTATTGTTAACATAATAATGGACATGGAGTCCTTCAATAATGAATGAAGTGATAAATGTGAATACAGTGTGAAACAGCACAATTACACACACACGTGTGTGAGTCGCACCGTGTGTGTGAGTGGTTGTGAGTGACACATATACTAGAATTGAATATCGCTACACTTACTTATGTTAGCTGTCTATATCGCTACACTATACCACCTATATAATACGTATTTACACTATTATACAAGTATGGAATAGCGCACATTTAAGTGTGTGTGTGTTAGTGTGCGACGCACAAACGCCCACATAGTGTGACAACACCTATGATTTCGCGTGTTTATAGTGTAAACATAGACCACGTGTTTATAACAGAACACGTGGTGAGTCATCATTAATGAGGTATTACGTAATAACGTGTGTTCTGTCTCCGAGAGATCCAATGATGTAGACGCGTAGTAAGTTACTACTACTACTACTACTACTACTACTACTACTGCTGTGTAGCGTTATTCAACAGTATTAACAGTAGGAGTGGTTACTATGGCCGATGTAAAGCTATACATCACTGCATACCACATTATTAATCATAGCGAGGAGATTAAACTGTCACGCTGCAGTGTCATACGTGTGTGGGTGCGTACAGACGCATGACTCACGTATGTAACGTGAGTCATGCGTGGTGGAAGACATACGACGGAAGCGTTTACGGAAAAAAATTCTTATCGTACTCGATAAGGAGAGACTGTAAATGATATTTAGCATTACTGTAGCGTATTAATAGATCATATAACACTTACTATAGTAGTATATTAATAGATTACATAACAACGACCTTGGAGTGTTGTTGTTATGCGTATATTGTTATTACATTTAGTCGCGTTACCTTGGAAATCGAAAGGACGTAGATATCTACCAGGTAACATCGTTAGTAAGTCTTAATATGCGATTCTCAGAATTAATTAGGTCAACAGCGGGGATGTAACGGGTTTATAGTGATATCCGGAACCGTTACAACGCTAGCGATATGTCGGTGCGCCAGTTATACAAGATTATGCAACGCAGGTGAATTGAAAGTAGGAGTGACTTTTTCATGAATGTGGGTTGAAAGATTTCACTGAATGTGGGCGTGTTTTACTTTACGCGAATTCACATTATTGAAATGAAGTATAACATAAACATCCAACACACACCACACCTATATATACATGTAATCACCAACATTTGGACCATACTGTATATTATACACACTATAATATACAATGTATATATAAGTTATAAGTTAAATATACCAAACATGATATATGGAAATACATAAGGGTTTTGGTATTATATTAATTTGAATTCAAATTTATATATATATATATATATTTAAATATTAATATAATGTAGGTATGAAATTATATTCTATAACAATAATATAGATATTATATTTATTTAATTTTATAGATTTTATTTTATTATTATAGATCTATAATTAATATTCTAGTAAATTAATTAATTAGAAATAAATTACTCACAATATAATATATATCATAGTTTTAGCAAGGTTTGGTTTTAGTATATTTTATAATAATTTAATATAATATTTAAAGATGTATAGTAGAAAAGAAATACATTTATGATAACAATGTAACTTATAAGTAAATTATAGTTCTATGAAGAAGTACCAACGATTTTTCTTAGTAAAGATATAACACATGTAAAATCATGTCATTATTATTTGTATACAAAGCATGAACAGCATATATAACACCTATATAGGTTGTTTCTGATAAATGTATTGTTTATAATGTACATTTGTATAAAACTATATACACTTAGAATTTAAAAGTTTTTTTAAAATTATTATTTACATGATGATAAGTGTTGTATTACTAATATATTACAAATCAATAGGTTATATATATATATATATATATATCTATGAGGTGAGTAAAAGCTAATTGTATTGCATGTAATTTAATAGAACAACGAAAACATTGTTGTATACAAATTGTGTCAAACCTAAATCTATTTCAGTGATTTTAATACTACAGCTATCAGCTAGTAGTATTGAAATCAGCTGTAGTAGATTGTATGAGTTAATAATAAGTAGTGCTTAATATGTAAGATGTAAGAGTAAAGTTAAATATGGGGTGTTATATGTTTTCTTCAAACTCTTTGGTAGTAATGAACTAGGATTAATAACAATGATAAGGTGATTTAAAGATGTATAAACATTAACAATAATATCACCTTTATCTACTTCTACACTAATTGCTTTATTTATTTATTACAAATTATGTGATCATTATAAACCATGATATCACATTTATCACAATATATAATACATTCTCACACATGAATAATAGATATTAAGAACAATATATAATTATATTTTTATGTTTTGTATACTTATGTTGTTAATTGTAATTATTATTTATACAAACACTTCCATAATATATAAAATTAATATTCTTGGAAGTGTTATTAGCCCAAATATATAATTAGGTAGATAGGCATTCACAACTATTTAGTGAAACATCAGGTACACTATATTGTGAATGCAGTTTTTTGATCATAACTTTAAAAAAAAAAATATGAAAAAACAAAAATATAACTTGTATCATATATCTGTGGTTATTAGTGATGGGTTTAAATAACGATCATAATAACCTTTATAACAATAACTAATGGTATCATAATATTAATAGCGGGACATGATAGAAGTGGTTTTAATTTGTGGTTTATATAAATCATAACTGGTGTCCAGTTTTTAAATATTTAATTTTGTAGGCCGTTCCAGAGGTTAATAGGTTAATAGGTTATGTGGTTAAACTATAATGCTATGGTTTTAGCAGAGGGAGAATTAAGTTGACAGTCAGGTGGTTTGCGGATAAACGAATTATGGATATAGCAAGGATCAGTGGTGGTAAGGATTTTATATAATATGAGGGTTTTGTAGTCTACGAATATTTCTAGGATATTTAAACGAATATTTAACAATATATTTATATATAACTATTATATAACTATAAAATTTCTTTATATTAAAAATATCATAATATTAATTAATCATTTTTATTGTGTTGGTATTATTTCTTAATACGGAAAATATAAACAAAATTATTTAAAAAAATTATGTATTGTTATATTATTATGGATACAATATTATATAGTAGGTATATAGTATATACTATATACCTACTATATATTCTATAATTATTCATTAGCAAACTAAATAGTTTATTAACATGCAACTAAATGCATAATGAAACACATGCTGAAACATTTGATTAAGATGAAATAAATAAAAGGGTGGCCCACATAGTACAGTGTAGTATTGCTTCTCAAGTGTATTGCTTGTATTGCATCCAGGTGGGAATTAATAGACAATGCATGCTAAACTTTGTATTAAGTATGCTAAATGAGATATATTGTATATGATATTTACATTGGGTACACTAAGCATATGGAATGTGGTCATATATATATATATATATATATATAAATAGTGCATACATTTATAATATAAAAATAAATCCTTTAGAATAGAATTAGTTAATTTATATTGATATATAAATACTGTTATGTAACTTTTTGCAAAACTTTATATAACATTATATATATTTATAATAAAATAATTAACACTCTGATGACTAATCAAGAATGTTGCATATACACTGTATATTATACAGTATTGTAGTAATTATTTCACACATTTATTTAATAATTACTAATATTTCACAATAAAAACAAAACACGGTTAATATATACTTAAATTACAATTGAAAATTATAAAAATTGTTCTATCATATCATTATTATAGATTATATTATTCTAGGATAAATAATTCATCATATAATAAATATTATAAATATAATGTCATTAAATATATCATGAAATAAGTTAGGTTATGATATATAATTGAATAGAATTATATTGATGATATATAAGCTCATTTAATATATACCAATCAAATCTCTGTTTCATTAAATTCATAATTTCATTATTATTCATATTTGGAGAGATTCAATAATTAAACAGATTAGAGATCCTTAGTTAAATGAAATTTTGAACTAATTATAACATTGGGATTTACCATAACAATAAATGTAATAATTAACAATGTATTACAATTGAATTATTCTTAGTTAACATTTAATTATTATTATTAAATTTTATAATGAATTATTTTTCTATAAATATTAAAAATTAAAATAATATTAACTAGAAAAATAATTAATATATAAATATATAATTTAATATAAACGATACATTTCATATAAATGTATGTTTTCATAGTACGTACCAAATCAAATGAGATAATATAGAAAACATCTTAATCTTAGGGAGTCTATTTCAAATTTATTAAATATAATAATATATATATTTAAATTGTAAAAAGAAGCTTCTTAAAGATAGAATACAAACAATGTGTTAATATAATATGAATATTAAGTAGGTGATTTTGTTAACAAAATCGCTATTGTGTGCGGTTACATGTAAATGGATGGTGCAATAAAGTATATCGAATACACACAAGTATTACTTGACTATGAGCCACTATTTTTTATATTATATTTAGATTATTTAATAATTGAGTCTCAATAAATAAAAAAATATAATTTATATCCATAATAGTATTATGAATAAAGTAATAATGTTTACATAATTTCATAAATATAATCACTATTTAAAAAATTATTAAGTAATAATTAAAGTAGTAATACTATTATATAGACTATTATTAATTGGATGTGAACTAGGATCATGTGAACAAGTGAACTATCGACAACATTTTATATTTTTGTCGGATGCCGATAGTTTTAAATTAAGTTCAATTTATTATCCTAAAATGTGATAATATTAATAGAATTGTAGATCTATTGTATTACATATTATTATATAACATGAATAAATATAATATTAATCATATCTCTATATAATGTATTAGACATTACAATTATTATATTAAAAATAACTTATTTATTTTTTATCAGTTTGTTATTCTTTTAATATCATATGGCAAAATAATATAGGTTTTATATAGTGAAAATTTATAATATATCATTTGGAATTCTATTTTGATATTATAAAGCTGGTTTGCACCACAAATATTAATATATATATTAATCAATGAGAATATATTTATGTCAACTAATTATAGACATGGGTTCATTTAAATAAATATATAATCTGTATATTTATAATTTACATTCTAATACAAATTTACGAACATTTATTATATTGTATGACACAAATATTTATTTAATATAATAAAATATTCTATTATATAATATTATATATTAAGTTGGAAGATTGCACTTTTCTAATACATACTAATAGTACTATTCTAATGATACTATATACCCATTGTTAATATTTTCAATATATTAATTAAAGTAAATACTATAAGGGGTACATGTAGTGCAGAATGCTAATATTATAGCGTTCGCGGTTACCACTAGTGCGTCCGCGGTTACACTTATTCTTTAGGTGAAGAATCGATTCTGTAGGCAGAACTTATAATTGTATAGTATGTATTACGTGCATACTAACATACATACACGCATATATACACACACATATATATATATATACCATATATGTATACATATACCATATATGTATACATATATATATATATATATATATAAGCCTTGCTTTTTGTCTACCCAATAGTTCACTACATCTTCTGAGTTATATATATATATATATATATACATATATGATATACATATATACTATACACATATATGTATGTATATAATATATAACATATACTATACATATATATACATGTATTATATACATATATACTATACACATACATGTATGTATATAATATATAATGATATACATATATACTATACATATATACTATACACATACATGTATGTATATAATATATACATATATATATATATATATATATATATATATGTGTATATGTAATCGTGTATGTACGTTATACATACTATATATGTATGTATATGTATTTGTATGTATTATGTATATAGTATATACATATACATATACATATATATATATATATATATATATATATAGTATATACGTAAATTATCTGTTGCAATGGCCGCCTGTTATTCTGTCAATCAAAAACACATATTCTCAAATAGCTAGGAGTGAGAGCCATTGGTAATGGATATTTGAATAATATCACATGATGTAAACCTTGTGTTCCATTAGACAACACGTTGACATGTATCTATAGAAAGTACGCTGCGCACATTCTTTAGTACGCACGCCATTTCAAAAAACATTCTGCACCTCGATTTCAAAAGGCAGAATCGATTCTTTAGGTAAAGAATCTCTGCAATGTAATAGATAGGCTCGATTCTGTACCTTTGCACCGCTTCTTCACCTACAGAATCGATTCTTCACCTACAGAAACCGTTAAGCACCAACCGCGAACGCACCCTAAATTAATTAATAAACACTGTAATTTACAAAATACATTACTTAGAAAAATAAATGCTGTATCTCTATTAATGCAACATTTGTAAACAATATTTCATAATTCAACTATATCGAATTAATATCGGAATATATAGTAACCGACTATAGTTTAATATAAAGTATATCCCTAGATGTATATCATGTATAAAACATGGTTGTTTATATTGTATAATAAATGATTTTAAATACCACATATAATTAAGTAAATATTAGGCTTTTAGTAATATAATAATTTGATATCAACCACCCCTATATTGAATTATATGATTTCTTGCCTTTAGTTGGCTCTAATCAATGTAAACCAATATTACATTGAATATGAATAAATTATTTAGTATATTATGTAATCAATGATAACTATAATGTATTGAGTTTTATAATACAATTATAAAAATATTATTAGTAGTGTACAGGTTATGCACAAGCACCTGTAAAATAATTTAAAACTCTATAACTTATTGTATATTTAGCAAATAGTGTAAACTATATTATAGAGTATATACTATATAATAAGTATTAAGGGGATTACTAACATAACTGGTATGATTATAATAATCATGATAATCATAATCATAATATAATAATATATGGCTATGCATTAAATACGTCACATTTGACATTTCAGTAACCACCATTGCGTGAAGCGGGCGGTATGTGTGTATCATACACATTGTGTATGTTTATGCATTATATAATGAGGGATTACGATTAAAAAGGATGAGTGAATTGAGGCTCACTTTGGGATGTACTATTACATCCCATATGCATATGCTAACAATAACCAAATTGAACAAAACTTAACCAATTAAACCAAATAACCCACACACTATTATATTACTAAATTCGCCACATGCGGCGGTAGTTACTAAATAATAAATGTCAAATGTGCCGTATTTAATGATTCCCCAAATTATTAAGCTAATATTATAATGATTATCATCATAATGATAATGTTTAAAATAAATAATAACATATAGACTATATTTCATATAGTTAGTATAATAGTATATAAATAGTATATACTATTATAGTAACTATATAATATATTATATAATATACACGATTAATTATAGAAAAAATATATTAAAAACAAGAATCTTTACATTTAAAATATCTGCACCAATAATATAAAAGTATAAAATAATAATAAATTCTATAAATTATTGAATATCATTTATTTCCAATATCTTTTATCGATTTAATAACTAATATAAATTATTATTTTATATATACAAATATATAGTTATAAATCGTATGTAATAATAATTATTGAATATATAAAATACAATTTTATTATATTACTTATTTAATAAGTTATTAGAATATTATAATTTTAAAATATATATATCAATAATCAATATTATATTGAATATATAAAATCAGTTTGTGACAAATTATATTTTAATATTTATCATATTACTAACCAAATTATAAAATAACTTTATGCCTAATGCTAATTTAGTCAGCATTAATATTGTATATAATATGTACAATTATATATAAATATATATATATATATATAATCGTAAATATTATATAAATTTAAAATAAATATAAAAACATTTTAATATGACTTATTATGAAATGACAACAAATATTCAGTATAATTTGTCAATGAATATATTTCAGAGTATACTAACGCCACCTATAAATAAGTAACCATTAAAATTAAAATAACACAGATAATAAATAATTTAATAAAATAAGTAAGATAATAAAAGGTATCAAGCCGTCATAGACATAGGAGCTATGCAAGACGTAAACGGTATTTAAATTAACCACAATGTTATTAAAAGTTTTAATTTAAAACATATATATAATCATTATTATATCTATATAGAACATTACTTTCAATATATTATTATTTTTATTTTAAGTAGTTATTTAATCTACAAGCTATATTTATTCTAACCTTATAATAATAGTTTATCTAGACTCTTAAATAATAAATAATTAAATTTAAATAATAATGTAAACAATTCAGTAAAGTGTTATAAAATAATAATGTTACATTACATTTTACATTTGTCGGTTTTCTGACTGCGAACTGTGCTTATAAAGCAATCGGCCGTCCATATATATTTGAAGTTAATGTTTCATATTAAATAAGTGAGTTTTCAGTAATTTCTTGAAGTTTGGAGTTGATGATGTAGTACAGATGGATGTAGGGATAGTGTTCTAGATATATGGGACGAATATTGCCCATGTGCGAGTGTTAGTTGAATGTAAGTTGTGTTTAGGAGGGTTAAAGTAGAAACGTATTTGTGGAGTGTGTAGTGGTACTAGTTAGTAATTTAAGTTTGAGTAGGGATGCTAAGTAGTCAGGAGAGTCATGGTTGATTACTTTATGAGCCAGTAGTATACTTTTATATAGGATTCTATGGCGTATAGGTAGCCAGTGGAGTTTAACTAGGAATGGAGATATATGAGTGTGGGAGTATTTTGGTATGTTGAATATACACCTAGCTATATAATTTTGAAGAATGTAGAGTTTAGTAATATACGATGAGGGGATATTGTAAAGGAAAAAATTGCAGTAGTCGAATAGAGGTAGAATGTAGGCAGAAGCCCAAATAGTAGCGGTGGATATTGATATTGAATGACGAATAAGGCGTATTGAATGTAGTTGATAGTTTAATAGTTTTGATAGTTTATGTGGGACAGTTGTCTATACAAATTAAAAGTATTATCAAATATAATACCAAGATTTTTGACATTGGTTGAGTACATGATGAGCTGTTCATTAATGTTAATTGGAGCAGGAGTTGGTAAAGTTTTACTTCGGAGTGGAAGGTGAAGATAGCCTCGGTTTTAATTGGGTTAAAGACAAGGAAGTTTATTGTAGGCAGTTATGAATGGTGGTAATAGTAGAGTAAAGGATGTCAGGTGCAACATTTTCGTTTTCTGTACATTTTACATAAAGTTTGATTTTATCTGCATATGTATGGAAGCTAACTGAGAATTCGAGATAATGTGGAGAAGTGGAATTATGTAAATGTTAAAGAGTATTGGTCCAAGGACTGGCCCTTGGGAACACCGTGTGTTACAAGACGGGAAGATGAACGGATTAAGTGAACTAAAACTGAGATAGTTCGGTTGGATATGAATGAAGATAGCCATTTGTGTGCAGTACCAGTGATACCTATAGATGTAAGACATTGTATGAGAATCGTGTGGTCAATATAATCAAATGCGGAGGAAAGATCAAGTAGTGCGAGTATTTTCTCAATATCCATTTTTGTTATCAATATTAGTGGGAATATCGCTGGATATCTTCGCTATTGCGGTTTCTGTTGATTTGGAAGTAATATATGCACTTTGGAAGATGTGAGGGATTTTGTGTGATATTAAATAATGCGTTAGTTGTTTCGCGACGATTCGTTCCAAAGTTTTGGAAAATATCGACAGGTTTGAGATTGGATGATAATTGTTGAGGCTCTGAGGGTCAAGGTTTGGTTTCTTAAGGAGGGGTGTAATGAGTGCATGTGTATAGGATGTTGGAAAAGTATCGGATTCGAGGGATTCACAAAATATATTATTGAGAGGGATAGTGAGGGATTCATTGATTTCGTGTAAAAGGGAAAGAGGAATAGGGTCAAGAGGAGAAGAACTTTTAGTTGCTTTTTTTAAGAAGTGTGCCTATGTCTGACATGTAAGGGACTGTAAATACATTAAGTGAGTGAGTTGTCATGGTGGGGTTATAAAAGAGGTATCTCGTGGGAGATTGCTGAGAGTACTTGTAAGCTTATGATGGAAATGGTCATCGAAAGTTGATGATAGGGTTAAAGTCGAGTAAAGTTTTCTTTTTATTTCACCCAAGGAGTTTCGAACAAATGGTGAACGTTTACTTTTGATCTGATGAGTATAATTCCAGAGAGGCAGTAACATGGAGCGATTTTGAAATTATGAGATAACGTCTATGTTTGGACTCGGTCAGTTGATAAATCGCGAGTATAGATTCAGATTTTGATTTTATCAATTTCTTTTCAAGTGTACGCAATTTACGCTTTTGTTTCAGGAGTGCGAGGGTATACCAGGACGTGTCAAGTATAAGGATTTTTTAATAATGATTGGAGTGTGGGAATCGAGGGTAGTTGAAAGAGTGGTAAATAATTCATCGGGTAAGGTACGTATGTGTGAGGGATATGAAGTCTCTGATGAAATCGTGAGTGTTGATGATTTTTGTTTTGCGGAAAGAACGAGTGATAGAGGGGTGGGGAGGTTTAAGGGATTGGAGGGTAAAAATATAATGTGATGATCAGAAATACAAGGGACAACAGAGTGAGAACAAATCAAGTTTGATAACTTATGGGAAATGAGGCGATCGAGTATATTACCATATTTGTGTGTGGGGCAAGTATTATGAAGTTTAAGATTGGAGGATGACAGTATATTGAGTAGAGATTTAGAATTATTGTTTGATAGGTTAGTAGCTATATTAAAAGTACCTATAATGATATTAGATTCAGACATTATATGGGTAAATGAATAAAACTCAGAGAGGAATAAAGGGATTGAGGAAGAGGGGGGTCGGTAAAAAAGTGATATATTAAAAGTCTTGGAGTATGGAGGACTAATGGATAAGGTAAACGCATCAGAGTGATCATTATTATAGCCACGTAGAGGGGTTACATGAAGGGAGGATTTATAGATAATGCCAATACCTCCTCCATAATTATGGGTATTACGTCTAGGCAAATGAGAAAAAGTGTAAGGACCAGTATTCAGAGATGATATAAGGGATATGTCATTAGGCATAATCCATGTTTCAGTGATGAATATAAGATCAAGGTCATATTCTGCAGCAAGTTCTAGAATAAGTGGGATCTTTTTACGGCTGGAGCATGGGTTTAATAATGCAGATTTAATTAGGCAGTTATGGCGTTCTGAGGAAGATGGGGACAATGGAGTTAAAGGCTTAGATGGGGATTGCAATGTGTGAATGGTCAGATTTGTGGAAGTGGTTTTGCAAAGCATATTTTTATTTTTGTGGACTTTTGGAATTGAGTGTCATTGTGAGGGGGATGGGGAAGGGTTCACAATTGGTGAAGGACACGGAGTAGGAGTTTGTGATGGGGTGGTTTGTGTCGAGTAAGTACTATAGTACTATATCAGTATCTAAATCTTCATTACACTTATGATATACAGATTGTAAGTGTTTATATTGAGTATGATTAGTGGAGTCAGTATGTTTGGATGAATGTATCGGATTATTAGATGCTGCTTGTCGCATATTAATGCATGTGCGATTGTTGAAGAGTTTGTTACAATGCTTAATAACAGAAAGGGGTGGGGTTAAGGGAGATGTTTTCCAATTAACTTTGTTTTTGTGGTAGTGATAATGTTGACCAACATAATTATAATAAGAGATGTTTCTTCAGTCTTTTGTGGAATATTTAAATGGAGGGGCACTTCTTATTAGGTTCTTACCAGTTGTAGATTATTCGACATTTAGGCAGCGGACATCCTGAAATACATCTTTCTAATTTGCAGTCGACAGCGACCATAGAGATAGAGATAAATATAGTTATTTAGCATTATATTTATCTCTAGCTCAATGACATCGACCATCTTCTAATTACACCTGATACCGTCTCGAATAGCCAACATAGGAAAGTATATACTTGTATTAATATTTAGGAAATGTATTATATACCCTCAAATAATAACACATTCACATACAATAATCAATGTATTATTAACAGTTAACTGTTAAATTAAATGTCATATATATATATATATATAATACAATGTATAAGATAATATATATATATATATATATATATATAATACAATGTATAAGATAATAAAGTGGACTTATAATTATAATATTATATGGAATATAATCTATACTTTTGAATATATATAAATATGTATTTCAAAAGTTAGATTTAAATGATTGAATGGTTTAAACCTATCTTTTAAACATACATCACATATGAAGGTACACACAATTATATAATTACACATTATTATTATATATTGCAATTAGGTATTATAATACCATATATATATATATATATATAGTATACATATTATATATTTTTAAATTCATCCATGTTGATCTAAATTTATTTATTTTAAATTTAAAAAGTCATATAAATAGGGGCGTAATAAAGGGGGGTGAGGGACATGACCCCCCCTCACTTTTAAAAAAGAGGGGATATTAGATATTATACCCCCTCTTTTAAGATCTACAATTTATTGTATTCTTTATGAATATTATATTTCTATATATTTTGACACAGTATACTTTTATTTTACTATCAATAATCGTATTGCAGTCTCATACCTATAATTGTTATGGTCTTATTATAAGACTCTTATATATGAGTTTAATTTATTTGTTGTTCTCCATAATGTTCGTTTATTTGTATGTATCTATTATATATATATATATATATATATATATATATATATATATATATATATATATATATATATATATATATTTAGAAGATATAAATTTATTGAATTTCTATTGTAATAAATAAAAGTAGAAATGTAAAAATAAGTAATAAAATGAGACACGCAACAAAATAATAAATGCAATAAATATGTAGCTATTTTAATATATAGTTATATGTGTGTGTGTTATCTATTGCACCCATATGGTGATCTATTGTAATTAATGAGGGTCAATCAACCGCTATGCAAACACTTAGGTAGAATGTAGCACGGTTGTTGAGCCAAATGAACCAGTAGGAACGAGTAACCTACCTTTTAAAAAGACCTCCTATAACCTCGAGGTTATAGGAGGTCTTGCCTTTAGTAGGCAATTTCTCCCACTATTATTTTGTCCCCCTACTTATAAATTTGTAGTAAAACTTACTCACATACTGACAATAAATTATATTTTTCATAATCAATTATATCATAATACTATTTATTTATTATAAACAAAGATTCTCTGAAGGAATGCTTCGCAAAATATTTATTATAAATCAGTAAGTACCTAGGTGTGTTTTATTAGATAGTTTTTCATAAACAATTGAAAATAAAATAATAATTTTGGAATTTTCCCCCCACTTTAAATCCTTAAAAAGTCACTGATATGACCCACATGTGTAGCGGGTTATACGTGGTTTTATTGTGGTTTACCGAGGGATGTCTAGGTCCTGCAAGGTATAGTTTGGTGCCGTTACATATACCTAAATTATAAACAACAATTTGATAAGTTCTAACTTATATTATTTAAGTGTATTTAGAAAATGGTTATAAATATATGTTCAGTACTATACGCGTGAAAATATGCAGATATTGTGTTTAATTCCCTTGATATTCTATTTGTTACAAAACAACTCAGAATCAAAAAAAATAATTGTAGGTTATATCGATATAATGATCATTAATATGCGAGTTGTATCTAAAGTTATTACTGATCATTATATATAATATTAGTATACTATAGTATACTAATATTATATATAGGATATATAATGATATATAATGATCAGTAATAACTTTAGATACAACTCGCATATTAATGATATATATGATATATCTTATAAGATCTTTATAAACAAAGCAACACGATATTCTTTAATAATCCATAGTATAATACCATAGAGCTAGAGATAAATTTCTCTCGTGAAATTTCTCTCTAGCTCTATGTATACTACGGGTGCGTTATAAATTTTCCAATTATCGTAAGTTATGATTCTCAGATACTACCCCCATCTTTGAATATACAAAATCAACTAAGCTAATCTATTTTACCATATACAATAATTACAAAAAAAGGTAAACAAAATTAAATTAACCTTTCTACAATCGTGGTATTCAGAATTTAACTGGTTACATTGGGACCCTATTTGAAAAAGCTATTATGCTATTATGCTATCATTACTTACGATATTACAAGTTACATTTAAGAACACACGGTCATTTAGGGGAAAGTCCCCGATTACCGACCCCCTCATAAAACCGACCCCTCACATATCTCAGTAACTATAAGATATATCATAAAATTATATATATATGAACTGTTAGTAATTTAATGATAAATATGAATAAGTATTTTATTTAAAAAAATATTTAATCCTACAATTATTATTTGATAAAATGTAATATTCTGTTTTTACTTTTTAAATATTTAAATAATAACTTTTTTAAATCATTGTAGGTTAAATACATTAATACATTTAAATACATTATTAATTAAAAGAAAACTTAATTTTTTGGCATGATATTGTAGATCAATAAAATCTTTATAACTATTAGAAAATAATTTAATTTGAATAAATATTAACCAATATATCTTAATTATAGCAACTCATATAATTTTCCTATTACCGACCCTCTAAATTACCCTAATACCGACCCAATGAGATTTATAATATCCAATAAAAATAGATACTTTTTTCTTCTTTAAAATATGTCGTAAATTGTGTATGTATCATTGATATAGATTTAGGATTTATGATTCAAGTTGATTATATACATACTGATTAATAAATAAATATTAAATAATAATATGCATTATTGTAATATAATAACTATAAAGTTTAAATTTATATTTAATATTTAATATTTAATATTACTTTTAAAACATAAATTCAATAAAAAATAAATTGTGTACATGTTATAATTACTTATATTTGTGTATATCTATCATTTTTATTGGATATTATAATACTACAATTATTTATACCACTATTATTTTAGGGGGTAGGTAATAGGAGAAGGGGGTCGGTATTAGGCACATGTATCCAATTACCGACCCCTGTTTATTCTTGTAAATATAATTATATCCACAATTTAAAATATCCACATTATACATTGCCATAATATTACCCTAATTACAACATTTCAAATAAATATATTTAATATTTAATAAGTTATTACAAATCATTTAGGGGTCGGTAATCGGATACTTTCCCCTACTAATTATTCTTGATTACATAAATATATATTTTATATATTTATAAATATATTAAGAGTATAGGTTATAACATTATATTCCTTAGATACGTGTAATAGGATCAAATACTACAATGAACATGTTGTTTTTCCTAATCATTAATATGATAATTATCATTATCATCGATTATAATCGATAAATTACAGAACAAATGAGCAATTATTAATTTAAATTATCACATTTATTTAGAAAAGATTTAAAAATAATCTGAAAATCTAGATTTTTTACCATTACGTAATCCTAGAAAGCGTAAATTTCCATCAAAGTTTATATCATATATTAATATATATATATATATATATATATATATATATATATATATATATATAATCTTATTTTAATATTGTTCGACTTGTAAATGGAAAAGAAAACAATGTTTATTCCGACATCAATGATATAAATATTATACTGAGGTTGTACAAAAATATTCTATTTATTTAATTTTTTTTAATAATCAAATATTATAGATAAGATCATATGGAAATATTTGATATTCTCATTACTGAATTAAACCAAATATTTTTGAAAAATAATCAAAGTATAATTTCATATGACAATTTTATTATTTTCATTATAACATACATAAGGATATTTATTTATCTGACAAATTAATAAAACATAATATAGAATAATATAGAATATTTACTATATTAAAAAAAAATATATTATCTTTTGTTAATTTTTCAGATAAATAAATATCATTAATTACGTAAGTATACTTACTTCATCATAACCAATTATATTTGTATGTTATAATGACAATAATAAATTTGTAAATAAATATCCTTAATTATGTTATATATATATATTTGTTACATTTGTAAGTTACCTATAACATAATAAATATATAAACTATTTTGGGATTTAGTATTGTTAGGTTATAACGGTATACCTAGGTTATAACATAGGTATACCTATAACATACATATTTCTTTAAAATATTCCAGATATGTTCATTATAGTATGTTTTATTAATTAACTCAGTATAATTATAATTATATGTTTTAACATTTAAAATACATCATAATATTCACTCTATTTTATGTAACAAGATAAATTTACAATAATTACAGTCTAAAATGTAGTTGATAAATTATACTTATTTCTTAAAACCCTAGGAAAAAATCGTTCCAGCGGCTATACTTATAAGTTATGAATCATAACAGTATGTTATTAGCAGAACATTTATGTAGTAGCAATTCAAGTTTTCAAGTAATAATACATTCTGTGAATTGGTCATATTAAATTGTGCATATCGGATAAGGATGTGAATGATTAACTGATTTTTCCATCATATTAAAAATTAATAATCTCGAAGATTAATTACATTTGGAAGATTATTATAATGAATAATAAGAGTAAGATCACAAAATAGATCCTTATGATAGAACATATTTGAATCTTGAATGAATTAAGTTAATTACTAGGCATTATTTCCTATTAGAAAAATAAGATTTAATCCAGGGTATACCCGTACGCGTATACGCGTTCATATTTATTCCAAGTTATTCTAATTCATTTGAGACTAGTTAATAATCTGAAACTTTATTAAATACGTTAACCACACCAGTGTTCGTAATATCTGATAAGTTAGTGTTTTATTTTGCATTATTTCTATAGAATCTTAAATGTAGTAAATATGTATATTTACTTGATAAAAATGCAAATCGTTCATTATTAATAAGATGATATTTGCATAAATTCGATTCTGTTTCCGCATCTCGTCGTGAACAGTCGTGTTTTTCTATTCATTCAATTTGCATTGTTTAATAACAAATCTACAATATTATCGTGACGCATTTCCATCATTTTTGTATATTCATCACACATTAATAAATTGTTCAACAACTTGTCTACTTGTTACTCGGTACCTGTCCAGGAGGATCTCCCGTGCCTGGCTCGCTCTGGTTGTCGGTTACCCGTACTTTAAACCGTCGGTACCTTGAGTTTAGTACAATTTATCAAGCATCTTATATTTATTTAATATTTATAATTATATTGCCTGTGTGCTTATATTAACTTTATTAATCAATACATATATATATATATATATATATATATATATATATATATATATATATATATATATATATTTATGTTTATATATGTGTGTATCTATGTGAATATATATACACATTTTTAGCTGTATCTTTATATATATATATATATATATATGTATATATATAAGTATTTTATACTGATATTTATAATTGTATTGTTTTGTTTTATTGATTTTCTGAACGTTTCGCTTCAGTGATTTCTTTCTTTAAAACATATACAATATAATGGATTGTAATTCATGCACACAACCATTAAATACTAAATGTATTAAATGCGCTTGTGGATATTCAATTCACTTTGAATGTTTGTATAATACTTATATACTACCAAATGATTATACGAATATTTCCCAGTCGAAATATGCGATTTATATTCTATCTTCGCAACACTTTAAATTTATATGTGAATCGTGTATAGTTTTTTTTATATACCAACTGAAAATATTACTGAATTAACTAACCCTAAATTTAATACCAATGATGATAAACTTGATTACCTTACTAATATTACTACAAATATTAATCAAAAACTTGACATAATGAATTCAGAAATAATTTCATTTAAAAAATCATCTCATACTATGAAGTCAAACACTTCAACTATTCTTACTAATATTTCATCCGCCTTATCCTCACTTCCAGATACATTAAATAAAACTACCTCTAAATCTTTTAGTTATATCGTTAAATCAACATTACCGACGCATAAACCTACCGTTACTAAACCAACTCCTAACATTTTGTCATGCTCTTCTCAACCCTCGGTTGTTATTGAGAATATTTCACCTGACAATAGAAATCTTACATACATTAAATCACTATTCAAACAACTAGAACTCGATTCTAATACCATTACAGATTACTCATTCATTTCTCACTATGCTAATCTAGTAGTATCTTCATCATGCATAATTGATAGTTTAATTAACTCCAGATCTGATCTTCAACCAACTGATTTCAAATCATTATTCATTCGTCCTTTCATTGCCAGTGATATAATGAAAATTGGACGTATTTACTTCCACGCTTCTAAATCTTCTCTGACGAAATTTAAGTGTGTACTTAATATGCGCAGTCTTTCTTATCAACTTCGTAATTTGATTAATACAAGTAACTCGGAAACATATGGTATCGATTGGAAATCAAATCCATATATCCCTGATGTAAATGAATTCCTTCAATGGTCAAATTCATATGAACATTATCTGAAATCCAAAAAAGGCTCTTCTCCCTCTGATTGACTTTGTTATCATAATGATTATAAGTATTTAAATTAATCAATTCGAGATCTGTTCGTAATAAAGTTGATATTATAGCTCAATCTATTATTGATTCAAAATGTCTTATAACGGCAATTACAGAAACCTGGCTGACTGATAAAGACACTGCTCTATCATCACAACTAATACCTCAAGGGTATAATATAACTATTGCTAATAGATCTATTCCTTGTCATGGTGGTGGTCTTGCATTAATTTACTCATCTAAATTGAAACTTGTCTCCACTACCATTCCGTCTTTCTCATCGTGTGAAATGATAATTTGCAATCTTAAGTTTCCATCTTCTTGTACAATATATTTTGTTCTAATTTACCGTCCTCCTTCTTCTAGTATCACTGAATTTTTAGTTGATCTAACATCTATTTTTGAATCGATCTCTTCAGATAACACTATAATTCTTGGCGATTTTAACATACAATATAATAGATCTTATCCTACTGCATCATCTTTAAAAAGTTTGATCAATGAGTTCTCTCTCACGCAACATATACTTTTCCCCACTAATACGAATGGTAATTGCATTGATCTAGTTATATCACCATCTTCATCTGACATTGTTTCATCTCCTTCTCAAAGTTTTCTAATTTCTGATCACTTTGTAGTTACGTTTGAGTTGATATTACTACCATCTACCTCTCCCCGACTAGAGCGTTCTTTTAGGAAGATATCTGCTATTAACATTCCTTCATTTGTAAATTCTATATTTTCACGACTTGATAATCCTCAGTCGTTGCTCGTAGTTGACTCTCTTTACGACAATTGTAATGCTGCTATCTCAAATTCTCTTGAAATATTTGCTCCTGTCATTAAATCCATTAATCAATCATTTTCCAAATAATTTTGGTTTAACAATGAACTAGTAAACCTACGTCGAACACTTAGAAAACTCCAAAATAGATATCAAGTATCTAACCTTGAATCTGATCTTAAATCTTTCAAAGTATGCCGTTCACTCTATAGGACTAAACTTATCACATTAAAATCCTCCTACTTTACTGATAAGTTAAATAACTTTGGTATGTCTTCCAAACAAGCATTTCAACTTTCATTTAAATTAATCGGTCGAGATCAGAATATACGTCTTCCTGACCATTCTGACTCCTATCTGTGCACTGTTTTTTCCAATTTCTTTCAATGAAAGATATCTAATGTTATCAATTATCTCCCAAGATTTGATGTCGCACTATTTGATGTTACTTTCATTACCTCTTCAAATCATTGGTCTTGTTTTAACCTTCCATATCAGGCATTTGTTCTTTCATTAGTGACTTCCCTCAAATCTCACTCCCATTTAGATCCTGTTCCATTGGTCTTACTTCGTTCCATTTCTCCCTATATAATTGGTTTGATTACTAATATTATCAATGTATCTCTTATTACTTCTACTGTTCCACAATCGATGAAACACTCGTATATTACCCCACTACTTAAAAAACCGACTTTAGATCACTCAAACTTGACTAACTACAGACCAATATCCCAACTCTCGTCAATATCAAAGACTTTAGAACGAGTTGTTTCAACCCAGTTAATACATTATATAACTACAAACAATATTGCTGATTGTTTTCAAAGTGCTTATCTCCCACACCGCAGCACAGAAACTGCCCTCAACATAATTTTCAGTGACATTCTTTTATCTCTTGACACCAAAAGCCCATGTTATCTTATTCTACTAGATTTATCGTGCGATTTTGACTCTCTTAATATTATTATTCTTTCGTATCGCCTGCGTGAGATAGGAATTAATGGACAAGTACTCAACTGGTTCATGTCCTTTGTCTCAAATAGAACTTCTTCTGTTAGAATTAATTCTTCTTTATCACAACCATTTACTAACTCATACGGTGTTCCGCAAGGCTCCGTACTCGGGCCCATTTTATTCATAATCTATATATTACCTATTAGATCAATATTTCTTAAATATCCTCATCTACATTATCATATTTATGCAGATGATTTGCAAATTTATACGTCCTTCCCACCATCATGTAACACTGAATCTATTCAATTAACTATTTATAACTGCATTACTGAATTAATTACATGGTTCTCCACTAACTCATTATCATTAAATATGGCTAAAACTAATACCATTATTTTATCTAGATCCTCTTCTCCTTTAACTATATCCCATCCTTTTTTACGCTCCCTTCCTATTTCCGAATCAGTGACTACACTAGGTATTACCTTTGATAACAAGTTCAATGTATCGTTGCAAATAACAAATGTAATTCGTATAGCTAACTATTATCTTTACAATATTAGAAAGACACGTAATAAACTTACTTATAACTTAACGAAGTGTTTACTCGACTCCCTTGTATTCAGTAGACTTCGTTATTGTTGCTCATTATATACTACTCTCCCACTTTATTTAATGCACAGATTTGAAAATATTCAACGTCGTGCGGTTAGAATACTGTACAAGCTCAAACGTCGTATGGATGTTTCGATTACATCTCTGATGATTTCTCTTGGTTGGCTTCCGTTTCATTCTCAATGCAAGTTTCGTCTCCTGTGCATAACGCAAAGAGCCATTTACCGATCTATTCCCGAATATCTCGCTACGTTAATATCAATTCGTTCCGACTCCCGACTTCGCCGCTCTGGATCCACAATGGTTCTACACCAACCAATTACTTCTACGAGATTTTCTGAAGCAGCATTTGCTGTTGCAGCACCAAAATATTGGAACTTATTACCAACTGATATACGTATAACTAAATCTGAGTCATTATTTAAACGTAAATTATATAAATATTTTTTTTATTTGTAATTCCATTTAATATCATTGTTCTGGTTATTATGTATTGTTCTAGTTTTCGTTCTTTACTATTATTTTTTGTTTATTTTTATTTTAATATATATGACGCCGATAAACATATAATGTTTTGTTAGTCAATAAACTATGTAATAATAATAATAATAATAAAGAGAATGACATGCAATCATATGCATTAGGGGTATAGTATAACCTATAGTCACCCGGGGTCACTAGTAACTCAATGTACTATATTTTAAACTACTCAATATATTGAGATATCAACCAAATATTTTTAATAAATCCCCATATTGTAATACGTGTATACAAATGTAGGGGAACGTGTACACCTAATACGGAAACTTTAACAATAAATGGTCTTAACATCGCATTACTCAATATTTTTATTCACAAATTACAATATATTTATATTATATGATTATAATCATAATTATAGATATTATTGTGATTTTAAAGTAGTATTTATTCTTTTTATTCAATAGATAACGGGGGTGTCCGTATTCGGTACCCATGTTCGAATACGGACACCCTATACTGATAGGATATATTACTATACTATATATTATTGATCAATCGGTCAGATTTATTAAAATTATAATTAATTTTATGAATAATTTAATATAATTCATTAATTTTTATTATTTTATGTATTAATAATTATAAGTGAAGTATTTAAATAATGAGAATGACTCGTATTAATAAATGTATGGTATTTATATTAAAATGCACATTTTTACGAAAAATAGAATAGTTTACACGCTGTGAGCTGATTGGTTATAGAGTGTCCATATTAATACATCAAGAGTGTCCGTATTATGCATAGATTTATAGTTTACAAACTATAAATCTATGGTATTATGGATTTATATGACCCCTATATGCTTATAACTTAATTAATATTTTATAACAAATATGAATTATGCATATAATGTTTATAATGCTTTAGTTATTAACAATATATTATTATACTTTATAGTAATACATTTGTATAAGCTTGAATATGTTTAAGCCGGGTTTTTAATTTGTTTTTCATACATTTAAAAACTAATAAAAAATCAGTTTATTGGATATTTCAGCGTTATTTTAAATAATGAAAAAATAAAAAAGAGGTTTAATAGTATGTAGTACCATCGGATGTTGTACCAGGGGGCTCTTCTACCTGTAAAATGGCCTTAAGCTAAATTAACATCCAAAAGTCATACATCCACCTTAACGCGGTAGACCCTGTTTAAACTAATGGAGGAGGACGAACGCCGTTCGTCGAACGCTAAGGGTGATTACAAAATAAAAAATAATGATAGTTTGTATCTTATAGAGATTTTAATTCTAAGAACATTACAGTTCTCTGATTTTATTTCTATTTAGTTTTAAACATTGCGCCCATCAAAGTTTCGTAAAAATATCAAAATAAATTTTTCAGAAATAAATATTTCCCATTTTACACATTTTACCCCATCTATTATTATTATTATTATTTTAATTTGAAATTTTATATTTTTTATTTTAAATTGTTTATATGTATATCAACCTAGGGTAAGGCCTATTACTAATTATTATATAATCAATATGAATAATATTGTTATATTCGATTTCCGGAATATCCTAGCCATACTCAAGCGGTTGAAAGACACATATAAATGTAATAAAACACATATAAGTGTCTTTATGATCCAATTGAGCTAGATGGACGGATCCCTATTACATTAATTGAACGGCAGTTAATGCATTCATATCTAAAATCTAAAATCTACAAAATATTTTTTAAAAACAATGAACATTTTCATTGAAAAAGATAGGATTAATCGTATCTTTTTCAATGCAAATTATACTTAATAAATATATACATAATCTTTAAAGCGCGGGCGTCGCCCGCCGGGCGACATATCAACAATTATTTAAATTTGATAACATTTATTTGTAACTTACTTTTTGTTTTATTCTCTATAAGAAATTTACTAGAGCATTTTGTATACTTACAAATTTAACAAATGTCGGTTCTATGATCACCCGTTCGTCAAACGCGTCTCGTTCAGCGCATACAACCTGGCATTAAGTCCCCGCTACTGACTTGTAGTCGACTCGGGAGAGCCAAAGTCTATGGGAGTACACCAAAAAAAAAACACAACTTGGCCGGTTGTAAGCGGTCGAATATGCTGAGCAGCAGCAGGATAATTATTGGCAGAACTTATTAAATGGTCTACGACAGATCCATCTAAACTCCGAGGCATCGCGGAAATACATACATGGCTCGGATACTGAGCTAGAGTAGGCAATGGGAAACCACTCTAGTATCAATCCAAGAAAACAACCATGACAGCTATATACACACAAAACGCTATACAATCGAAGAATTAGTCCCCCATAGGGTTTAAAGAGTTTAAGCTTACTACTGGGGAAGGGTATTACACTGCCACGAGTAAATGCAATGAGGTTGACGTTGATGCTCTAAAGCTGAAAGGACGAACATCAATAGAGAATGGTGCAACGAAAAGGACATTGGAAATCCATAGAATAGCAAAAGAAAGAATGAGAATCGGTACATGACACGTAAAACATTAAATAATGGTAATATTTAAACTTTGCGTCAGATGAATATGAAATCTAATTTTTTGAGTTTGGGTTAGGAGTCCTAACTTAGAACCCAGTAAATGACAGAATTGCCATAATACGCATACACTATAAACCTATAAAAATAACTGTAGTTCAAGTATACGCCGCGACCTCTAGCTCAGAGGAAGATGATATAGAAGCGTTTTATGAGACAGTACCATCTGTAATATACCATACACCTAGCGGAGATATGTTTTATATTATAGGATACTGGAATGCTAAGGTTGGGAAGGTATATCAAATGGCATTACTGGCAACTTTGGTCTGGGTGAGAGAAACGAGCGAGGTGATCAACTTGCAGAATTTTGTAGTAGAAATTACCTTCGTTATATTATTTATTTGAATAACATATATATATATATATATATATATATATATATATATATATATATATATATATATATATATATATATATATATATATATATTTAACTATGTAAACATAAATATAAATAATAGGCACTTCCTAATAGGAACTTCCAATGTAGGAAGTTCCTATTAGCAACACCTCCTATAACATTAAGATGTTATAATAGGTCTTGCTATTAGGCCGTAGGTTAATACATACTGTTAATATTGCACTTACTAGTGTTATTTGGGTAGGATATATATCAAATTTGTCTGATATGGAATATCTGTGAAACTGTTATGTGATACTTGAATGCTTTTATCGTATTGAATCATGATCCTGGAGTAATTAATAAATTCGTATTTTTATAAAATATCTATACGTATAAGGAAACGAAAATTAAAAAAATTAATGTATTTTATTTTTAATCTTATAGATTTTCATTACCTATCATTCCTCTTATTACTAATGCCTCATTACTAATGATTCATTATCTTTCATTATTTGTGACATTTGTTACAGGTTATAATAAAGAATACGAAATATATTACATATAACACATACAACTTATGTACACAACACAGCAATACCGTATTAATATTCAATAATTAATTATGTTCAATTTATAATATATACTACGATTTATATATAAAAAAGCGTGGATATATATGCGTGTTTAGTAAATAATATTTACATCGTTTTATCAAAGATTTTTCTAAGGATCTGCTAAGCATATGCTTCGCAAAATCTTTGGTATTATTGCGTGATATCTGCATCATCGCGAATACATTTTCATCTTCTCGTCTATCCACCGGGTGAACCTCGCCACCCGGGTGTATACGCCCGGCTTCCGGGGTAGAGCGCACCCCCTGCCGAATGACGTAATACCTACTTGTGTCCACCTGTCGGCGATGTAGCATACCAGCGGACCTCCGGAATCTCCCTATGTGTCGCCACCATAGTACAGGTATTACGTAATGAATGCTTTATGTATAAGTATATAATTATATATACGTATATATATATATATATATATATATATATATATATATATATATATATATATATATATATATATATATATAGACTTATGTATTTTTCAGAGTGAATTAAAAATTGAATTAAATATTAGTATGTAATATAATATATATATATCAATGTTTTCTGTGATATTTAATAAACTCCTTTTGAATTAGTAACTATAATATATGCCTATATATAGGCATTATACTATTATACAGGCATACCGGTATGCCTATGTTTAAATATATAATTAATAATATATATATATATATATATATATATTTATATATAACTTTGAAAATGTATATTTAATATTGAGTAATTCAATACGACTAAATCTAGTAAAGAACAATTTATATATTACCTGACAACTATCTACCCCGCCTTCTTTGTAACCGGCACAGATCATATTATCGGTTATTTTGAACTCTGACCCCAACCAAGATGATCGTCTGCATACGGATCTGGAAACAATAGGAACATTTGCTTGTTGAAGGGGTCTCGGTATTCTATATTCTACAATTAGTGTTGTATTGTTAACATATAATATACTACTTAATAAGTAACTTATCTATACGATAAATTATAATCATACTATTGTTTATTAAGGACCGGGGAAACCTTCTATTTTTGTGTGTGTTAAGAATGTTATAATAAAATTTAAAAATATACAGATTTATCTTTACAATGATATATAAAGTTTAAAATAAAAGTATTTAAAAGTATTTCAAATCGAGTTTTTAAAAATAGTCCTGTAAAAAATATTTAATATAATGTGAGTAATATTAGTGTTCAAATATTTAGTTATGATTCATAACTTATGATACGTTTTATTATCATTATTTATAAATAATATCAACATCTATGATTACTCATACTTACAAGATTAGTAAATAGATGCTTTTATTTCATTGGCTACATAATACTCTAGCGAGTAAATACTGCTATTTATTACCCGTATTAGGTTTAAATTTACCTTTTAGATTTATAGTTTATCGGTAAAATACAAATCTATGACCGTATTATATATATATATATATATATATATATATATTAATATTTATCCGAATTTCAAAATTTAATACAATAATTTTCGCAAGTACCATTTATGAGCGAATTTTCGCAAATGTTGACTAAGATTAACACAAAATTAATAATTAAGTAATAAATATACGAAATATAACACATATATATATATATATATACACGATAATACAAACTCGCTTGTCCCCATCCTGCTATTATACATCTCGTACCGTGGTCCAGTTTAAATTGGAATGGCGGTACACATATCGGTCTGGCAGATACTACGTTCCTGTGTTCACATGCTCATTATAATTATAAGTATACCTCTTTTATTAGGTACATAGGGTACATTAGGTACACCTACTACTTTTAATTAATACTATCTTTTGAATTAATTATTTATATTAGTTATTTATTTCACATACCGGTAGGTTAATAATGTTTAACCATGGTTAAATGGTTAAATGCATTTAGGGGAAAGTCCCCGATTACCGACCCCTAAATGATTATTCATAATAACTTATTCAATATTAAATATATTTAATTGAAATTTTGTAATTAGGGTAATATTATGGCAATGAATAAAGTGGCTATTTTAAATTTTGTATATAATTATATTTACAAGAATAAACAGGGGGGTCGGTAATCGGATACATGTGCATAATACCGACCCCCTTCCCCTATTACCGACCCCCTAAAATAATCGTAGTATAAATAATTGTAGTATTATAATATCCAATAAAAAGAGTAGATATACATAACTATAATTAATTATAACATGACATAATTTATTTTTTATTGAATTTATGTTTTAATAGTAATATTAAATTTAAATTTAAACTTTATAGTAATTATATTAAAATATTATATATTATTATTTAATATTTATTTATTAATCAGTATGTATATAATCAACTCGAATTATGAATCCTAAATCTATATCAATGATACATAAACAACTTACGACATATTTTAAAGTAAAATACGAATCTATTTTTATTGGATATTATAAATCTCATGGGGTCGGTATTAGGGTAATTTAGGGGGTCAGTAATAGGAAAATAATATGGGTTGCTATAATTAAGATATATTGGTTAATAGTTATTCAAATTCAATTATTTATATAATAGTTATAAACATTTTATTGTTCTACAATATTATGCGCAGTATTAAGTTTTCTTTTAATTAATAAAGTATTTACAATGATTTAAAAAAAGTTATTATTCAAATATTAAAAAAAATAAAACAGAATATTTCATTTTATCAAATAACAATTGTAGGATTAAATATTTTTTAAAACAAAATACGTTTTCATATTTATCATTAAATTACTAACAGTTCATGTATATGTTATTTTTTGATATCTCTTATAGTTACTGAGATACGAGAGGGGGTCGGTATTAGGAGGGGGTCGGTAATCGGGGACTTTCCCCTACTAGTATATTTAAATATAGATATTTTATTAAATGTTATTAATATAAATTAGAAAAAACATAGTTTTCGAACTCAAAAGTTGATGTTATTTATATATATATACGCAGGTCGTGCGTCGCACATATATGTGTATAGTATACACTGTGTATATATATATATATATATATATATATATATATATATATATATATATACAACTATGCGCGTATACGAACGGACCAACGAACAATCACACGCGCACGCACATACATGTACACTGTACAGTGTACAGTGTACATTGTACACACATACATACCCACACCCACATACACACACCCACACATTCGGGCACATTATATAACCAGTTGAGCGGTGTCCGAAGTCTGATAAGCGCAATGTCGGCATCGAAAGTGCTGTCGTCGAAGCCGGGATGCACGTGGATGCTGCGCACCGGATGTGAGAATCTCGTCGGTTCGTGAGATCTCGCCAGGTCGTGAGCTCCCGTCATCACTATCCAGTTTCCGGCGTACGGATCTCTAGGAAATACGTCACGTGGAGATTACGATTCGTTATGTAATTATGGTTTTATAATGTATAGGTTATTAACTTTGTGCGAATGTGCGGAATTTATAATTGAATAAATTACATTTTAATTAACTATAGTCATAGCTATGTCATAGGTATACATTAATATATGATTTTATATTGAACACTTAATTATATTGTAATTAAAATTATAATTGTTTTGATAGTTTATTTTCCTCCTATAGGAGTTAACATATATGTGATATAAGCAGACAGTCACTAATATGAACAAACTGACTTTATATCCCTTCGAATCCTTTACCATGTTAAGGCATACACGGTTTTAACATGAGCCAATAATTCGTATCACAATTATATGAGATCACTTCTTAATATTATTTTAAGATATATTTAATTGTCCGGACGGGGCTCGAACCCATGTACCACTATAGTATACTATAGTATACTATAGTATACCGGCATAGCTGATACATTTTATAACTTAACAATAGAGCCAGTTTAACATATAATAATCTAGAGTTTACCCTATAGGGTCTAGAACTATAGTTCACTAGAAACACGTACTTGTCTACACAATGAGCTGTGGTGAGGATCCAGTTAGCATCAAGAATAGCTCCGGCGCATCGAACGTTAGCCGAGTTGTAGTTCTTTAAGGCTACCTGAAAACCGAATTAAGATAGGTTACCAGTGTACCGATCGTAGCAGGTTAGATTTCAAGTCGGCATCCTCTCGATAAATAGTTGGAATCCGCGTCAATTTAGCGATAAATTTTATTTAGTCTATAGACTATACTATAGACTATGCTACCAATAATAATATATTAATATATAACGTGATATTTTAAATCGATAAACATCCGGAATATCTGGAATATATTTCGTCAACTATCATTAGTATAGAAATACTATATTGAACGATAGTCATTATAGTTATACGTATCTGTATGACATATAGCCTATATATTATATAGGTATAACAACATATAGGTACACTGTTAGAAAAAAGAGTTTTCCAGTGTTTGTTAAAATATAGAAAACTCTTTTTTCATAATGTAGAAAACTCTTTTTTAAAAACAGTTTTCTATCTACTAATACGGCCAAATACTCTACAAAAGAGTATTCCATATCATAACAGATATAAAAACTACCAAAAGAGTTTTCCAGGGTTTACAATTTAGAAAACTCTTTTTTTATAATGTATAATACTCTTTTTATATGATGTAGACAACTCTTTTTATATGATGTAGAAAACCCTTTTTATATAATATAGAATACTCTTTTTATATAATGTAGAATACTATTTTCTGTAGAATTGATGTAAATATTACCTAAATTATAGTTATATTAATTATTTAATATTGAACAAATAAAATATTATACCTTTTATTTATTTTAATATATTGATTATATTGTTGTTTATAAAAATTAATTATTAATTATTTTTTTAATTGTATATTTAAGTTAATATACTGCTTTAATAAATACAATATTTATTTTAAAAACTTAAATTATTTAAGTATCCTATACATTTTTCAAAATTATCAACTACAATTGTAATCATAATTATATTGATAATACAATTAGAATTCATGTTGAATAATTGACTGATATTGAATATTGTAGCAATTGAATATTAATTAAATATTGTATTCAATATTACAATTTTATTATTATTGAATTTAAATTTTAATCTAACTTAAATGAAATTATATAATATATTTTAATATACAAGTTAATACTTTCATGTTACGCTACTATTTACTACATTAAGATACTCATATTTATTTTAATATTTTATTTTATATCTAAACCCACATCAACAACTTAACTTATTAATAGCTAGAATAATATTTTAGTAAATAGTTTTTATATGTATTAATAACTAGAAAACTCTTTTAGTAAAGAGTTTTTATATTTATTAAAAGTTAGAATACTCTTTTGGTAAAGAGTTTTTATATTTATTAAAAGCTAGAATACTCTTTTGGTAAAGAGTTTTTATATTTATTAAAAATTAGAATACTCTTTTGCAAAATAGTTTTCTATTTGCTTAATGCTCGAAAAGAGTTATAATACAGGGACACTTGGAAAACTCTTTTTCGGTGGTATAGAAAACTCTTTTTTTCTAACAGTGTATACACTCTATATAGTACGGAATATAGATATACAATATTCTGTAAATATATGTACACTCAATAATAGTTACTCTTACACTTTATACTATGATTCAATATATAACCGTGTAAGGACTCCTAGAATAGCGTTGTAGGGGATGATAAACTACACTTGAGCTCTACGGCTTAATAGCGTGGTATATCGTAGTCGTGTATTATAATGATGCATACATTACGCGCATATGCAGATATATTTAATTATCTCGATACGCGTTCTTGCTGCTATAGCAATGTCTCTATATATCATAATAATAATATATTATCGCATGACTTATATAGCATTAAATCTGGAATATAATGATAGTACGGCTATATATATACGAGAGGTTAGACCTGCCAAGGCCAGCTAGAAGGTCTGGCTTCACTGCCTCCTGATATCCGACTTCCACTCGAAGGCACTTTCGGTATGCCACATTCCGGTTGATTGAAGCCGGAATACCTGTCAACAGCGATGTAATCGTTAACTTCAATATGACATTCATTAGCTGTAATGTCATAAAGTTATTTATCAATACAAGCCTACATATTATTATATATTACTTTTAGGATATATTAATACATCATAACCAGGGTGAGTTAAATTCGGCCTTTTCGTCAAAAGGCCGAATTTTTCCGAATATAAAGATTTTCAAAGGCCGAAAATTAGCTAAATTCGGCCTTTTTTTAAATATATTATTTATCCTATTTTAAATCTTTAAAGGTAATACATTAAAATACTTTATAGTAATATGTATATTATATGTAAATAATACTACAAGTAAGAGCACATTTTGATACAATATTATAGTAAGTAAATTCGTAATTATTGAAGATTAAGAGAATTATAATAATATTGTTGGGCATTCTATTTAGCAATGTATATGTGTGTAGCTTATAAACTTGACTTGGCGTTACATATGTTTTATACAAATTCGATGTCAATGAAATTTGTTCTTACTATAATACAATTAATCGGATTTTTAAGAAGGAAATTCAATGTAATAAGTTATTATTAATAACTAAAATGAGATCTAAATGGCTCAAGGTATTACAATTATAATTATTTAATATGTAGGTTATAGAATTTCCTGCTATAAATCCTTTGTATTAAATATGATTATTAGAATTTATTTAATTTAATTACCGGACTACTGCTATGTAGGAACTTCTATATATACAGGAACTTCATCCGTTGAATCAAATTGTTCATTAGTAAAGTCGATAAAAACAGAAGGAAAGACACATCTTTCAAATATTGTATTTGAAGGATGCATATATGCAGAGCTGGGCACGATACTCGTAAAATGTATAATAGATACAATTACAATTACACAATTTTTTCTTATAATAGATACTACTACAATTACTTTAAAAAAAATCATAGTAGGTAGGCAATTACAAATGCATAATTTTCTTAGTAGATACATCTTAGTAGATACAATTACATATGCATACTTTTTTTAGTAGATACAAATACATTATAATTATATACAATGTATATAGTATATAGATATAAATTATATTTATATATATATATATATTCATCGATGTCGATTTGAAAGTACATATCAAGGAACATTAAGGGTACACTACAAGTATTTTAACTTTAAAACTATTTTCTATAAAGTTAACTATAATTTTACTGGGAAACCTCCTTACTTTCCGACAACTTGCCTGAAATATTATAACTTTATAGGGTATCGCATTACAACTTGATAGAAAATGGTTTTAAATTTACAATATTTCCGGTAAGTTGCTGGAAAATCTTGTAGTGGAATAAACCCTTATATACGGAAATAATGTCCGGAAATGTTTTATAGAAAATGATTTTCTAGCAATTTGTAGTGGGATACCCCCTTTAAAACTATTTTTCCGGAAATTTACCGGAAAGTAAGAGGGTAGCCCACTAAAATTGTAGTTAACTTGCTAGAAAATAACTTTCTAAAAAATATTTCAGGACATTATTTCCGGAAATACTGCTAGTTGACCTCCTTTAAAATGAAATATTAAATACTTACATTTATAACGTGTTCTTCAATAGATGATATAGAATACATTTTTTGATATTTATTGACATTTAATGATGCCCACACTGTTAGAAAAAAGAGTTTTCCAGTGTTTGTTAAAATATAGAAAACTCTTTTTTCATAATGTAGAAAACTCTTTATTTAAAAACAGTTTTCTATCTACTAATACGGCCAAATACTCTACAAAAGAGTATTCCATATCATAACAGATATAAAAACTACCAAAAGAGTTTTCCAGCGTTTAAAATTTAGAAAACTCTTTTTTTATAATGTAGAATACTCTTTTTATATGATGTAGAAAACTCTTTTTATATGATGTAGAAAACTCTTTTTATATAATATAGAATACTCTTTTTATATAATGTAGAATACTCTTTTCTGTAGAATTGATGTAAATATTACCTAAATTATAGTTATATTAATTATTTAATATTGAACAAATAAAATATTATACCTTTTATTTATTTTAATATATTGATTATATTGTTGTTTATCGAAATTAATTATTAATAATTTTTTTAATTGTATATTTAAGTTAATATACTGCTTTAATAAATACAATATTTATTTTAAAAACTTAAATTATTTAAGTATCCTATAGATTTTTCAAAATTATCAACTACAATTGTAATCATAATTATAATGATAATACAATTAGAATTCATGTTGAATAATTGATCAATATTGAATATTGTAGCAATTGAATATTGATTAAATATTGTATTAAATATTACAATTTTATTATTATTGAATTTAAGTTTTAAATATAACTTAAATGAAATTATATAATATATTGTAATATACAAGTTAATACTTTCATTTTACGATACTATTTACTACATTAAGATACTCATATTTATTTTAATATTTTATTTGATATATAAACCCACATCAACAACTTAACTTATTAATAGCTAGAATAATATTTTAGTAAATAGTTTTTATATGTATTAATAACTAGAAAACTCTTTTAGTAATGAGATTTTATATTTATTAAAAGTTAGAATACTCTTTTGGTAAAGAGTTTTTATATTTATTAAAAGCTAGAATACTCTTTTGGTAAAGAGTTTTTATATTTATTAAAAATTAGAATACTCTTTTGCAAAAGAGTTTTCTATTTGCTTAATGCTCGAAAAGAGTTATAATACAGGGACACTTGGAAAACTCTTTTTCGGTGGTATAGAAAACTCTTTTTTCTAACAGTGCACGATGAATATTTTAGTGTACCAGCGTTTATTTCATCTAAAATTATACTATGAGCCATTACAGACTATAGAAAATATACATTATTACAATATACTATTTTTCAACTAAAAATAATCAGCGACCTTTACTTTCGAATGTTAAACATGAATATAGTAAATTATCAAATATACAAAAAATAAATTATTAATATAATATTAATTATTATTATTTAGAATTATCATATATATTAAAATGATTTTATCTTTCTATATAATATATAATTTTGAATTATAAATCAATTATTATATAAAATATATTATCAAAATAATGTCTTTGTTTTCAATAAATGTATATAATGGTTTTTGAGAATAAATAACTATAATTGATATATCATAATTTTTTAAAATGAATTAATTTCAATATTACAAAAGATATTTTATTAAAATATATATATATATATAATGTATATATATATTAAAATTAATTTATAAAATGATATTATAAAATATTGATATAAAATAAATATAATGACCAAATGATATATTATTTAATAAAATGTATCTGCTTAAATAATTGTCTTAGTAGATACGTATCGTAGATACTATTTATGACTAATAGATACGATTACAAATACTTTTGTAATTTTTATAATAGATACAAATACAAATACAAATGTATCTACGATACTGATTGTTTGCCTTAATATATACTGTATCGGCGATACTGCCCAGCTCCGTATATATATGCATATATGTGTATACACTCAAAACAATTTAATTATTTAATAACAATAAAATACATTTCTTATTTACTTGTACTTCATTATTGATTTAAATATTATATTGATTCCAATATATTTGTTGATACTAAAATTATTGCGATGCCATGCATTATAATATATATTAATTCACCATATTAATGGTGCGTTTTTATAACGTAACACCATACCACAGTCCTATCTGTATATGTACACATGTAAACTCAGATGGTATTTTGGTACTAACTTTTCGACATTACATCACAACGTACCATATTATCACAGTACAGAAGTACCAACCATTGATATAGAGAAGGTTTATTGTATTCATGTATTCTTATACATGTAAATATAGATGGGTCGTTGGTACTATGGTACTATGGTAGTTTACAAAAAAGCACAAATTTGTGCTACGTTAACGTCCCATCTGTATGCTTTTTCATGTAAATGCAGATGGGACGTTAGTATTTTGGTAGGTACCTACGTTGGAAAGTTGCATTTTTTATAACATACCATCGTACTATATATAGTTCTATAGAACCATCTGTATATATATACATGCTTATAAGCATACAGATGAGACTGTGGTACGTTACAAAAAAGCACCCTAAGTATATATAGAGAGAACTATATTGATCAAATATAGAAAGGCCGAATTTAAGCCGAATATAAGGATTTCAAAAAGCCGAAAATAAGCTAAATTCGGCATTTTCCCTTATATTAGGTTAAGGCCGGATTTAACTCACCATGATTCATAACAGATTACATTACTGACTATGTATTACATAATTGAATAATGCATCTCTTAATGATGGTAGTGATAACCATTTAATATTTACCTACCTGTTGTATAATTTTCTCTTATTCTTTAATCGCATCCAATTGAAATACTTATTATTATATCGGCCATATCCTATATCGGTGTAATGTTAAGTAGTAGATAATACAATAGAGTATTTGTATATATATATATATATATATATATATATATATATATATATATATATATATATATATATATATATATATATATATATAAACTAACAACTATGGTTCATTAAATATCCCATTAATTATATTAAATTAATTTATTTATTTTGATAAATACTCTATATTTTCTTTACAAGTAATTAACTTAACTTTAAATAATAAATAATTCCAGTTAGCTATAATTTTACTTAAAGGTTAAACATTTAGTGTAGGTTAATACATATGTAAAGTTATACGTTGTTTACTAGATACATATGACCTTAGTGATTGTACGAAAGCATAAGAATGTGAAATATTCTCACAATAAATAAACATGTATATATATATATATATATATATATATATATATATATATATGTGTGTGTGTGTGCACACATGTGTGTATATGTGTGTAATACACTGTATATGTATGGCAGTAAATTACATATGTATATATAGACCTATATAAACACTTATATAAACCTATATGTTTATATAAATAGATGGTATTGCATAAATAACAGTATACTAGGTTAACATATATAGATATAAATAACCAAGAACTATATATATATCGGTTATAATCCAATTCTAAATAACCTAGTAATATCTAACCAAGATGATACTAACCACTAGTGACTACCCTGATGTGACTAACCCATTAGTGACTTTCCTATTGTAACTAACCCCGCAGTTACTAACTTAGTAATTACTACCCAGTTGTGACTAACCCAGAAGTGACTAACCCAGTAGTGACTAATCTAGTAGTGGCTGCCCAGTTGTGACTAACTCAATCGTGACTAACCCAGTAGTGACTAACACAGAAGTGACTAACCCAGTAGTGACTACCCTATAGGGCCTACTACCCTGTTGTGACTAACCCAGTAGTAACTACCCTATTGTGACTAACCCATGTACTGAGGAGTAGGGGAACAACGTCGGCAGAATATTCTTCTTGTGGCGTATATGAAAGTCCGTACTAAAAGTGTAAGGTATATATTATATAATGTATTATAGACTATAATTTATAGTATAGGTTATAGTATAGCATATATTATATATGATAATATAGAATATATGCTATATAAATACTATATTATGCCTGATAATATAGCATATTTTATTATTATAGGTATATATGTAGATTATAATGTATATACTAGCTTAACATTATCTATAAATATGAAAATATTGACTAAATATAACTTTAGTAAAACAATCTTACCAATAATGCTCCCATTATACCACAGATCTAAAGGTAGTTACATGGTAGGTACAGGTAGGTACAGGTAGGTACAGGTAGGTACAGGTAGGTACAGGTAGGTACAGGTAGGTACAGGTAGGTACAGGTAGGTACAGGTAGGTACAGGTAGGTACAGGTAGGTACAGGTAGGTACAGGTAGGTACAGGTAGGTAAAGGTAGGTACAGGTAGGTACAGGTAGGTACAGGTAGGTACAGGTAGGACTACGTGTCTACTAGGCGTGTAGACGATACTGTACATATGATTGATCACGTGACATTATGATGTATAGTGAACACGTAATCTATTAGTTAATCATTTATATTTCACATGGAAATAAATGTAATTCATTTACGGTGCGAATAATTCTAATATACAAATTATTAATATAGAATTATTATTCTAGAACAAATATATATATATATATATATATATTTGTTCAATACATTATTTATATTAACATTTTATATTTTAACTTTCATAAGAATAGGTCAATCATACTTTAATAAATGTAGCCTATTACTCATTTACTAGAGACATGTCTATACAAATAGAAATGTTAATCATCCTTATGCTACTTTGCCCACTGTTAGATTGTCTCCTATCATATGACCTCATCATATATGAATATAATTCTAACACACTTATTAACACGTTTTCATTTGTTTCATTTTATCACACACTGTTGAGTTAAGTAATTCGTTGTATATGTGTACGGTGTTTAAATAAACTAT
>OZ025240.1:51120069-51137569 GCA_964019155.1 Osedax fenrisi | reverse complement strand
ACTACTACTACTACTACTACTACTACTACTACTACTACTACTACTACTACTACTACTACTACTACTACTACTACTACTACTACTACTACTACTACTACTACTACTACTACTACTACTACTACTACTACTACTACTACTACTACTACTACTACTACTACTACTACTACTACTACTACTACTACTACTACTACTACTACTACTACTACTACTACTACTACTACTACTACTACTACTACTACTACTACTACTACTACTACTACTACTACTACTACTACTACTACTACTACTACTACTACTACTACTACTACTACTACTACTACTACTACTACTACTACTACTACTACTACTACTACTACTACTACTACTACTACTACTACTACTACTACTACTACTACTACTACTACTACTACTACTACTACTACTACTACTACTACTACTACTACTACTACTACTACTACTACTACTACTACTACTACTACTACTACTACTACTACTACTACTACTACTACTACTACTACTACTACTACTACTACTACTACTACTACTACTACTACTACTACTACTACTACTACTACTACTACTACTACTACTACTACTACTACTACTACTACTACTACTACTACTACTACTACTACTACTACTACTACTACTACTACTACTACTACTACTACTACTACTACTACTACTACTACTACTACTACTACTACTACTACTACTACTACTACTACTACTACTACTACTACTACTACTACTACTACTACTACTACTACTACTACTACTACTACTACTACTACTACTACTACTACTACTACTACTACTACTACTACTACTACTACTACTACTACTACTACTACTACTACTACTACTACTACTACTACTACTACTACTACTACTACTACTACTACTACTACTACTACTACTACTACTACTACTACTACTACTACTACTACTACTACTACTACTACTACTACTACTACTACTACTACTACTACTACTACTACTACTACTACTACTACTACTACTACTACTACTACTACTACTACTACTACTACTACTACTACTACTACTACTACTACTACTACTACTACTACTACTACTACTACTACTACTACTACTACTACTACTACTACTACTACTACTACTACTACTACTACTACTACTACTACTACTACTACTACTACTACTACTACTACTACTACTACTACTACTACTACTACTACTACTACTACTACTACTACTACTACTACTACTACTACTACTACTACTACTACTACTACTACTACTACTACTACTACTACTACTACTACTACTACTACTACTACTACTACTACTACTACTACTACTACTACTACTACTACTACTACTACTACTACTACTACTACTACTACTACTACTACTACTACTACTACTACTACTACTACTACTACTACTACTACTACTACTACTACTACTACTACTACTACTACTACTACTACTACTACTACTACTACTACTACTACTACTACTACTACTACTACTACTACTACTACTACTACTACTACTACTACTACTACTACTACTACTACTACTACTACTACTACTACTACTACTACTACTACTACTACTACTACTACTACTACTACTACTACTACTACTACTACTACTACTACTACTACTACTACTACTACTACTACTACTACTACTACTACTACTACTACTACTACTACTACTACTACTACTACTACTACTACTACTACTACTACTACTACTACTACTACTACTACTACTACTACTACTACTACTACTACTACTACTACTACTACTACTACTACTACTACTACTACTACTACTACTACTACTACTACTACTACTACTACTACTACTACTACTACTACTACTACTACTACTACTACTACTACTACTACTACTACTACTACTACTACTACTACTACTACTACTACTACTACTACTACTACTACTACTACTACTACTACTACTACTACTACTACTACTACTACTACTACTACTACTACTACTACTACTACTACTACTACTACTACTACTACTACTACTACTACTACTACTACTACTACTACTACTACTACTACTACTACTACTACTACTACTACTACTACTACTACTACTACTACTACTACTACTACTACTACTACTACTACTACTACTACTACTACTACTACTACTACTACTACTACTACTACTACTACTACTACTACTACTACTACTACTACTACTACTACTACTACTACTACTACTACTACTACTACTACTACTACTACTACTACTACTACTACTACTACTACTACTACTACTACTACTACTACTACTACTACTACTACTACTACTACTACTACTACTACTACTACTACTACTACTACTACTACTACTACTACTACTACTACTACTACTACTACTACTACTACTACTACTACTACTACTACTACTACTACTACTACTACTACTACTACTACTACTACTACTACTACTACTACTACTACTACTACTACTACTACTACTACTACTACTACTACTACTACTACTACTACTACTACTACTACTACTACTACTACTACTACTACTACTACTACTACTACTACTACTACTACTACTACTACTACTACTACTACTACTACTACTACTACTACTACTACTACTACTACTACTACTACTACTACTACTACTACTACTACTACTACTACTACTACTACTACTACTACTACTACTACTACTACTACTACTACTACTACTACTACTACTACTACTACTACTACTACTACTACTACTACTACTACTACTACTACTACTACTACTACTACTACTACTACTACTACTACTACTACTACTACTACTACTACTACTACTACTACTACTACTACTACTACTACTACTACTACTACTACTACTACTACTACTACTACTACTAATACTACTACTACTACTACTACTACTACTACTACTACTACTACTACTATTATTACTACTACTACTACTACTATTATTACTACTACTGCACTGTATAGGCGTGTGTGTATTCATACGCCTACAAGCTAAATTGCGATTGATTTTCAATAAAGTAACGTGGTCACATGATGTAAAGTCTGATCACGTGGTATGTGTTGTGTAACTCATGGCTTTTTACACACTTTTGTAAATATAATTATACATAATTTTATTTATATAAGCACGATCACTATATTGATAGTATATATATATATATATATATATATATATATATATATATATATATATATATACTATAATCTATTATATTGAGTATCGCATAATATTAGCCGTTAAGTATGTCTGCAGACATAACCTTGGTATTTAGTTATTAGCAATGCTTATAATGCTAATAATTGTAGAAATGATAATAATATTAATATTAATAATAATAATAATAATAATAATAATAATAATAATAATAATAATAATAATAATAATAATAATAATAATAATAATAATAATAATAATAATAATAATAATAATAATAATAATAATAATAATAATAATAATAATAATAATAATAATAATAATAATAATAATAATAATAATAATAATAATAATAATAATAATAATAATAATAATAATAATAATAATAATAATAAAACAGAACACCTGATTAATATAATGATTATGATGATAAATGTTTATTAAATAGCACTAACATATACATTTGGAACCCTTTAATGGGGCATGAAAATAAATAATATAATATGATATGAACAAATAATAAATTAAATAAATAAATAAATAATACATTTATACACACATGCATGTAATTCCATGGAATGTAATATATTATTATATTATACTGTATATAATATACTGTGGGGTATTATGGATACACAAACCAATTGTACTACAGAAATACGAACATATTGAAATTAAAGAAGACAGTAATAATATATATCATATATCCTAATATCTTTCAACATATACAGGTATATAGGACTAGATTTGATGACCTACATGAGTAGAACTAAACAAAATTTGACCAAATAATTAAATCTTTAACATTTAAAATATAGTGCAATAGCCTATTGCCAATAGGCTATTGACACAACTTAAAGTTTTATAAATATATGAAAAGAGCAATACGTTAAAATCAGGATTTTATCTTCCAATTGATATATCAAAGCTAATATAAAATTATCCAATATTGATTAATAATCAACAATATTAAATTCCTATTTTAGTTCTGTTCACCAAATTAAAATGTAAATTTACCTTGATTTCAAAAATTTTATAAAATTAAAATTAACCTTGAAATACTTAAACTATTTGTAAACATACTAGGACTATAAACTACTCATAGGAACTACTATTATCTATTTTTTGAACTAGGGATACACCATCTACAATATTAAAATAAGTATTTAATAATGTATGTATTCTGTATATTTTAATTGTAATGTATTTGTAATCGAGTACCTATAATTAAAATCTGGATAATCTATAATCTCTAATACATTTACTAAAGTTATAAAATTCAAATAAGTAGTCCTATAGTACTTAATTAACGAATAATTGGATATTGATTCCAATATAAATACTATAATTAAAATCATATGATATAGGTTATATAGGAATAACATAATATGATAAGATTCATTGATTTATAAAATTAAATCTAGTAATTTAGTAGATCTCAAATTACCGATTCAAAAAGTTTTTTCAAATAGACATATAGTAAAAAGTGGATTATCACAATGTTCGGATTTATGTCCAATTATAATTGTTATTAGGTATACCTAATAAAATATAATAAATAATCAATAGGTCATACAATTATACATATGTATTCATAATGCATATAGGCCCTTCATTATTTAATATATTATCACAAAAAAAAAAATATTGATTTATTTTCAGACTAAACAATATAGTTTTAATATGTATTTTACAAAATAATTTAAATTTATTTTCACAATGAGCAAGTTAATTCCTATGAAATATGTATATGCTATAGCGAGTACCAGTAAACTCGGACCAGGTAAACTCGGCCCACTTTTGAGGTAAACTCGGACCACTTTTAAAGTAAACTCGGACCACTTTTTAAAAACATAAAGTAAACTCGGACCACTTATTAAAATAACTATATTTTGTATATTTCTATAATATAATATGCTTTAACTTACTTCCACCTTATATAATTATATTATATTTGTTAAATAAATTATAAAAAGAGTCATTTCATATGATATTTTTGTGGAATTATATATTTAAATAGGTAAACATTTAATTTGAACTCGCACCACTTTTGAAGTAAACTCGGACCACTTGTGAAGTAAACTCGGACCACTTGTGAAGTAAACTCGGACCACTTATTAAAAACATAAAGAAGATTCGGACCAACCGTATAAACTATATATTGTATATTTCTAACATATAATATGCTTTAACTTATAAGTTAAAAGTATAATTTCACTGTATATAATTATATTTACATTTTTATTTAATTATTAAAGACATTATATATATATATATATATATATATATATATATATAACTTTATCATATATATAACTTTAATAACATTTAATAACTTAACATAATTTAAATTGTCGTATATCACCATCGTATATCTAGCTCTATGTATATCACCGACGAGAACCACGATAGAAGCTATATTTATTATGATAGAAGTATACAATATATAAGTTATTTTAATAAGTGGTCCGAGTTTACTTCACAAGTGGTCCGAGTTTACTTCAAAAGTGGTGCGAGTTCAAATTAAATGTTTACCTATTTAAGTATATAATTCCACAAAAATATCATATTAAATGACTCTTTTTATAATTTATTTAACAGATATAATATAATTATATAAGGAAGTAAGTTAAAGCATATTATATTATAGAAATATACAAAATATAGTTATTTTAAAAGTGGTCCGAATCTTCTTTATGTTTTTAATAAGTGGTCCGAGTTTACTTTATGTTTTTAAAAAGTGGTCCGAGTTTACTTTAAAAGTGGTCCTAGTTTACCTCAAAAGTGGTCCGAGTTTACCTGGTCCGAGTTTACTGGTATTCTGCTATAGCATGTATATATATACAAATGCACAGTTATGACTCTAGGAAAGTTACACAACACAATGTTTTAATAATTAATATTTAAATATAACACATTTTTTTTATAAATAGGTAAACCTATTTGTATTATATCTGGCATTGTGTACATGGAAATTAAATTCATATGTATTAAATGTTTAATTATGTATAACTATATATATATATATATATATATATACAATCTAGTAGATCATATCTACTTTAGTATACCCATATGTATGTACAACTCGAATATAGAAGACTTATGATATCTCAGAAATATACATATTTCAAGTTAAGTGTTGTACGTATGTACATAGGAAACATTAATGTTAAGATAATTCGCTATATCGTAAACATTTGGCTTCTATATGCGATTTTTAAACAACGGAATTTACTGTATATATATATATATATATATATATATATATATATATATATGTATATAATACTACGTATACGTGTGTAATCCCTATATCACCGACACGCAAAGTGTTATATAAATAGTATTACATTATTATACTTATAATTATATTACCTATTGTTATAAGTTTTAAAACCTATATATTATCTATTTCAAATTTAATATAACAATACACGATAAATATAAATATATTGTTGTTATGGTATACCATATATATATATATATACCATATATATTATAATAGAGATTAACAATACTTGAATGAGAAACATAATTCCATATATGGTAATTTAATACAAACCGTTTACTGCTTGAAATACGGCCACTATTGTTATAACGCTTCTCAGTCCAGCCATTTCCATGCTAGCGTATAGGTCACCCTTATTGTTATGCAATATTATGTCGGGAGTCGACACGTGTTAACAACTTTTGATTATGTAATAAAATAAAATACTCTAGATACTTTATACATACTATTACATCTTATGAATATATTGTATATAAAATGTTTATATATCTTAGTATTTACTCGAATTGCATATGCATAATTATATATTATAAATTAATTAATATTTATAATATCTATAATATATATAAGTTATATAAGGTATATACCTATATATATATAATATACACGTACGACGTATGCCTATATTAGTAATATGTTGCATAATGCTGAACACGGGGTATTATCAGTAAATGTATTGTTGTTGACATGTTATTGAACGATTAAAATTCCTCCACGTTACGAAGCATTACATAACATTACATAACATTATATAACTTATATTACGTAACAAGTTTAACGTTTAGTGAAATCGTTGCGCAATACCTGGCGATATATCCTGTATACAGCGATAGGCGGTATCGAGTATTTGTTTATTGACAGATCGTCATGTAATATAGATATACATACATATATATATATATATATATATATACAGATAAATATACAGATACGAATATGCCGATATGTATATATACATATACAAACATATACGCACTTCCACCACACACATGCATACGCACACACACACATATATATATATATATATATATATATATATATATATGTGTGTGTGCGTATACGCATAGTTTGCATATACATATATATATATATATATATATATATATATATATATATATATATATATATATATACGTTATACTATTTACTATTACACTGTACAGTGACCAGTACGGTATATAATTCATCGTACTATAGTAAGAATACCTATGATATATATATATTATGCAGCTTTAGAAACAGCATTGAAATAATAGTATGCTATAGCATAATATTATTTCAATGCTGTTTCTAAAGCTGCAGCATTTAAATCAACAACTCGGATACGAGTTGTAACCCTATTTTGTATAGCCAGATATCGACTGATTAATGTTGTTAGTGTTTGGTACATTTAATGGACATAGGATTAGTAAATTGAAGCAAAGTATAATAATTTCAAAAACATAATTTGAAGCATGCATGCTTCAAGCATGCTTCATATTTGCAGGTAGAGGCGCTGGAACGATTTTGTATGTAGAGGGGGGGGAACCAACCAATCGAAATAAATGTAATGGTAAAAGTGGGGGTACCAATACATAGGAGGTCACCCTTAATTTTAAAGTGGGGGGGACATATACTCCCGTCCCCCGGTTGCAGCGCCCCTATCTGCAGGTATCTTCTATCTGATACCTGGATCTACACATCGGATAAATGCCCTATCTGATAGTGTGAACGTGATACATTAATGAAACATATATTGAATAATATTCTATAGAAAGTGTCTATATATAGTGAGTAATTTATATACGGTTGTGTATTTGTTTATTAGCGTATTCTAAATACCTACCAATTTAATAAAGATAAGCTGTCAACTTCAAATAATTAGATGACATGAAAAATAACAATTAATGATTCTCATATAAAATATTATAAATTAAAAGCATAGATTATAGGTTATACATAATACACAATACTACAATATAATACGGTATAATACGGTATAATACATTTATGTATACAATTAAAACGAGTTATTTAGCAGGTCTAAACCCAACCGAGTCAAAAGTATTTTTCTACTCCGTATTATCGTGTATACACGGTGATGTCTACAAGTTTAGCGACATCTAACACGAAATTAGGATGTGGGTTTAGACCAATTCTTAAACCATTAAAAACCACGGTCTTAAAATAATATTTAGAAGTTATAACTTATATAATCTGTATATAAAAACTATCGTCTCTCGTTAAAACATGGATTCCTTAATATGGGAGCTGCTCAGAAAGTACACCAGGTCTCTAACTAGTTTGAAGTAAAACTGTATCTATGTTCCTGGATGATAACAATGAATACAGAAACATAACACAACACAATAATAATAACAATAGTTAATCTTAGTCATTATATTAAGTTACGGATATTAGTGATTTCTCGTTTTAATTACTATTCCACTTTCTTCTATCATCCATGATTCATCACTTGATCGTCTAAATATAATACTTAGTTCTTGTTTAGATTTCGTTTAGTATTAACTTACATCTCGGAGACCATTCCATATAGGGAGTACTCTAGTATACTTCCTACACATACTACATAAATGCTCTCTATCTAGTTTCCTATCCATAACCCATACATCTAGTCATTCCTATATTATGTCATAATTAATACTTGTGCTCTCCAAATGCTGCCCTATTCATAAACTATTGTCAGACTCGGGGTTAACCATTAAGAGTCAATTGACTGCTTATATCTATCTCGAGATATTCAGAAACGCCCATTAGGCGCCTATCATATATATATAAATACTATTATGTAATTCACTTCCATTATATATCCATTCTATCCCACACCTTTTATTATCAACCTACCTTGAATAATCTAGGGGAGGGAAGGGTGTATTGGCCGATGAAGGAGTAGTGGCCATTTTAATTAACGCTTAAATGGTGCTTGATAGGATAAAATGTTCTATATACAATATTTAGATAATCCAAATATCTATAATATATAGTACATTTTTTTTTAAAATAATTAATTATAATTACTCTAATTTATTATATAATCATTTTTTGTCAAATGTTGACAAAAAACATGATTATATATATATATATTTATGCTTATTTATATATAAGAGTGTGTGTATATATAATTAAATCATTGAATCAAATAAGGTGCGTATACATCATACATATAATTATTTAATATTACATAATTAAAAAAATATAAATCGAATACATTACGAGACACCTATCGCATGTTCTGGTATACTAGCGGCAACTACTAGAGCCTTGCCTTATTTTAATGCTTTATTTAATGCCTAATCAAACGTTTATATTATTAGGATAAACACTTTATATATAAAAGTGAAATCACAGTATTCTAGAACTATATGATTTCTAGTTAATTCAAAAAAATAAGAGCCTAAAATTCAGTATTTATCGATATATTAGAAATCTTCTGAGATATATTAATTATCGGCTACTACCCCCTTCCCTCCCCTAAATACATTTATATATATTGTATCTCTTTATTCCATTATTTATATTTTTTTATTATTTAGTTATATAATTTTTATTATATTATTATTCAGTTGTATGTTATTGTTATTGTTTATTTTTGTTTATGTATATTATTTTATTTATTTTTAATTATATGTATATATATATATATATATATATATATATATATATATATATATATATATATGTTTATGCATTGATAGCTATGCGTATAACTTTGTGTTGTGCCTAATAAATTGATATCATCATAATCATTGTTACTAATTTACATTGTATAATAGTTAGCCTAGGTATACATATACCATATAAGCACAGCACCCGTTATTCAAATACACACAATCAGCATCGGTAAAACGATATACTTAATATAGTATAAAATAATCCAACAATAACCCAAATCCATTATATATATGTATACATATATGTATACAATATAAGGGCTTCGCCTCCTATAAGGGTATATGAGTATCCTCTAGTATCCCCGATATATATACCTACTTTTATGGGGTATTGAGCCTTCCTATGTAGCATCCTACCCTATAATCCTACGTCACAATATTTAGTTATAAATAATCATGAATACACTATAGTGTAAATAGTTAGTCCGTAAATAATACCATGGTATGGGTAGTAACTAGGGGAGCTGGAACGATTTTGTATATATTGGGGGACCAACAAATCAAAATAAATGTTGTGGTAAAAGTGGGGGGGACCAATATATAGGAGGTCCCCCTAGATTTTAAAGTAGAGGGACATATCCCCCCCTCGTCCCCCCTGTCACAGCGCCCCTAGTAGTAACCTATAGGTAATATCAGCAATACATTGTTGCCAGCTCTATCGCTAGTAGCAATACAATACGGCCTTAGCTAGGTTCCAGATAATGCATACTTCACCTATCACCTATTTTATTCAGGTAATAGTATCATCTATTTAACACGGATCTACGTGAATTGGGAAATATTTTAGCCTATGTATAGGTTACAATATATATTCATATACGATACTATATATATATATATATATATATATATATATGTATGTGTATGTTTGTGTGTGTATGCATGTGTATATGTGTGTGTATGTATATACAATTGTCTTTTTTTTAAATGTATAAAACACTGGTGCCGTCAATATTACTCTATGGATGCGAAACTTGGACGATTAAAGAAAAGATGGAGAAACAATTCAAGCCTTCGAAAATAACTCGCACAGACGGCTATTAGGAGTAAATTACCGAGAGCGTAACACCAATATCTACAATAAGAGAAAAGTAACTCTTACGTTTGAAAGTTTCCGCCACTATTGCCGATAATCACAACAAGAAAGTTGTGTTAAGTTATGACACGTATCACGTCACATCACTCTGTTAACAATCGAAGGTACAATGCATCGTGCCCGCACAAATATGGAATGGTTGGACAACATTTTTAAATGGATATCAACATATCTCGGTGACCTACTGAAGATAACGAATAACAATGTTGTTGTGAAAAATAGTCATATTACAACATACGATGCAAGAGTCACGGGATAAAAGTAAAAGTAAGTAAGTATATACAGCCAACTCTCAATATATCAAACCATGGTTTGAGATATATAGATGCATACACACACACACATATATATATATATATATATATATATATATATATATATATATATATATCTAATTAACAAACTCAGGCTTTTTATAAATGCTAGTTTAGTTTTGTATCTAAGTAAATACATGTAAGAATAATTATATATCACATACACTTATATCTCAGACATATTTATTCGGTATCTTGATTTCTGATATATCGAGAGTTGACTGTATATATTTGTATTGTTATTGTATTTGTTATTGTTATTATTATTTTTATTTGGGTAGAGTACTTTCACCCCATCCAGGAACTTAGATGTAGTTTTCACTTATAACCATATATGGCTATAATTTACCTTCGAAACCACTATCATGTTATGGCATCTAAGGTTTTAACGAGAGCCGATCATTTATTTATACATAATTATATAAGATCACTTCTAAATAATATTTTAAGACCTATTTAATTGTCCGGGCGAGTTTTTAACCCGTGTCCTACTGCTTGTGTATCTGTAGATTATAATGTATTAGCCAACTTGGTCACACATACCGTTATATTTGTGTATGTGTGTGTATATGATGGTATACAACTAATATAGATAGGTATACTAGATAGGTATATAGATATAGGTCAAATATATATCACAAATAAGCTTAAGCCTATAGGCTATCTTATAAGATATATCAGGAAAAATAGACTAAGATAACTATACACGATTGTACAATTTTGAAAGAATCACTAAAAGTAAACACCCAGGTAAACACAAAATACAGCACAAAGAATATACGAACATTTCATAGAAGCTAATACAAAGGTAGTCATAACCTTGAGCTCGAAGAAAGCAAGCATTATACTATTCAGTGCAATATATCAACATTCAAGACTCGAGTAAGAAAGTAAACACTGCAGTCAGGCATGCCTTCACATATAATGATTACATCAAAATAAAGTCATACAAGATACTGTCTACATGAGTGATTACTAATACGAATATTAATATTCAGTAATCTATGATAAATATTTTGATAAGGAAATAAAATAGGTGAATTATTAATAAAGTATAAGAACACGTTGAACACGATTAGTTAATCACTACAATTACTGGAAGATAACTAAAGAGGATAAAGTAATGAAATAATAAACCATAAAGAATTGCAAAATAGTAGAATAATTTCATAAATCTTCTTGATGAGGAACAACAAAATACGCGACCACGAGTCAAAACTAAAAACTCTACAAAATTAAATATACTGATAGGTCCATTATCAAATGAAGAACATAATAGGATGAAGAAAAAGCTAACTGGTGGCAAGGCTTATTATGCAGATGAAATTACTCCAGAAATACCCAAGTACGGAAAATTCTATGATATAATACTCACATATACCAATAAGATTATAACGAACTCTGAAAAGCCTGAAGAATGATAAATTAGTAACATCGGACATCTCTCAAAATATGAAAATCTTGAAGAAATGGGTAACTAATAGTGATATAAGTGATGGTCGAATCTAAAGCATCATTGCAATCTCAGTCTCAGTTACCTAACGTATCACCTCCGCTCGACTTGTTTTTTGTATCGAAAATAAAAGTATCGGCTCGGCATCAATAGCTAATAGTTTCGGTTCGGGATTAAAAATCTCGGCATTATTTACATTACTAGATGAAATTTACATTACTATTCACTGAATACCTACCGACGATTGGCCGCCGATAATGTTGTTTCAATTAATTTAAATATGAAATATATAAAAACTAGGAATAAATTTAACATCAAATAAGCATCATTTCGGCTTGGTTATATTTTGTAAGCATCTAAACTAGGCTCGAGGTCGTTTGGTTAGAGTTTCGGCACGAGATCGTTAGGATAGAATCTCTGCTCGAGCTCGTATTTATCTGAAAATGAGAGTCTCGGTTTGGCATCAATAATCAAAAGTCTCGGCTCGGCATAAGTTATATCACGAGTAACTATAGAGGTATATCACTAAATATTATAACGTTAAAAATTATAAACTCAATGATATTGAATCGCATACAACCATACATACATCCTCTTCTACATCCAGACGGGTTTAGAAGTGGGAGATACATTACATAGCATGTGCTTTCCTAGACGTATGATCTAAGGAGTGAACATTCACAATCTAAAATATATGATAGTATTTTTAGAGTTAATTTAATTAGCATTCGATAGTATTAAGTTAATAGGGATACTAGATAGTATAGTATCTAGATAGTATCTAGTAGATACCTATACTTACTTTAACTTAATATATTAACAGAGATACTATGTTTCGAATTTTAGAATCATACGAATACCAAATAAAATAAATCTGCTCTATAAATATACTATAGATAAGTTTTAAAACCAGACGGAGAAACCGACATATTTAATATTTCGTAAGGTGTTCTGTAAGGTGACAATCTTGCTGCTTTTCTATGGTTACCGGTGAACTCGGACTAGGTAAACTGATACCACTTTTCCGAGTTTACCTGGTCCGAACTTTCTGGTATTCCTTTTCTATTAGTGGTCACTAATTATTATGCAATGATACAGTCGATAAAAGTAAAAGAAAATGAACTCGAATTTGATATTACCGAACATAAAAGTAGAAGACAAACTATAATACATGATGTATTATACATCTTACATATTTCAATCATACAGACGATATTGCACTCATAAGTCTAGCAATCGTATACGCTCAGAAATGATTGAAAAACACCGAACGAGAAGTACTAAATATAAAAGGTCTTAAGACTATGCACAAGATCATGTCGTCCGACGAACCTCTTCCGTTCGCTATATGTGCAATAGTTACTTTTTATATTCCCAACCTATATACATTTCAGTGATATATTTAATTATATTTCAATGATTTCAATATTTGAATCAAAGATATTATATATATATATATTGATTAATTTGTGAAATAAAATACATTCATATTTTTAATTTTGTATACATTTTTTGTATAATTTTATATAAATATTTTATTAACACATACGAATTATTTACAAATTAGGTTTGAATTGAATGATATTTTTTGTAAATTTTATTTATGTCGACATTCCAAATAATATAATGTATAATTATACTATGAATTTAATATAATCATATCTAAATAATTTTTGTAATAATATTCTAATAATAGAAACATAATAGCAGCATAATATACTTTTAAAATTAAGAGCATCATAATAATATCATAATAGACTTTATATAGCAACATAACAGTATCATAATAGCATGACAAATTATTAGCAGCATAATATAAATTTAATGGCAACATAATAGCAGCATAATAGCACAATGTAAACATGTGACGCTATTACATATTCTGTTATGCTGCTATTATGAGGCTATTACTGTTTGCTGGGCTGAATCGGATACGACGATGAGATCTCAAATAAACTGCAGTTTATGTACCATGGTACTCTATGTACTCTACTCTAGGTACTCTAGTTCTCAGAGAGGGAAAAGAAATTGAGGTAGAAAATCTTTCACTTACATTGATACTCTTAATTGAGATGATGGATCGTGATTGCAATATCTGGTCAAGTGAGAACTCAACTTTTAGAAGGAAAACAACATAATTATATAAGTCATATTTATATATTTATTAGTTAAGTAGGTATATATCCAATCCTAATCCCAAGCCTATATCCAATAACATGAATTATATATTAATATAATTCACGTTATTACATATAGTCATTCTTATATTTAATATATAATATTATATCATATACATATACCATAGCTATATATATATATATATATATATATATATATATATATATATATATATATATATATATATATATATATATATATATATATATATATATATATAGAATCTATATTATAGATATATATATATATATCATTTATATAAAACATGTATAGATCATTTTTAAATATGACTACCAAGTATATTACAGGAATATATATGTGTCTAGACTTTAGACTATTATATATTAATATAATATATAATATTATATTATTTTTGCTATGTACATATAATTCAATTCGATATCGCTATCTATATATTATCCTATCAATATCTATGAATTTGATTAATTTTTCATTGATCATGTGATAATAACATACCATGACAGCTGTCAATTAAAGTGTACTCAAAATTTTACACGAATAATTATTTCATAAATATTTATCTTAATAGTAGCGTAACATCGTATATGGATAATGTAAAGTTATTTATATGCTCTGAAATAAATTATAGGATAACATAAAATATATAAGTATTACAGCAATTGTATAATATTGCCTACTACATCCGAAATATTTATTTATATGACATTTACCTTAATTATCAAGTTTTATATACCTGTTCAAATATTTCAATTTCATAATTATAATAATACATATTATAATAAGTAATAATAGTGTCGTATTCATAAAATACACACATATTTAACACAGTATATACTTTTATAATTAGTTAGAATACTTAAATACCGATTAATATGGCTCTACAAGAACCCAGCACTGTTGAATTTACACTTCAAATGGCATTCAAAAAAGGGAAAATATGTGTTGATTCGTATTCACTTACAATGTCATCTCTAATAGATATTGCATGTGTATTTGTCGATGAAAAGGTAATTATTTAAATAATAAATTATATATAATAATTTTAAAATATAAAAATGTGCATACAATTTATTCAATGTAATATTTTCATACAATTTTCCAAATATATATATTTAATTATTTAATAATTTTAATAATTTATTAATATAATAATTATATTATATATTTAATAATATTATATTATATTATATTAAATATAAGTATTAATATAATATATAATTATTATAATATATATTATAATTATTATAATACTTATATTATTATAATAATTATATAATATATAATATATGATATATATTTAATATAATATTATATATATTATATTATATAATATATATGATATATTATTATAATAATTATTATTATAATATATATAATAATTATATCTATTGAATAGCATTATAATAATTATATAATATAATGTATAATACTTTAAATAGATATGCAAACTATATTATTAATATTTAACTATTAATAGTTTTTTAATTTTAATAGAACAATTGTTCTTGATAAACATGCCAATTATTTTATTAGGTAATTTTTAACGACATATTTCTATACATATATAATCATTAGTATAATAATGTAGTGTAAGTTAATATAACATGAAATAGTATACTCTTATAAGAGTTCAATTATATGCTTAATTCAATGCTGTGTTATTATTCAGTGTTAACCTATTAATCTAAATTATGTTTATTATTTATTTTGTGAACATAAATAATTATATATTATTTCGATATTATATATCTATAACTTATATCACCCAGCTAGCAATTAATATGTTAATTATATATATATATATATTATAGATTAGTCCCAACTAGAAATAATAATATACTAGTGAGAAATATAATTATACATCAATATGTATATAGTCCTAATATAAATAAGACCTTTAGAATATCGTCTCTTACTTTTTTAATATGTAATTGTTTGCCTCTAGTACATAGAAAAACACACCATACACATATCAACACTTATATATACGTAATTATATATATGTATAACATCAATATAAAGAAAGTTTTTTTTACTTTGATGATGTATACACACACACATATGTATATATATATATATAAATATTATGTTCACAGTGCTATATTGTACTACAGCTATGGAATGCTCATCTACCCTTAGCTACACTGTGTAGCCTACACATTCTAGTTGATCACAAGTGCTAGTTATTATTTAAAATATACACCAAGTCATAAAAATGTTCAATTCTAACGTTTATATATATCTCAATTTACTATTATTATATATTGATAGTATTTTATCCTATTATTACATCTATTATATATCTGA
>OZ025240.1:51082569-51115069 GCA_964019155.1 Osedax fenrisi | reverse complement strand
AAAGTCAAGTAGTATATATATATATATATATATATATATATATATATATCTATTAATTGTATATGTATTAGTATGCCAATTATATTTATTATGTGCGGGATTTTCTGAAGATATAACGAGCATAAATAACATCAAATATATACCACCTAGTAATGATACTTACGTTATAAACCAGTATACCTATATATTGGTTTATCCTGTATACAGAATACTCATTAGTTTACATAATATAATATGCACTATTACCAGCAAACATTTAATAACTATATTCGCATACATTTCATAAAAATGTGGATCTAAAAAAACCGCGCGATTATAATTCGCGAATATTCTCTATAGATTATAATTCGCAAACATAATCGCAAATACGACCTCAGATTTAGTATTATAATAATAACGATGTTAATAGTCATAGTGATTATGAGAAGATGATGGTAACGATGATGATAATGATGATGATGATGATGATTGTGAATATGATGATGATGATGATGATGATTATGGTAATTATGATGATGATGATGATGATGATGATGATGATGATGATTGTGAATATGATGATGATGATGATGATGATGATTATGGTAATTATGATGATGATGATGATGATGATGATGATGATGATGATGATGATGATGATGATGATGGTAATGATGATGATGATGGTGGTAATGTATATATATATATATATATATATATATATATGTTATATATATATTTTGTATATATATAAAATATATATATATAATATATAGTTTTTTTTAATAATCCTGTGGTTTATTTGTCATTCTCATTTATTGCAATAGCCATAGTTATATGAAATAACCAAATACACACACACACATACATTCACACACATAAATACACACACACATACACACACACACATACATTCACACATATACACACACACATGTACACACGCGTGCAGTGCACGCCGTGCACCTATATTACAGTATAATGAAGCTTCACTGATTAGTATGATGTCATAGTCAGCATGATGATGTCATAGTCAACATGATGATGTCATATTACAGTGTCGTACATCTCTTAAGTAAGATAATACATAATCGCTGAATATTAATGCATTGACATGCATTACGGCTATGCACGTGTGTGCGTGTGTATATATTATATAGATATAGATACATAGCAGTATATCGTACATGTTATGTTTGAAACATATCATATACAGTAATAACAAATAATATTTCATTAATAACTAATGAATATTGGTGGTTGTGCATGTAACCTAATACTAGCTACGCTAGCGCCGTACACGTGTACACATTACGTAATAGTTATTATGTAATACTTATTATGTAATAATGGAGGCAACTCTATCACCATGCCATGTGAATACATGTAATAGAGGGTGTGGAGGGAAGAAAGGAGTAACATAACATGAAATGATACTATAGAGCGGTGTGTGCGTGAGTGTGTGTGCGTGGGAGTGTGTGTGTGTGTGAGAGTGTGTGTGCGACAAATATCACCACCTCTAACACCAGGTGACTCCCCACTACTACTACTAATACTACTATAAATAGAATGCACCTATTGTTTATATCCTATCAGAATGAGGAATTTATATGTTTACATGCATCCAATATATATATATATATATCATTTTAGTTAATATGTCATTATATTCTAATATTTATTATAAATACAAATAGATTATTCATGGTGTATTCTTTTATTATATAATACTTATATATACAAAATACATATATTATTTGTAATCATATTATATATTTAATTAATTATAGAATATTAATTATATATTATATATTATTTTCATAATATATATATGTATTTATTTATATTATTATGAAGGAATTAAACAATAACAAATGTACATATATATATTTATAAAAAAAAACATATTTATAGATAGATACATATATATTACATATTATATGTCAAAGGCCAATATATATTTATGAATATATATATGCACAATAACATACATGTAACATTTATATATTTATACATATATGTGTGTGTAAGAGTGTGTATGTGTGTGTAAATTGCACATGTATGATATATATAAATTTCATTGCTTATTAATTATTCTGCTTGTTTAATTAATACTTGTCTTTTCTATGATATGTGGATATAATGTATTATATGTACAATGAATGTAATAGTACAGTTGTTATATAGTAATGAATTGATCCATCTTCACTTAAATTATAAATGTTGACATGTATTGTTTATTAAATATTTATATAAATAAATATTATCTATATATAATTATGGCTGCTATTGTTTTATTAATATTATTTATTATAATATTTTTAGATTTAGGGTGCGTTTTTGAAATATACTAATGTACCATAGTACCGTCTGTATGCTTATACATGTAAACTCAGATGGTACATTGGTACTAACTTTTCGACGTCCCATCCCAACATACCACAGTACCATAATACCATCCATCCATATAGAGAGGGTTTATTCATGTATGCTTATACATGTAAATGCAGATGGGACGTTGGTACTATAGTATGTTGGAATGTTGCGTTTTTTGTAACATACCAACGTACTACAGTACCATCTGCATTTACATGTATAAGCATACAGATGGGACTGTGGTACGTTACTAAAACGCACCCTTAATTTTAAAAATAAAATATTTATAATGAACTGTATATATATAATAATAACTGTGGATTTTTTTTTGCATTTCGTTGATTCTAAATTCATATATTTGTCATATTTTATATCGGATGCATTTGCTGAACACTCTTGCCAAACATATGTTCCCTAAGGTTTCGATGAATCCACATTCGGAAAGTTAATATTCTATGGATGTTTGTGATTTTTAGTTGATGATTTATTTTAATATTTAATTTTTTTACTCTACAATATTCTAATATTTCTTGTTTTTAATTATATTTCTATTTGATTTTTTCTCCTCGTAATCATAAATGGGTGAAAGACTCAATACGCTCTGCTTCTTCCTTCACCCAGAAAAGGCAAAATCTGATTTTTATATTATTATTATTATTGTTAAATTATCATTATTATATATATATATATATATTACTGATTCATTAAATATTTAAAAAATATATATGTACATTGTACACGTATAAATATATATATATATATGTTTTTATCAATATTCATTGTAATCATATCAACTGCTACATAGTAGTGGTGCTAATAGTGGAGTTAATTACGGGGTTAATGGTTGTTAATAATGGTGGTGTTTGTGTACCTGTAAACTATAACAAACCTAAGATAATAAGATCAGTACATATAATAATAATAGTATACATCATCTCATTAAATGGGCAAGCTGTGTCAGGGGGTTACAGCGAATAGGTTACATTTGTTCTAGAATACACCATTAGAACACCCACAACAATGGATGCTATTATGCAGTCATCCCTGGCTTAGCAGCAGATCACATGCTTAGTTATGCCTACTATCTACATGTTACAGGTAGTGTGTGTGTGTATACCATAGGGTGTGTGTGTGGTCAGTAGTGGTAAAGGTGCTGGTGTTGATGGTAGTAAGGTATATCTGCACCCAGTATTGCACATACAACAACAACTAATGTAGCAATTGTAGGCCCCAGAGATATGGATTTTATAGATTGTTTTTATAGATATTATGTATTAGTACCAAAGGAAGAGTTTATTGTAAAGAAGGTTTTATTATTATTTATGTAGTCTGATAATATAATGAATATATTATGTAAATATATATATATATATATATATATATATATATATATATATATATATATATATATATATATATATATGTATATATTACATTGTAGACATTGAATATCATGCACATTGTAAAAGCTAATGCTCTACATTCTAAAATATTATTGAATACATTTTAACTAATTTTTAATCTAGATTTAACATTAGTCTTGTGTAAATCACTTATATCTCAACCCTACTTGTAACTCAGCCCCACTATTTACTCATCCCTACTTGTTACTTAATCCTACTTGTTACTTAGTCCTAGTTATAACTTAACCCTAACCATAACTTACCTCTACTTTCACAGTTTCCTGATCATCGTCAAAGAGATTTAAGAAGCTGTATCGCCCTCTTTCATCACAATCTCAACTCGGATAACATGTTGACCTTGGTTACCAGTGCCAATGACAACTTCCTGAGAGACAGTGTCCTTGAAGTTGTAGTTATAGGTAAGGCGAGTATTTAAAATATATATTTCCTAAATTTAATATTAATTTAAATTTAAATTTAATTTAATTATTATTTAGATAATAATTATAATAAATAATAATTAATTAAATGTTATGGAATAATTTATAATAGAAATTAGTAACTAATAATAGTAATATGTCTGACTATCACATATCCATGGTTACAAGAATGAGCAACTTTAACTAACCAACTTGGTGACAATTATTAATGTTATATAAGATATTTATTATGTTTTAATATATTTTAATTTTTAGCTATTCACAGTAATTTATTCATAGTATACATACATAATTTCAATTATCTATTTTTAAATTAATTTAATTTTGTATTACTACTTATTTTATTTAAGATTGTGGTTATCATCTTATGCAACATGATATGTTTATAAAATAGTATGATAATTCCCTTTTTATCGAATTTAGATATAATTAAATAATTACAAAGTATCTGGTGTTAATATACCATAAAAAGTATAATATATTTGTAAACATAATATACAAATTGTAATCATTTATTATATTATCATCAGTTTAACATGCAAGTGTGTAATAGTACTTTATAGTATATATATATATAATGAATATAATGTATCTAATGTATATAATATAATGTGAATGCTTTTAGTAGATATGACAGGAGGGAATAAACCATTTCTACCAGTGTGTACTATAAAAGAGGAAATAAAACCTACCTATTTGTTATTAAATCTTAGTTTTCATGTAGGTATTATTCACTTCACTACATGGAAAGCTTAATGGAATGTACTAAAAGATGATGTACTGCAGTACAGTACTATGACTGTAGACTATGCTAGGATACTTACTGATCAATGATATATTGTGTGTGATTCAATATACATACTGGGTATGATGCAGATTATACAAATGTCATGTTGATTAACATTATCAATTCTTAGATATTTACTTGCTGACATGACAATTATCTATATTCATATGACTTTCTACCTTTAATTAAATGTATATTCCTACTCTCTCAATATGAATACATAATCAATATAGATATCTGCACCTGCTAATCTATTATATTAGTTTCCATAGCTTATATATTAAGCTTATTATTTATTATTGATTTATGTTTATATAAAAAATCAATTTAATTTTGTACATTCATCTACACACATATTTATATATATATATATATATGTAGTCAACTCCAGCTAATACTTATTAACCCTAATAAATCATACTGTTCATAGATGCTAGTTTGGTTTTGTATACAATTAAATTTATCACACGTTTATAAATAATTAGTACAACAGACCTCTTGATAACTTATTAGAAATACGTAATTTTATTTGATAACTCATAAAATTATTAATTTTTAAACGAGAATTCACAAATTTAAATATTATTTTTCAATTTGGATATACTATATAATACTAAATAAAGTTATATTCAACTTTAAATGTATAATTTCTTTTCTTGTTATTACATTTCAAACAGATACTCCTATATCAATGACCTGTAAGCATAACTATATATTAACCCTGCATACATCCTGCAGTATTTCCTGACTAGCTTTATTTCACTGATGTTAATCTATATGTATAATTACATAAACTAAAAGTACAGCATTCATTATTAAATATATAATTTCATTTATAAATGCACAACGTAAATATTAATAATATTGAGATAAACTATAAGTAGCAATTAGTGAGCAGGGGGGGGGGGGCGGGGCGGGGTAGGTAAGGGGAGCGGGGTAGGTAAGGGGAGCCTATTATTGATGTTGATGTAGACACATAATTAGGTAATGCTAACACCACCATATACAGGCTGTTGCTGTGAATGGCGGCCATAGCCTAAAACAATAGACTAAAGTAATAGTATTTCTAGACGTAGGTATAATATTAGTAGTTAATAACGTAGGTATAATATTCCATATCGAATAGTGTACAATTAATATGTATAGACGTTTATCTTATACCGTTAAATAAAATTTGTATAATAATTATAATAATAATATTTAAAAAAATATTTAATATAATAATGGAATGTTCGTATAATAGGTATAATAATTGTTTCTTAGTATTTAATAACATAATTAATAATATTATTATATAAAATAAGTATCATATAATTAGAATTATGATTATTCAAAAATATTATATTATAAAATGTGTTTTAATCTATCATCGATTTCCTATATTATTTGATTTTAATGTAAATTAATAAGGAAATACCATGCCATATCATTACATATAATATGTTAGTTCTAAAGTTTATTTAATAACTAAATAATTATATTTTAATTATATCATACAGTTTGATTTTAAAAATAATTATATAATATTGCATAATAATTATTTTATTCCGAATGTAAAAATTATGCTTACAATGTAAATATAAAAATATGAATTATTTGTGTGTGTGCATGTATGTGTATGTGTGCATGAGAGTTTTTATGTATACATAACTGTTATTGTTATTGTAATTAATATATTATCTGTTATTGTTATTATGATAATTTATGAACTTTAAATTATATATTTATGTCATTTAAAATTAACAACAAGTATATATTGCATCCGGTATTACATATTATAATATTTATTAGGTTCCCCTATTATAATATACTTGTATTCAATTATCTACTTGAATATGTGTATATTTAAATATATATATATTTATTTATTTCAAGTGTATAACCTTAAAATAGATGATCTCATTTGCATATTTATTATAATAAAGAACTTCAATGAAGACAATATCTTTAGTAGAAAAACACATTTTAATTTATTCATAGATAATAAGATACATAATACCAATTTATTTAAAAATATATAGTAAATATTTCTTTTTAAGATTTTAAATTAATATTTTATATATATTTCTCACTTAAAATCACTTAATATATAAATTATCCTGCCTAAAATAAGAAATATATTTTGTAAAAATACTACCAATAATATTATAATTTATGTTTTATAATTATATTTATAATTAAAGGTGAATTATGATTCATACAAATTAGTTTATAGTAAATATACAAAATAGGAAGTTTGTCTACTGGGCTATATTAATAAGTATTGATCTTAATAATAATAATATATCACTCAAAGTGATATAATAGTGTTGCAAATATGAATTCTATTTGATCAATATATATATATGTAATTATTTCAATATATTCATATACTCTCATAAGAAATTAGTGTATACTCCATTATTTATTATAATTAATAAATTATACATATATATCTCATATAAGATTACAAATTAAATTGTTTTATTATAAAAACTATATGTTAGCTATTATATTATATTAAAATGTACTCGAAATAATGTTTACTATATTTACACAATTTGATTATATTGACCAAATTTATTTTGGGATTTAAAGTCCTTACTAAAAAACTAAGTAATTATATAAGAGTTTTAATTTATAACTAGTCAACTCTTGCTTTAAATTCAATTTTAAATACATAATTTCTTTTAAATATAATTTTATAAATCCCTAAGTAAATATATAAATAGATAAATATATATATATCAATATATATATATATATATATATATATATATATATATATATATTGATATATTAACCACATGCATATTCTGTAATGCCCTGTAAAGCGCACGCTTACATCAATATTTATTAATAATACTATTCGTGATCGTAAAGTTTCAGACGAAGAGTTAGAACAACATTATTGCTACAATCAAACGATGTGTTGCTCCCCTCACAATTAACCTCTCTCTCTCTCACACGCACACACCCCCACACACACACACACACCCCCACACACACACCACACACACCCACACATACACCCACACACCCACACACACACCCCCACACACACCACACACACACCCACACATACACCCACACACATACACACACACACAGATAGGACGGACTCGAGCCTAGTGCTGAAGGTACAGACCCATCAGTTGTACGTGCACTCCTATAAGAGTCCTCACTTCTGTGACTACTGCGACGTCATGCTCTTTGGTCTAATTCAGCAGGGGTTAAAGTGCAGAGGTCGGTACCACTATAACTAGAGTTATCTAGAGCTATTAACCCCGCCCGCCCCGCCCCATTTCCATCGTATCAGTTTACTATGGTGGATTGTTTAAAGATTGTTTGGTAATCAATGATAGCTCATTAAATATTAATCTATAGAATATATACACACATATATGAGGTTTCATTAAGGTGATTTAATTATTAAAATTGTATCTAAAATTATGTCTACCTGTTCAAATGTAACCAAATGTTTATTTTTGTTTATTATTTCGATAAACTTAATCGGAAGGTTTACCTTATTTACTATATCGAAAAGATACCAAGCTTAGTGATTAATGAATGTAGAGTATTAAACAACTTCTAATGTAAATGCACCTCACTGGTCACACTCGCTGCAACCGATGTAGTACCACTACCCTCCACCAGGTTGCGGTATGAACTTCCACAAAAGGTGTGCCTACAAGATTCCCAACAACTGCCAGCGAACCAAGACCCGCTATTCGGACTGTTCATCTGCCAGTTTCCAGTACGGTAGCCCCACCCCCATCAACGGAGGAACCAGCCTCGCCAACTCTCAGATGTCTGTAACCTCTACCGCTACCGGAGTGTCGACCATCTCTACGAGTTCCTCGACCTCCTCCGCCTCCACATCCTCCTCCTCCGCTAAGAAACTAGACTCCATGATCAAGATCAACGGACGACCTCTGGGCATCGAAGACGACATACACAATAGAATCAAGGTCGGTACGATACTCTAGGTACTCGTGTACTTAGTATAAGGCGCTACATGATGCTGTGCTATAGCAATCATTATAATTGATTCATTACTGGAAGTTTTAGAAATTTATTCTTTTTTAATACAGACATAACTATTTTTTATTTTCATTATTCTTTGAGATGAAAAACCTTTAATACAAGATAAACATTATTTATAACATTACATATCATATAGTAGTTTTATAATAATGTAAAACTTTTTATTTCATCAGCTTTGATATTTATTTAAAAACTATTCATATATATATATATTGTATATAAATATTATATTATATACACATATTATAAATTATTATAAAGTGTGTATATATTTAAGGGTTTCTACAACCTGATGTTATACGAGGCCTTAACCTTACACACAATATGTGTATTATTATGTTATTTATTTTCTTAGACGCGTTATTCCATTTCCCAAGATCTAATATAATATCACAGTGCTGCGTTATGGATCATAGTAATAAGTAAACACAGTGTAGTACGCAATCACACAACTCCAGCCAGTTTTTGTTTCTCTCTTGTGTTTATCAAGAACTTAATAAACGTTAAATCTAAACACAAGAAAAAAAATGTTACTATTTGTACTGTATTGTCCGGGGCCCATCACAGTTATTTTTAACATGTATACGTCTATGACTTCTTGAGGGGTGCATTTGTATCCGCTATTTGTATTGTATTCAATATATATATATAAGATTTCAATAAATAAATATTATTATTATACATCATCGCTATATCAGGATGATATTTAAAGCATGAATCACACACGACGTCCTATACCGCTATAGAAGAATCAATACATCCGTCTTTATTAAATATAGAGTGCACAGCGCTAGAGAACGTGTTTTTTGTCTGCGCATTTCCGAAATTCTTTTGTAAAACTTAATCAGAAATATCTAACAATCTTCTTACAAATAGAGAGTTTTTATACGCTACACATCTAAAGTGGACGCCTTCTCTCTCGCTAAACCCTCACCCCCTCTAAGTGATTGGGTACACTCGTTGAATCATCATTCTATTTATCTTCATACATACACTCGCGCGCGCGGGAGGATATGAATTATTATACCTAATGCACACACACATATATATATATATATATATATATTTGAATATGAGTAATGAATACGTGTAAATAAGTAAACATTTCATTTGAATACATGCCTATTAACTAGTCGGTAAACTAAAGTAAATAAATCTTGTAATGAACACACTTCTCTCGATGTTGACAATATACAATGATATATTATAATGCTTTTTATCGAATCATATAAACTCTATTCTAATAATATGTGTTAAATATAATATTATTTCAACAGATAAATATATATATATATATATATTATTGAATGAATATTTGTAATTTTTCTATTATTTAAATAATATACATATATATATATATATGTATATGTATATATATATATATATATATATTTCTTAAAGTATTTGTAACTAGTGCAATAAATCACTTTAAATTTAAATTGTAAATCATAAAAACAATTTCACTATTTAATTAACCCAATAAAGCACTATTATGTAATGTATATCTAATATTGCGTAACAATTTGCAGATACCACATACATTTTTAGTGCATAGCTATAAAAGACCTACAGTATGTAAGCAATGTAAGAACCTATTGTATGGATTCTATAAGCAAGGCTACAGGTGTAAAGGTTTAGCATTATTTCCTAATTTCCCATTTAATCCACATCTATATATTATATCTTCTGCTAGATTATCAATATTTGTATTTAAAATATAATATATATTTATCAATGATTACATTAAATAAAATGAAAATTCTTTCATTAATATAATTATTTATCCTAATTCCCTCTTTAATTCATATCAATATATTATATCTTCTGCTAGATTATCAATATTTGTATATAAAATATCATTTATGCTTATCAGTAAAAATGAAAATACTTACATTATAATAATTATTTAATAAATCATAGATTGTTACTTTAATTGTCATAAGAAATGTGCTCCATTGGTCCCAAAAAATTGTCAGGGAGAAGTGGATTTATCAAAACCAGATGGTAAGTGTATTTATTTAGAATATATTGAGTTATATATGAATTAATATAATCATTATACAAGTTTAAACATTTTATATACTATCTCTAAAACTATTTGTTATATAATAAATAATAAAATGCACTATTGCATATTTAGTCATACAGTTTAATTTATTATATTTTAATGACTAAACTTACTTGAGCATTTTTTCCCAGACACACATTAATTTATATTATGAGTTAATGAAATTTATATATCTGTATGATATACGTATATTACATTACTATACTTAATAATAAATATTATTTTTAATAAGTAATGCTCATATATTATGAATTATGTCATTAACTTAATCTTAATGATTAAGATTTCTATCAAACATTTAATTTTTATTAATTTATTTCTAGCTACCTTTAATTAATATATCAAATTGATCAATAAATAATAATAACATACTAATAATATTATATATATAATATATATATATTATATATATATATATATACATTTATTTTGTAATTATAAATATATAACAATTCTGTAGAAATAGTTGATAGCGATGAAGAAGATGAAATTTCAGAAATGAGGTTTATATAAATATAAGTAGTTAACTAATTGCATGCTATTACTATATTTAGATTGATATTTAATCGTTGCTGCTTTAATGTTATCTCTTAATGACCTTATCATCGGTGATAATTGACCTCAATAATAATTACTGGAATGTAGTGTAGACACTTTCCAGATTAACTATCTCATACCTTTTGTATCTGATTCAGAATTACGTTGTATTATATAATACTCTATTATATACATCATAAGTACATATAAGTATCATACCAGATAATTGTTATTATATGTTTACTCTCACATGCTATAACCTCCCCTATACATGCTATAACCTCTTCCCCATACATGCTATAAACTCCCCCCATACATTCTGTAACCTACCTTACCATACATATGATTCCCCCCATACATGCTATAACCTCCTCTCCCCACCCCAGTCCACACCTAACCCCTGGAGGCAATGTTCCCCTGCAACGTCTAGTGGAATCCATCCGAAGACCCTGCCGTAGTTACTCCCGTAACATCATCAAGGAGTGCTGGATGATACACTTCACAAACACTAAACACGAGGTTGTTATCGTCTTAAACCTGCCCCCTAGGGGTAACAGTGAGTAAGTGCAAAGACGCAATGTAAGCGAATAACTCATAAATGTTATTTTACTGTTACCAATACGTCATCAATTTACATGCATTATTACATCATTATTGCATCATTATTGCATCATTATTTCGTAATGATCGTTACAAATATTACATTCCATATACGAGTGACTTTCATAATAATGATCTACGTATGTTTGTCTAGAGATTCTGTCACTATTGGAAATTATCTACAAAGTCAATCAGTATATTTAGAATGGAGAAAAACGTTAAGCCCATAATGGTTATTAAATATTACATATATATATAAATATATTGTTATTTTAAATGTTATGTAACATGACATTTATGACATATATGATTGTATTGACAATTATATTTGATATATTTTAATTAAGAAACTGTTTACAGGAAATATTATTAACGAGCGTTAAGAATGTGGAAATTTCCAAAGATCCTCAAACGATAGATGCCACGAGAAATCCTCATGTCTTTGAAATCTATCTGGATAACTCACAGGTTAGGAGCATCATTTCATACCCTATGACTCGCATTCAACACACACGTCTAACACAACTCCAACACTTATCGGACTTATGTATCTGACACATATCTAACAACAGTAAACAAATATTTGTACTTTCTTTATTTTTCATTTCTTTATTTATTTCAATAACTCATGTTAATATTTCATTTTTATATTCATTTATAAATCATATAACTATATATTTAAAATAAAAAAATAAAAAAACCCAAATTAAAAAAATCAAATAATATTAAACAAAACATTGTATAAAAAATATTAATGATTGTGTTTAACACTGTATCCAATACCTGTGTTTAACACTAGCATATAACACCCGTCTACTCCACTAGATATTCTACGTGGGGGAAGCCATACCTCTGCAGACAATGTCCACTCTGATCACTTCAACACCGCAAAGTCCGCATCTGTCCACCTCTAGGACCGCTTCTACTTCCGATGCCTCCACCACATCCATCATCAACCCTCTTATGACCTCTAATACGAACTCGAAGGGCGTCGGAAAACAGCTTGCTCTCACGTTACAACTTTCCATTAGAACCGCTCTAGCAGCCATCGTGAATACGGAAGATCAAAAAGGTCGGCAATACACATAGTATACACTTAATAGTGTATAGATAGATCTACTATACACATACTATACATAATACTGTTTATACAGATGTAACATACTATCTTATTAACATTTTTATAATTTCTAATTAATTACTGTATTATATATATGTATACAATTATAATTTGTATATCGTTTGACCATTTTTAGATGATATTAAGGATGAAGTGAAATTAGAAAAGGAAACCATTGATGAAGAGAGAAATGTTGAAAAGGTTAATTCTTTAAATACAATAATAAAGTCTCTCTATTCATGTTGATTATTGCACAGTTCTACAAGATGTATTGCGACGACGTATTAGGATCTGGACAATTTGGTACAGTGTTTGGAGGTATGGCACATACTTTATCTCAGATAGATTTAATAGCTTATGACTTTTTAATTTGTACCATATATTTCTTACATCAATTATTTTATTTTCTTCTATAAATTTAAAAATTCCCAAGTTTTTCACTATTATTTTATGATATATTAATATATATTATCTACTATTTCTAATATTATTGAACTTTACTAGGCTTAAACCGAGCCACTAATAAAGAAGTCGCTATCAAGATTATTGAGAAAATCAAATGTACTAATAAAGTTGAAACTCAGCTTACAAATGAATTCCTTATCTTACAAGTTATTATCTCATCAATCTACTTTTAATATTTATATTTTAATTATATCGAAATATTATTATAGTTCGAATTTAAATGTAATAACTTTTTCAAATAAGTTAATAATAATAAATTAATAAATACAATAGATATTTATAATTATTTTATTTTATTACATATTTTAAATTTATATTTATATAATATTTATATTTTACAATTATTTAAAAAATGATAATCTATTATATGAAATTATATTAATGTATTAAATATTAATATAATAATTAATATTAATATTTAAAAAATCTATGAATTTGTTGTGAACATCTACTGTTTCTAGTATTATTTTAGTCTTTACATTTTAAAATTCATTTAATTTGATTTATTATTATATTATAATTTATAACATATTAATTAATGAATTATCAATCAATCAATAATAATAATAATAATAATAACATTTATTAGAAGTATGTTGTTACTTTTCTGTTAATTTTCTAATTTATAATATAACTATGCTTATTGCTCCTAATAATAAGATTGTAATAACATATATCAGTGTATACAACTTAATTAACTATACAACTTAATTAACTATACAGAACCTCAAGCATTCTGGAGTGGTCAATCTGTACGAAATGTTTGAAACCCCGAATAAGGTTCTTACCTGATCAAAACTAGCCTACCCTATATAGAGAGCTAACTATACATGTAGACTGTCATGTATCACACGTGCGTCACTGTTCGCTAGATATTCGTGGTAATGGAGAAACTCTACGGAGACATGCTAGAGATGATCCTTAACTCCGAAATCAAGCGATTCCCCGAACGGCTCACAAAGTTCATCGTATCGCAGGTTTATTGTCTGTTGCATCTAGCAGTATCTAGTAGATATTCACCACTCGTCGATAGAGTAGAATAACATAAAGAGCAATGACAGTAGTATATTTAATAAAAATACATTTATTATTATTATTGTTAATAATGATTGCCCACTAACAATGAGAACATAGGTTTGTGTGTAAACAAACCACCAACGATTATAGATTATATGAGTGAACGTGAACGTGTTTTTTATAAATTAGCAATCAACGATGCTCTATGTAGTTTTCATCTTCCTTGCTTCCTCCCTCTCTTCCTTTCTTCCTTCCTTCCTTCCTTCCTTCCTTCATATGTTTAGTTCCATAAATCTCTGTCCGTCAGTCAAAATAGTACTAGCTAGTGGCCCGTTGCCGTTGACGACGATGTAGAAATGACTTGTTGCTAGGCAACCGATACCGCGATGATTCGTGTCGCGACAACACGTCCATTTGCCTTGTCTGTAGGCGCATCTGTGCACGCGACAAGATGTCGCCGATGTCACTGTGTATGGGTGTGTGTGTGTATGTCGGTGGGTGTGGGTGTATATGTATGTGAGTGTTGGTGTATGAGTGTATGTATACGCAGGTGTGTGTGTGTGTGTGTGTATGTAAGTGCGTGTGTGTATATGTATGTTAATGTATGTGTGATTGTGGGTGTGTGTATCAGTATGTGTATGTATGTGTGTGTGTATGTGTGGTATTATGTGGGCATGTATATATGATGGTAGTCTATTGTGTGTTTGTTTGAAGTTATTAAGATATTACTATGAGTCATAGTAGTCATTATATTCTCTGACCATAGACTTCTATTGTTAGTGACTGCTTTATTACTAGTTACAATGAGTCATATGTTAATAGTCAACATGGTGAGTCATGCCAATGACTATTACATAATCATATGGGATTAAAACAGTAGCAGTATGACTTAAGCTACAGTTGTGCCAATACACTAATGGATCAGTAACTATCAGATTGCTTGCCTGCTTACCTAGATATTATGTATGCCTAGATGTTTGCTTGCTAATATAATATAGCTATCATTTTATAATTCCAATGGATTATATTTTTTCAAACAAATATATATTATAATATATATATATATATATATATATATATATATATGTATAGCCTTACCCATGTGTAATGTTTATAACATTTATAACAGTTAATTATAAATATGCAAATAATACTAATTAGTTGTTATAAACATTACCCGCAAGACTAGATATTATTATACATAATATATTAGATATGATATATTAGACATGATATATTATCCCAATAGAGAAAATAAAGCATACATATTATACATTTGAATAATAATTATTAAACTTAGTAATTATTAATATGTGCACACATGCAAATTTAAATATTAAAAAAAGTTAATTTTATGATTCAATTAATTATGTAGTAAGTTACTAAAATATTTCTATCCATATTTGTATAGAAATATTTCATATAAATATATATATATATATATATATATATATATATATATATATATATATATATATATATATATATATATATATATGATATGATATGGTATGATATGGATAATAACTAACTCAAATTAGCATTAGTTTTGAATTCAACTCTGCAGAAGATACAATAACGATAGATTGGGGGTGATGATAGTGTCTTTGGCGTGGAAATTGTTTTTTCATCGATTATTGTCGGAAGTCTCAACTATGTTTAAAATGAAGAGTATTAAGTCATCATCGCCACGATAATATTGAAACTAGTAGTAGGTGATCTTAGTGCTGCATACTACATGCACACACACACTAGAGAGAATGGTAGGATGGTATTAGTGTTACTAACCTCACACGTAAGTCTGGGTCCTACATTTGCTAACAGGGTTGATGACGCTGAATCTATCACTCCTGTTATTATCAATATGTTATCATGTGTATCATGTGTTATCATCAGTTAATTTTGTCATAAATTGTAATCTGAAATATATTTAATTTCCGTCCATGTATAATTTCAAATTTGTAATTTGTAATTTATATTTAATTAGAATTTATGTGTATTGTTATTAATGAATAATTGAAATAAAGTATAGATTTAACAGTATATATTTAAAAGTATATCATATTGTGACTTGTTTAGTAAACTAGTAACATACTAGTAGTAGTATGTTATATCTAAATATGTTTATAGAATTATTATTGTATCAAAAATTGCAAATAATTTTGCTCCCAATATTTATATATTAAAATATTATTTATTTTCTTTTATTCATTTGATTTATTTTATATATAATCTTACTACTCGTTCCCTAAATAAATAGCATATTACTTACATACACGCTATCACGTAGCTAGAGGTAACAAGCAACACTTACCCCTTGCCATTCTCATGCGATACATCTTCTTAATGGTCAGAGATTGCTGTCGCACGTGAAACTCCACCTTCTCTTTCTCGCGACTCAGCGACATCAGACGTTCTTCAATTGCTGCTTTTGATTGACGAGTTCTCATTAATTCAGATTCTATTTTTCTCAACTCCCTTTCTGTCATCATTCCTATTTAAGCGTGAATTAGTATCGTATGTAAATAGTCTTTGATAACCAAGTTGTATTCATTACATAATAATGATCAATTTTATATTTATAAATCTGATAATTTTAATATATTTTCACAGTGAAAATCTAAAAATTAGTGATAAAATACATATTTATATTTTGATATATTTCCATAGATTGTAAATGTTTTTTCACAAATGAAATCTAATAACTCAATTTATTTCAAGAAATATATATACTTGATACATTATGAAAATTCATATTATATTTATTAATATAATATAAAATAAAAATATGAAAACTATAATCAAAGAGTAAAATTATTATTTTGAATAGTTATACATAATTACACTCGCTCCTACATTACTAAACAATAACATTCACAATAGAACATCAACGATAGTGAACATCTAAGTGTCGTGTTATTACGTAATAACCGTTTTCGATGATCTCCTGAATCTTGTGCCTAACGTTACCTTCGCTAGCATCATCATCCAGACCCAGGGAACTCTTGTACCGTTGTTCCCTACCTTGTATTTTCACCAACTCACCTCTCTGTATCGTCTGCTCGAGGCCTAGATCTTCCAGTTCCACTGTGAGTTCCTCCACCTAGTGGTAAACGCGTGCATTAGTTAATTCATTCAGAACCTATACCAGCGTACACAAGTAGTTAGCACTGAACCTTAATCTGAGACATTGCGAGTTTATCCTCCAATTCTTTTTCATCGAGCCTATTTTTATCAACCGAAGAAGATACCTGAACCTATTTAAATAAGATATCCCCTAAGAATTAGTCATTATTGAATGAATAAGCTAGCATACAGTTTGTAACACTTCTTACTATGCTCGCATTATTATAATGTATGTCTATATTATATTTAATCATCACATTATTTGAATCTGAATATGATATTGGTCATAGGAAGTTGATGATTTATTACATAGCCTGTAGTCATTAATAACAATTAATTATGCTACTATCTATGATTGATGTTATCGGGGAGTAATCACAGATCACATGACCAGGTGTTCTACTATAGTAGTCTACCATAGATATATATAGCTGGTGTACTATAACCTGCATCTCGTTTAACTGCCGAATAATGTCCAGATATTTACTGTTGAGGTCCAGCGTTTCCTGTGTGAATAGCGTTGACCATTAAGTGACCACTACTGACCACTGAGGTGACAACCTGAAAGTCTGTTTGCGTTTCAGCGAGCACATCGCGAAGCTTGACGTATTCTCTGTCCTTGCGGGCGATGATTATGTCCTTCTCTTGTAGTAATACTTCATTACCTTTAGCCATAGATAGATGAAATGCATGCGTGATATATGTTTGTAGTTATTATGATGTGCTATTATAGTTGTCCGTTAAGATTATAGTCCCTATTCACATTTTATATATATATATTATATTTTACATACATTTATATATATATTTATAAAATATATATACATATATATATCATATTATTAGAGTATAATATATGATTCATATAATACAACATATGCTATTATTTCTTAAGACTACACAAGTTCAACACAGTAACCATACATACAGTATGAGTCATACTATGGTGACTAACTTGTTCTATTAGAATCTTCAGTAGAATTACAGCTCATTGATCTATTTTCTGTATTTAATAATAACATGATTAAACATTCTGCTTATAACATTTCTCTATTGATATGCTGGTAATAACAGGCATTGTAATTGTAATCAACAGTAATTCCCATACACGAGTTAATGAATGTAGAAATTGGCAAACAATTTACTAAATAACTATTGATTTAAATAGAACGTATATAATTAGTGTTCAGGAAAATTTAGTTATTAATTACATTATTACTTACATTTAAATATAACTTTTTAAATAACTATATCTTATTTTTATTACAAAGTTAATAATTATAACCAAAATTCTCCGATTTTGACGTTAACAATCTTAATTTTAATCCATTGGTTCCTCTCCCCCTGAGATCTTTATTGATTTTGTCTTGCAAAGACCATATATCAGATTGATACACTGATGTCGGTGTCAACTGTTCCGATATCCTTTGAATCAGTGTCACTGGGATATCGTATTCATTGAGTTCATCGAGTAGGATAGCCGTAGTTCTAGCATCTTCCGCTGTGTACGGTGTTGTATTGTCAATACTACATTTCATATGATGTATATGTATATAAGTGTATATTTGCGAATAGTTTTTAAGTTAATTAAAGTGTATTTTACCTAATTAATTATCCAACTTTGCTTGATTCCGAGTCCAATAATTGGCGGATAAAATAAAATATTTACATAATGTGTCCAATATCTAATAGTATATATATGAAATATTTAATTGTTGAATTTTTTCTTTACTCAGATTTAAGTTAACATATTACATGGACGAATGTTATTATACAACTATTTATAGCACTTCATATATCCAGAGCTAAATTATTCAATCAAATAACTGATTATTCACCAACATCTTTTGCTGGTCGGCTTCGAGTGAAGATATCTGCAAACTTCGTCACACCTTCCCGTAGATTCTAGACACGTCAGGAAATCTTTAAACACTTTTTTATCTCCGCGCTTCAGCATGTAGATCAGATCTATCACCCTTCCACATAGACTCTCCTCTTTCTGTCGTGGTAGAAAGAGAGCGTAAATTTAATTGTTACTATCATTGTTACTGGTCGGTAACCAGTGATCTCGTGCGGAGAGCTTTCGTATGGTTTGGTGATTTCGTGCTCAGTGTAAATTCTATAATTGTAACTTAAGTATTTACATTAATATTAATTGTGCATGATATCACCAATATGCACGAAATCACTGCCCCATGAAATCACCTGGCATAAGATCACCGGTATTCTTACTGAATCACCCACTAGAGATTACTGGTACTGTTAATGGACCATACATTAGACACCGCGACCTACCATGATCAGTTTAGCCTGTTCAGCTGTGATCACGTCACATCTCGACAGGTTCTTTATTAGTGAATCATCGACCTTTAGGTATCTCTGCAGGAAGTCACATCCCTGAGTCAGCAGTTTTATGTCCTCCTGGTTCATTGTTACATAATACCTGCATACACAGTTATGTAATGCAACACTATTGTTACTGTGCATTATGCGTGTATTATGTTTTGTTATGTTTATAAATTAATAATTAAATATTAATTAAATCATAATTTAATATTTCTAATTTTATTTTAATTTTACTATACAACTGATGTTTATTGCATAATTAAATATAAGAAAACATACAATATACATAGTTTTAATTTATAAGTTAATTTAATGTTAACTTAACTTAATGTATAATAAATAATTATACCATAAAGTAAAATATTAAAACTGTTATATAAAGATGAATTACATTTAACCTGTATTTATATCTGGATTATATACAATATATATTTAACTTGAAATTCTAGTAATATTTTACTGTACTGTATTACTATATTACAAGTTTAATAAAGAACTCTAATACACTGTTGTATCCACAGCACTGAATGCATTAATGAGTGAACTGGTACTGTTCCATATTTATACCGGTGCACCTATGTGTGTGCGTGCGTGTGTGCGTGCTTGTATAATCTCATATACACTGCCTGTGTACTACTAATTAATCCGACTATGGTGCAATAATAACTATAGATCTATTGTTTAAGTGTAGCCGGTTCCTTTGTCTATGATCACGTCACGTGATGATCTCACAAACACTCCACTACTACTACTACTACCACCTATATATACTTCTACTGTTATTGACTCTTTTATTGCGTAATATTACGAAAGCGTGTCAATTACGTAAGCAATTTAAGTCTATTTAGGTTATTTTGTGAACGCATTTTTATTTGTAACTTATTAAGTACGTCGAGTGCACTCTTGCCCTAGATATATTTACTACCTAGTCAGCATTGCATCACCACCACCACCATTACCTAATACACCGAAACCTCTGAACAACAATAGATACTGGTGGCTCTGAAGTATCTACATTCTAAATGCATCGTGCATTGTGACCTTAAACCAGAGAATGTTCTGCTAGCTTCCAATGATGAGTTTCCCCAGGTTTCATTCTCTACTATGTGGTATTATGCTATCTTTGCGTATACCTTCTTATAATATATGTATTAATAAATTTATAATTCAAAAAGATATTTGTTAAAAAATTTACTAAATATTTAATTATATATTCATATAAAAAAACTGATATTTTTATAATAAATTTAAATAACAGTTTATTATATCTGTGTCCAATTATATATTTAAAGTATATTACAAATTAATTATATTTAAAATAATTAATATTATTTTTATATATATATAATATATAATATAATAACTATTAATATATAAGTTCATAATATAATTACTCTAGTATGATAGTGATGCTTTCTCAGATGACACATATCAGTGATTTCACTATGATGATTATACACAATTAAACAGATTAAGTTGTGTGACTTTGGCTTTGCTAGAATCATTGGAGAGAAGTCGTTCAGAAGATCAGTGGTAGGAACTCCTGCATACCTACGTTAGTTTTACCTGCATTACCATACACTAACAGTGCGTGCTAACTGATCAAACTGAGTGGAAGAGATTTTGATTAGACATGTATTTATAATTAAAGAACAATTAATATTCTAGTTATATCATATGTGATCAAATACGTAGATTATGAATATGTATAATCTTACTGTTGTTTAATGTTTTGTATATAATACATATATATATATATTAATAATTTTTATAAATTAAATAATTACATATTAATTGTAAATCACTAATCTAATGCATTAATTATTATATTATTATATTTATACCTAACAAGTCTGAGTTGATGTATTAGTTCTAAAGAGTAGTAGTAGTAGAAGTAGTGTAACCACAGTAACGACTTACCTAGTACACGCTTACAACAGCTCCAGAAGTACTCCAGAGTAAAGGATACAATAGATCACTGGACATGTGGTCTGTCGGGGTTATCGTCTACGTAAGGTTGGCCTATGTAGTGTATGACATACAGTAGGTTGTGTTTATCTTAGCAAGGCTGAAGTACAGCATATGGAAGCTGTATATGGAAGCGTGGCTTATAACTATTCTAATCTAACATTCCTATATCACATTGAGCACAGCATAGAAGTGATTTCCTTCTACTTTACGTATATTTTATTTATATTATGTTTTATGTGTTATTGTACAATTCTTGTACAAAAAGTTATTTTTAACATTTATTCATCTTTAATACATTTATTTATCATAGTTTTCCGTATAAGATGATACTTATTCCCTACATTATTATAATCAACAAATAATAAATATTAGTATTTATGAAATTTAAATTTAAAAAAATAGATTGATTATATATAATAATGTTTATAATAATTCCATATACAAATTTACAAATCTAAAGTTTAAAATTAATATATATATAATTTTTACAATATTCTTTAATATAATCTCTAATTATATTTTATTAGTAGAGTTATTTATAAATGTTGTTATAAAATAAAATCTAAATATATCTTAATTTGTATATAACAGTTTAAGTGGAACTTTTCCTTTCAATGATGATGAAGAGATTGTTGAACAAATTACAAATGCATCATTCATGTATCCTGCGAATCCTTGGAATACATTATCAAAAGATGGTATGTGTATATCATTTAATATATATATATATATATATATATATATATATAATCATTTATACAGTTTAATTAAAGTTATTAAAATAATACTATATAAAAAAGTATACATAAATTAATTTTTATAATTATTGATTATTTATATTATAATATACATTTTATATCGTTATATATTATAATTATTAGGTTCTTTATCGCGTTTTTCGATTACGACATTTAATAAAATTAGTAATTACAATATATATTAGAGTGAAAGCGAAGCCCATCCAATTGTAGTATTCTATATAATCATCGCGCTAAAGCGAGTATTATGTTATATTATTACCAACGATTGATTTCAGCAACTGAGATTGTACGTCAACTGTTGAACGTTAACACGTTGACGCGACTCACAGTAGTTGGAGCGCTAAGACACAGCTGGATCAGCGAGGTGATGTTCTGCACTGTCTTAGCATCCACTAACACCGCATCTCTAATCTAGCCGCGCTACTAAACACTAATCATACTACTAGTACGCCATCTAATATATAGCATAATACAATGTCACTCTCTCTACCTCTCTCTATCGCTCTCTCTCTATCGCTTTTTGCACTCTTTATCTTTATATAAACCTATCTCTCAATATTTCTATCTCCCCATCTCTCTAACCCTCACTCTATCTATCTCTCTCTCTCTCCTTCTCTCTCTCTCTCTCTCTCTCTCTCTCTCTCACTCTTTCTCTCTCTCTGTCTCTTTATCTCTCTCTTTCTCTTTATCTCTCTCTCTATCTCACTCTCTCTCTCACTCTCTCTCTCTCTCTCTCTCACTCTCTCTCTCACATACTCTCTCTCACTCTCTCTCTCTTCCTCTCTCCCTCTCTCACTCACCCTCTCACACACACACATAACACCTCACTAATAGCCCGCACTTTCATCGGTCACCTATTAACCGTGAAGTCTAGGAAGAGATTCACTGTGCACAAGAGTTTAAATCACGCATGGTTACAGGTATTCACATGATGGTGTTATCATGCGGTGTTAACCTTGCATGCTTACTGTCACCATTAGTGGTCAGTAGTGGTCATTATTGTCATCGTAGTTAGGCTTACTAACCATTTCTGTCATAACCATTTATTTATTGTCTTTGTATTTACATAAATAAATAAATATATATTTAGGATATGTATAATTTGTACATTCCCTAATTTTATGTAACATTCGATATAGATTAAAATGTAATGAAGTAATATATTTTAATTTTATACATTAATAAATTATAAGGATTGAAATATAAATGTATCAAATAATGTATATGATGAAGGGTGTTTTTACACAGTGAATACAATTTGCATACTCACTAATTGTTATGATACAAGTAACACCATCGTCAATTATAAAGTCATATTTTCATTATGCCTACAATTATGATGATTTATGGAAATTTAACGTATAAAACATAATTTTTTTTTAAATTTAAATTTATTCATTTTATTATTTTATGAGTTTTTCATAAACTATAACTTATTCAGTATTATTAGAATTTATATTACATTATATACTTTATATTTCATTTTCATTATATTGAAATGTGGTGTTTGGTTTTAAATTATCGTACAACTAATTATAATATATTTTAATATTGTTTACATATTATTATATTTAATATTATATTATTATATTTAAAAGGATTATCAATGTTGGGCTGATTTAAGAACTCTAGAAAAAAAGGTTTAATTTATATTTGTTAAGAATATTATAATTAAATTAATTCTTATTAATTGTTAGCAACATTTCTAATTTTAATTTAATTACATCTTAAATGATTATAATCATAAATGTATACATTTACAAAATAATTTATATATATTTATATATGTATATAATACAAGTATTATTACTACTAATAATATTACATTAGTTGCCTCACCACTAAACCACTATACTACGACTCACCTCTCAAGGTCAATGAAAGATATCTGACACACCCCCTCGATGATGAACGATGGGAGAAGTATTACGAGAAGAATGACCTTGACCATTGGATAATCGTCGGTAAATTGAGTTTAAACTCGGAATACGAACTACCGCATGAAGAGATTAACAATGATTTGTTGGATGCGAAAACAAACCAAAGATCTCCCGACAAAACAGCAGAAGAAGATAAAGAAACCAATGACGACAGCTCATGATTAATTACATATCGATTATAACATTAATTGAAATTACGTTATTATTTCGAAAAATCACATCCAATATAGAATAGCATGAATATTTATAATTTAATAAAATCAGGATATAAATCATAATCTATTATTCTTCAATGTTATTGTTTATTATATACATACTATACATTTATTTGTTTTGTTCTTAATTTCAATATTCTATTATGATATATTATTATAATAAATTTATTATTTTTCATTTTTTTATTTTAAGATATTACAAAACATTAATATATTAATTATTAATTTGAAAATGATTTTATAAACATACAATATTATATATCGATATATATTAGATCTAACTTGACATATATATTTACATATAAATGTATATAAAAGAGTTTCTAAGAAAAATGTTAAAAACTATATATAAATATATTAAGGATATATAAAATAGTATAAATAAAGGTTTTTTCTTAATAAATTATAATTATTAGATTATTATAATAATTATAACTAAATTTATTATATATTAATAATTATGAACTAATGTAGCACTACATAAGTCAGTGGTATTACATAAGAAGAATTAGGTTTAAGTGCACCCAAAGATTTTGCTAAGCAAAGATATAACACTCCCTATGCATGCAACGTAATTTAGTAATAGCCCCAATCGCTGCTAGCAGTAGTATCGAAATCACTGAAATAGATTTAGGTTCGGCTCTGTTTGCATACAACAATGTTTTCATTGCTCTATTAAATTACATGCATTATAAATTAGCTTTTACTCACTAAATATATACTTATAGCAAAGATTTTGCGAAGCAAAGATATAACACTCCCTATGCATGCAACGTAATTTAGTAATAGCCCCAACCGCTGCTAGCAGTAGTATCGAAATCACTGAAATAGATTTAGGTTCGGCTCTGTTTGCATACAACAATGTTTTCATTGCTCTATTAAATTACATGCAATATAAATTAGCTTTTACTCACTAAATATATACTTATACTATAAGTTATAGCATTTAAAACATACATATCATATTTGTTTGTTATATATTAGTAATGAACACTTAGTTGTCATCATATAAATATTAATTTAAAGCATATTATTTAACATTTTAAAAGTGTATAGTTAAATACGAATTTACATTATAAACAACGCATAGTTCCTAAAAGTAACCCGCTATAGGTGGCACCAGGGTATTTTGTATACAAATTCGAATTACACGATTTCGCGTAAGTGTTATATCTTTCCTTCGGAAAATCTTTGGTGCACCTTTAGAAATAGCTCTATAATTACTAAATAATATAGGTACTTTAATTCCCAGAATTCTATAGATTTCATTAAAAGTGGAGGTGAAGGGCGAGTTAAAATATGATTAATATTTTCCATATTTAATATCTATTATACATTTTTTAAATTATTTTTGTGTATTTATATCAAGTGTTATATGAGCGTAATCGATATAGTAGTTATTTGAAATTGATAGGAAATTGTATGTATTATATTTACTTAAATTTTATAATTTAAACATTAAATGTAATTTTCTCTGGTTTTTACTTTTTCACTTAGCGTTTTTAGATAGAGCTAAATTTATCATTGTTTAGATGAACGGTAGCTTAAAGATTTAAAAAATAATATTCCCAGCAAACAGTAAGAGCAGCATAATAGCAGCATAACAGCAAATGCTAGAGCCTCAAATGTTTACATTGTGCTATTATGCTGCTATTAAATGTCTATTATGCTGCTATTAATTTGTAATGATATTATGCTGCTGTTATGCTGCTATTATGCTGATATTATGCTGCTATTAATTTTAAATGTCTATTATGCTGCTATTATTATAATATCACCAAATAGCAGCATAATATCATTACAAATTAATAGCAGCATAATAGACATTTAATAGCACAATGTAAACATTTGAGGCTCTAGCATTTGCTGTTATGCTGATATTATGCTGCTCTTACTGTTTGCTGGGTTTATTAATATAAAGTAAGAAACATTTTTATTGTATTGTAAAATAACAAATATATAGAACAATTTGATATGGATAGAATTAAAAAATTATATGGATAAAAAAGAAAACAATTAAAAAATATAATTATACTACATATATCTTAAAGTATTAAAACAGAATTCTATAGATGATGTATATAACTAATATTCTTCTTTATCATGAGTCACTTTTATTGCTTCATTAATTGTCATTACAGTTCATTCAAAGATATTATCCTCCCATATATTCTTAAATCAATCTCTAGTCGCACTATAAATGTATACTTTACTTCCTACGAGTCGATATATATCTAGAGAAAATCTTTCTTAACAACAGTTTGTTATCGTCCATCCATCTAATGTTAGATCCATACTATTACGATTCATATTGAATCTGACTGGGTTATAGCATCATATTGAAGTGTGAGGGACATTAACAGCTATGCCACTAACTCATGTGTTGTTCTGAACTATTCTCCGCTGTTAGCATTGAGTGTTCTTAATTCTTTGTGTCTTTACAATACTATTTGCGTAATAGAACACAACAGGTTAAAGTAAACACAACTGAATCTGATATTATCACTAATGATATTGTGTACCCCAAGGCTCCATACTAGGCCCTTTACTATTCATCATTTATGTCAATAATCTACCATTATATTTAAAAGATAATAATGTAAAATTTACAGAACAATATCTAAACAATATAATTTAATTAAATGATACATTAATAAATAATGTATATAATTATAAAAATTGCTGTATTAATCTTTATAGCAAACTTGATTTCAAAAATCATATTATAGAAACGGAGAAAGAAAATGAATACTAAATGAGTAAAAAATAATAAAATAAAACTATTCCAATAAACTATATATATCTATCTATTCAAATTTAATGATATAATTTACAAGTATTTAAATAATTATTGTATGAATAATATTTTAAATTTAATAATTACAAGAAAATACCTAGTTACAAGTGTGAAATATTATATATTATTTTATTCGTAAATTGTATACACATTATTTATATTTATAATTTTCATAATCAATATTTTATAAATATATATATATATATGACTACATAACTCAAAATAATTAAAATGGTTTCGAGTTTGATGTTGGACCGAGGGGATATTCATGAACTAACAATAAATAATATTATATATAACATTAATCTTTATTAATAATAAACATTATAATAATTGCATTGATAAAGATGTTTATAATGATAACAAAAATCATTTGATAGTATATATATATATATAATAGAACATAGTAAGAATAATTATAATCTCATTAAAATATATATTACACAAATATATATATATATATATATATATGTATTGCGAAATAGTAACGTAGATAGTTTTGTACTACATAATGAGGTAATAGTGAAATGCGTAACAATTCTAAACTGTGATTGTTATCCCTGATTACGTAACATTCACTCTACCGGAACAGGAGGAGGAGGAGGAGGTTACGATGAAGAAACCGTGGTTTGATGTTGTGCGTCGGTTTCGTAGAGAGTTTGTCTGGCTACTCACAAACAATCGCTGTTACACACACACACATATACATATATGCGTATGTTTGTAAATATATATATATACACGCTGGCTAACTATACGATGATGTAATGGGTGCGCTCCTTGTGTAGGTCGATACGCGCGCGCGAGTATCGTAAAGAATGATATGACGATGATTAAATAGAGAGAACGTGAAGGAGTATGAAGAAATTATGCCTATGATCGTAATACAAAATATTGGCCACTAATACTGTGATCTTTGCGTACCGTCGGGGGGGGGGGGCGGGCGGGTGTGCGAAGGGGTTAACACTTCCTATGCACCCTCCACCTCAGTACGAAATAGCATCCTATTCGAAGAAGCACGAAGAATAGACACAACACTCCGATGTCGATGAAATAGTTGGCATCCTCGACGTCGAGTTCCTTTAGTAAGTCGGTTCCTGGGTAGGCGTTAGTCAGTGGTTAGTATATCAATGTGTGTGGCATTGAACGTAGTTTATTGAGTTCAGAAAGAAAATACAATATCTGCTCGAAGGAGAGTACCAGTAATTATCTCATAATCTATACTCCTAAAGACGTACTCTCCAATATATATATATATATCTAATAATTGCATTATAACTTTTAACTTAATAACTCTATTTATAATTCTATAAATTCCCTGGCAATCAAATTATAATAATAATAATAATAATAATAAATACAATTGTTATGTACAGACACCTCACATACGACTAATAAGAATAAGAATACACCGTTAAGCGATCAGTTCACCACTACAGTACTATTCACAGAGGTTGAAGTTCACCGGGTACACGTGCACTAACCGTTTCTGAATATACACTTGTGCGGATCCGTGGAGTTACATTCCAGCGGGGCGCGGTTAAAGCCGTAGGTAGACTGCAGTAATCCTTCGAATCCGAATCTGTTGTTCGGTGGGTTGAGAGATACATGTATTACATTGTACGTATGTAATGTTTGTATTGTTTATATTAATTTTATAATTATATTGAATTTTAAAAAGATTTATTAAATCTTAAGATTCTTAATCTTAATCTTAATCTTAAATTTTAATTGTAAATAACAATTTATATTAGTTAGGAATGTATATACCAAAATAAATAATTTATTTTATAATGGTGTGCTATGTGCAATATTCTCTTTATGCTATTTCTAAACTTATTTCATAGATAATATATTCATAGTTACTAAATAACATATCAACAATCAATATTACATATTATTAGTTTTTAACAGTTTTTTTCGATTAAAACTAATTTATCCATTGGGATATCCACTTAGGTAAAATTACCTAAACATATGAAAGTTGTATATAGCTAATAGGCTATACAAAACTTTCATACAATATAATTATATTATTTATAATTTATTTATATTATAATCACGATATCAATTTTAATTACTTATCGAATTCTAAACATCTTTTAATACACAACCCCTCAAAATGGAGAGGTAGTAAACACTTCTCTGCTATATAGCAATGGTTTAAATGAGGTTATACTATTATAATTATCGATAGGCCGATGATTGGTCAGTATACGTCGTTGATATGATATGTTATACAATACTCGTGTTAGCATGTAATACACAATAGTCGACTAATAGCTAAACGTGATCTAACCTCACATACGACAGGTAAGTCAACCAGTGCATGTATCTGGGCATCGTGTCAAAGTTCACGAAGAAGCCAGAGAACAGGAGTATCGGAATAGAGGTCACGGGCCCTAGGAACACGCTCACCTGTAGCGAGGTACCGGCACCCACTAAGAGACCCAGACTTTGTGCTACTAACGAAACCTAGTGGGGGGGGGGAGAGTTTGGGTTAGAGAGGTGGGGTGATAGGGTGGTGAAGAGACAGACTTTGTGCTACTAATGATACCTAGCGGGGCGGAGGGTGGTGGGATTAGAGAGGGGAGAGGTGGGGAGATAGGGTTGAGGGTGGTGGAGAGATGGACTTTGAGCCACTAACGACACCTGATAGGGGGAGAGGTATAGATTAGAGAGGTGAGGTGTGGTTGGCTAGGGCTGAGGAGGAGTGGGTGAAGATATTGAATTACTAATGGCCTTTGTGGATGTGGTAGCGAATAGAGAGGTAGGGCAAGGCGTAGGGATTAGTACTGAAGATGAGGAAGCGAACATTAGTCCTTAACAATATCGCGGAACGGGCATCGAATAGAGAAACAGGATGGTGAGGAGGAGGAGGAGGAGGAGTGGAAGGCTGATGACTTACCATAATGAGAAGGGAAAGGAACATCATAAATCTAGAGAACTCAGCAGGCTGATCAGTCATCCAGTACACGATCACTCCGTAGATACAGGGGAACACGATCTGTCGTGAGGGTTAGCGTTAGTGATGGGCAGTGATGGGTGTATAGTGATGTATAGTGATGGGCAGTGATGGGTGTATAGTGATGGGCAGTGATAGGTAGTGATGGGTAGTGCATGTATAGTGATGGGCAGTGATGGGCAGTGATGAGTAGTGATGGGCAGTGATGAGCCGGAGTGCTAGTAATGTATAGAGATGTGATTCACGGTATCGACTCATTTTAAAGTGTAACTGCTAATATATATGCGTCTGAAAATGTACGTATATGATTAATAAAGTGCGAGTTGAAGTACTATATATATAGTACACAGACAGCTCTTACGAGTGCGAGTATAGATTAGCTAGCTTGTGTGAGTGCAAGTGTAGATTAGACTTAATAGTTGTCTAGCGCTGATTGTAGTACTCTCACATCCCAAACAAGGTGATAAGAGAATATATACTTATCTAACGAATAGTCGATACTGTTCGTAATGTATCTTATAGAACCCCGCTACACCTTACACCTATATTATACACCCTACACCCTATATTATACACCCTACACCCTATATTATACACCCTACACACTATATTATACAACCCAGTCTAGTGTAAGGGTATTCATAGATATGAATAGATCGTTGCACTTTTTACATAGAAGTGTGTATTTAATTCACTTTCATTGGATTAGGCCGCCGCCCCCCCCCCCCCCCCCGGTGACAGACAGACCGCCCCCTAGTGGGGGTCTAGTTCGGAGGTGACTCATTACACGACAACAAAGGACTACAAGTGAACGATCTAGCGTGAACTATATGTCATCTCGTAACTAGGTGCGATCACGTACAACTAGCACTAGATCAACCGAAACCAGAATGTTTTAGATACCGGAATGCACGCGAGTTGTCAGTAAGGGGTAAAGATAAACATTAAGATAAACATATAATCTTTATATTGAGTGTACTAAATAAACATACTATATATATATACCATAGTGTATAGTATAGTGTATACGAGTTGATATGTACGTATACTATACACATACACACTCGCGTAGTGAAGTTTAGACTACGTAAGCATCTGATACTGAGGTGATGAGATTCCAAAGTAGGGAGAAGGCTGCGGGGAGGGCGAGGGTGAAGTGGAGGGATTACCTGGAAGGGCATATCAGCCATCGTCTTGGAGAGGTAGTAAGCTTTCAAAGAGTACCAGTAGTTCAAGTGTTCCCGAAGGAATACATCCATCTCCATGGGAACTGTAATACGAGTTTACATATACGTAAATCAATAATGTATACAATAATAATACATTTATTTATTTTTTATTATTAGTTTTGTCTCCTGTTTTATATCTATTTTCTATATTCAATAAATTATATTATTATATTATTAAGTATAATGCATGTATTGTTATGTATTAGATCGTTGAACACCTATCATCGTACATCTAATCTCAAACAGATGATAATAATCTCATGTATAAATACCATTCATAAATCTATTTTTTAATCATATGAGCGACAACAATAGAACAGTTTTACCTCTTA
>OZ025240.1:51075069-51077569 GCA_964019155.1 Osedax fenrisi | reverse complement strand
AACAAATTTCTGATACTCTAATAACGTGGTTTTTCAAATATTTATTAATATAAATTTAATTTCAATATATATTTTAAATATTTAGTAATCAACATACTTATTAATAACATTGCCTACCGACATACCTATCTGCCTACGAACATACCTAGCTGCGCCGTAGTGATGCTAACCGAAGTCTGCTGGGTTGTGATAGGCCGGACAGACGAGATCCTGCGACGACAGGAACGGAACTAGACCCGGTACGTTACCCTTGTAGATGCACTGTCCTTCGGCTAACATGTATAACTACGCACGTGATACTATCGTTAGGTCAAGGTCAAGGTTAAGCTAGAGGGTAAGCTACGGCGTATACTAGCAGCGCGAGGGTAGCACATCGTCTCGATATTTATTATTAGAAACTTTATATTACGCTTGAACTATGTTAGCATATTATACGGAGGTTGAAGATTTTCGATTTACAAATCACTATACATTTATATATATATATAGCTGGTATGTTTGTAATAAATTATTGGTAAATGACAAATTTATTACTGAACATATTTCGGAGTGTAACATGTAATGGTCAGATAATCACTATCGCAATAGACACAGAAATGTATTGTTCTTATTAATAGTATATATCACGTACAGTATACTAGAGTGTTATCGTGTATAATATAGTATATTCTACTATAGATTATTACTATAGTATTATATTATAGTATGCTACAGAATACTACGGTATACGCTGCTAATCGAAGAGGGTGCGAGTACCGACCTTGTCGAACATTTCGAAGAGCTTAGCGGACGGCTGATGTATGGTACAGATGATGTTCCTGCCTCCCTGAGCCAACGCCTTCAGCAGACAGAGGACCTGGTAGCAAGAGGCGCTGTCCAAGCCGCTGCGGTAACATCGTCAAGGTCGTTAGGGTCGTAGGTTAGTATCGTTAGTGTTGTTTAGAGTGTGTACCAGTGGCAGCCGTTACGCTATAAGCGTATTACTATATTGTTGTTTTATTTGTATCCGAATGAATATGATGATATACGGCGCTGCGCATAATGGCAGGAGATATCGAATAAATAAAGATAATCACTTTCGCTGATCCTCCTTAAAGTCTGTCTATAAACTGATTTCATTCATTCATAACAACATGACACTAATACGCTAGTACACTGGGACATTATTATCTAATGACAGACGTCTGTAAGATTTACTACCGATGAACAAAGCGATGATATAGGTTACAATTAGTCATCATGCTGCTATTGTTTTATTACTTTTATCATGATCATTTATCACAACGTAAAAGTAATACGATATATATATATTATATATATATAATATAAACATTTGTATCCGCTATTTGTATTGTATTCAATATATATATATATATGAGATGTCAATAAATAAATATTATTATTATATAGTATACTAAATTACATTATAATGATATAAGACATAATGATAACTATTAAAATTAAAAATTGTGAATAATGATAATATTCCATATAAAAATAAATATTTTTAATTATTATATTAATGTTGAATAGTTTAAAAAGTTTAGACGCATCTATTAACCTGGTGGGTTCATCGAAGAACATAACGGGAGGGTTATTAACGAGTTCGAGGGCGATAGAGAGACGCTTACGTTGGCCCCCTGAGAGGTTCTCCGTTCTGGTGTCTTTGCATTCTTGGAGACCCAACGTGGCAAGGATGTCGTGGATCTGGCAAACAATACAGTAAAATAAATAAACTAATAATAATAATACATTTATTGAAGTAAATGGTAATGTATCGCCGAATGTATTTCGCAAAAAATATTTAGTTTTCGAAATTACATAATTAAAATAGAATTACCAACTAATAATAGTCGGTAAAGGTGTATTATATAGTACTCCTCATTATAACATGAACATTTGTATACTGTCGAATTTTCTTGCGAGTTATAAGGTTATGATTTGTGTAGCTGGACAGTTGACCAGTTGGACAGTCAGTTGGACAGTGGTCAGTTGATACATAGTAGATACAGCTAGAGAGAAATAGAGTAGTAAACAAGGTATCTGACATGAGGAAAGCGTCAATCTAATTTGGTCACAATATAATTTTTTTATTTTGTAGCTAGAATAAAATTATTAATACCATCGGAAAGAGATACAAAAGTAATATATGTTTCATATTTTACTTTTTTCATATAATTAATATTACAAAAGTTATGAACAAAAGAATATTATATTTTAATATTCGGTTACCGCTAGATAAGTCATTTTTTATTTCCGCTTTCCGCATAGGCTTACGCTGCCAGGCATTGAGTATTACCACTCTCATATTTCTCGCTCTATGATTACGTAGATGCAACGGTTATCTGCCCATCTATCCACGCTACACCCACGCACACCCTAAATTAACCCACATGCGGTCAGATTCGCGTCCCCATTCACTCACCAGGTTATGTTTATCTTCCTTGGAAGTGGCCTCGCTAAGTTTTAAGTCGGTGGCACACTGCATGGCTTCCATGAC